>OZ004603.1:37192215-37792215 GCA_963924605.1 Malthinus seriepunctatus
ATAACCCCAAAAAAGTTATTTAAAATTTATATTTACAAACGATTAATTAGGAAATAAATTTAATGGGTTGTTACTAATTGACAACAATTTTTGCTACAATAACTCAAAAATTAGATCTATTTAGAGATCATTTTCAGAAAAAGTTGCACCTTTTGTTCTATGAAGCTTACGAAGCTTCTAACAGCTCTTAATCAAATGTAATTTTTCTTCTTATTCAAAAAGACCTAAACTATTTTGTTATTAATCAGCGATGGTTTCTAGACTGACTAGAAGCAGGAACACCCACCAAATTTTATAATAATCACTTGTGGACCAAAAACCTCCTAGCTGATGCTGCAACCCACCATACACATAAGTTTGTAATGCCTAAATACATTATTTTTTCTAAAGCTATGCTTCAGAAGAACATTTTGAGCAATTACCTACATCGAACCAACAATGAGGAGCTCTTACAAAAATACTGCTCATATGAGCTCATCCAGTCCAACTCGAGACTTGTGACACACTGACTGAAAAAATTGCTGAAACAAATGGAACTTGTTTTATCTTATTGATATATCCACACGCACGTTATTACGTATGATTAATTTGTTCTTCGAGTCGTATTTTTTGTTATAGACGTTTCCGTGAATAATTTAGTTTGTTTTTTCCTCGAAAGTTGATCGAGCTGAAAAAGTTTCTCATTTCTCTAGAGCTCGAGTTTGGCATTCTCGCAACTGTTTAATAATGAATGAAATATTAACAACGAAAAACATGATATTTTTCGCGAAATTAATCTAAAAGGAGGATTTTATTCTAATTTTCGTTAATCCGATAAAATTGCTTTTCAAATCGTCTCACAATAAAATTGACACTTAAGACACTATTTCATTTCATCTGAAATACGTATTAGTTTAGCTTTGCTTAAAACTCGGAGTTGTTTTAAATTTGCATTAAATTGTTGAGGTAAGAGTTTTATTTTTAAAATTATGTAAAGGAATACATTTACATTATTTTCATCTTTATAAGCACTAAACTTTATATTTTATCTAAAAAGCCATGGTATAATTATGTAGATGTTGATGTTTCTGTTTGGATACTCTTTAAGGATCGATATTAATTCGTGACAGTTCATGTTGCGAAAGGTTTATAGCAAGTTTACAGTCTACGTATATAAATACATCTTTAAATTCGCATCTTGTTTGGTTTGTATTTTAGGGTTTTGGTTTTAATCTAAGCGGAATTCTAATTGGTCTTTTAGCCATTTAAAATATTAGCTTAATAGGCAAATTTAAGTTGATTTCATAAAGCCATTATTAAAACATTTTATACGCTTTACAAGACAGTTTAGAATTTTTCTAAAAAAATAATGTTGCTCTTTGAAGCTTAATTCTCAATTTTCAATTCAACCGACTGTGGTATAGAGGCTGGTGTTGGATGAAGTATGTTGGAGTACGTGGAAGTATGTGGAAATACTAGGAAGTATGTGCAAGTACGCTCAAGTACGAGGAAGTATGTGGAAGTAAGAGGAAGTACGTGAAAGTACTAAAAAATACGTGGAAGTACGAGGAAGTATGTGGAAGTACAAGGAAGTATGTGCAAGTACGATGAAGTACGAAGAAAGTACGAGGAATTATGTGAAAGTACAGGGAAGTACGTGGAAGTACTAAGAATACGTGGAAGTACGAGGAAGTATGCGAAACTACAAGGAAGTATGTGCAAGTACGATGAAGTACAAAGAAAGTGCGAGGAAGTATGTGGAAGTAAGAGGAAGTACGTAAAAGTACTAAAAAATACGTGGAAGTACGAGAAAGTATGTGGAAGTACAAGAAAGTACATATGTGCAAGTACGCTGAAGTACGAAGAAAGTACTAGAAAGTATGTGGAAGTACCAGGAAGTATGGTGAAGTACGCAGAAATACGTGGAAGTACGAGGAAGTATGTGGAAGTACAAGGATGCAGGTACAAGTACGATGAAGTACGCAGAAAGTACGAGGAACTATGTGAAAGTACAGGGAAGTACGTGGAAGTACTAAGAATACGTGGAAGTACGAGGAAGTATGCGAAAGTGCAAGGAAGTATGTGCAAGTACGATGAAGTACGAAGAAAGTACTAGGAAGTATGTGGAAGTACAAGGAAGTATGGTGAAGTACGAAGAAATACGTGGAAGTACAAGGAAGTATGTGGAAGTAAAGAGAAGTGCGAAGTGTGCACATTTCTAGTCGGAGAACTAGCCGGGCCTCGGCCTTCCTAAGCACTGAAATCTTAGCTAAGTTCCCAAAGCTCCCTGGACCCTGGAATGTCAACTGTCGGGAGCCAGCTCACAGAGGACATGTCCGGAACCGATTCTATGCCTGAACCGGCTAGAAAACGCCATCATGGTCTTGTTCTTTCTACCGTGTTAGGTTAATTGGAGATAGCCTACTGCAAATCCTAAAATCGCTAACTAAATATTATGCACCTATGCTAAAGCCTAAGACGCTTTTTGCAAAAAAGGCGTTAACTTCTAAAATCACTTCTTATATGTGTGCCAAAATATCCTTAAACATTATCGTTTTGCACCAAAATTTCCAAAACCCCTCGTCGACGACAGACTGTGGTACGCCACCACCCAAGAATATTCTCAGGTGGTAATTAAATAGGTGTCAAATTAATCTGTATTAGCTTAGGGCGCCAAACAGACGTAATCGTGCCATGCGGCCCACGGTAACTGGCGTGGTCGAACCACTACCAGATCGATCATCAATATCATCATCAGCTTTTCTTTTGCTCTGAGGTATAGGATGGTGGTAGGAGAGTGCTGTATAAGACCTACAATTAATCTTCTCCTGTCGAGAGCGTACCTGGGCGCTTCAGAGGTTAGGTTAGGTTAGATAGGAGAGACAGAACGAGAGATAGTATCCTTCCTAACCCTCTCATACTCTCTCATGGCCCTCCCTCATAGAGCACCAGATGCCGAGATCTAAGGCTCTTCCAATAATAAGCTTGTAATGCGTCTTTTAGCCGGTCCGACTTAAGGTGGGATAGCTTAGCACAAGCTCGACTCGTCTTCGGTACGAGAAGGCCACCGACCAGTTGCACAATGCACGCTGGTTTCACCGACGAGCATATAGCTCCCCCTTTTTCCATCTATTGCCAGCGGCGTCCATCTGACCGGAGTCGTCCCAGGAATTGGGTGCCCTAACTGGCAGTTTAGGGCTGTATAGCGAGAAAACCCAACCCACACCCTTCCATGGTGAGATGGACACTTTTCCAAGTGCTGTACCTATAATCCATTCACTATTTATTTGTGAACTATGCATTCGATAACTTCTAATAAACTCGAGACTAAGGCATCGTCGAGGGCATCGACGATTCTTTGTGAACTAGCCACATTACTATTTCTTAGAAGAGCTCGTTTTACTTATAGTTGGAGTCGTAGCATTTCCCTTGACTATTTTTGCAGCTTTTGCATTTCCTTCAGGCTTACACTTGGAGGTTCTAGAATATTAATTTCTTGGCATGTAGACAGCTATCTTTACGAGGCAAGAAAACTTGTATCATGGTACTAAATACCTTCTCTCTTACCATGATGTTATCCAATGCCAAAAAGAGACACCCTTATTACGATTTTTGGACGACGTTTTTTGATGACTTCTTTGTTACCCTGTATTAGCTGTTACAAAAGTCAATATTTTCATGGTTGCATGAAATTGAGCTTTTAATTCGCAACATCAATTAATTTTTAACAGAATTTGGTTTATCTTGGTACATATTTAAATGCACACCCCATTTTACTATACAAATTGTATAAAAATTTAAACATCGCTTGGTTTTTTTGCTGTCTTTTTCCCAGTTGAATTGCACGAAAATTGTGATTTATTGATTTACATTTTAATAGACTTATTTTGCACAATTTTTACCTCTTTTTATTAACACAAATCCATTCAATTTTATTTCGCAACTCTGTTTTTGTCCTCAACACAATTGGAGCAATTTTTAAATAGTACAATTAAATTTTACGCAATTTTAACGCTTTATTAATTTTTTTGTACTTTTTCTATACCATCAAAAATTTTTTTAAATATTTAATTTAAAGGTTCTAATTTTTACAGTGTGTCCTAAAAGTAAGGTGGAAAATTTCTAAAATTATTAAAATAGTATATTATGATATAAGGGCATTAAACTGATGTTTTACGGGCGAAGACGGAGCCTTACTAATCGAGGCGTACGCCGAGATTCGCAACCACCCGAGGTCAAAAAATTTTACGTCGGTACACAGTATTTTTATTCGACTGTTAACAATATTTAAATAAAATATTTTTCATGTCGACTTTTGTGATTGTGTTCGCCATTTTAAAAGGCGCATTTGTTTTCTGAAACAAAACTGAAAACAAAAGCATTAATGTAAATCAATTTAAACATGCCGGCGTTTCTTTGCAAACTTTTTGATAAGAATTTTATTGAATTTTTACTTTACAATTCGAATATACAATTTTTTTTACTTTGTTTTAATGTTGTGTATTATTTGCTTTATATTCTAAGTTAAAAATGTTATATTTTTATAGTAAAGACGTCAGTTTGTTGTCATCCTAAAAAGCTCAACTCAAACAACAAATATGATGGCTTTATTAAAAGCAACTCATATTTAACTCGAGTTATTTGATGGTTGTCTGCTTCGTGATTAAATTTGGCCAAAAATTCATTTTATCCTCGTTTTTAAAAAAAATATTTATATAAAACGAAAAAGATACGTTAAATTGATTTAGGTGACTGTAAGCTTTATTTAATCAACTGTTAAAGTTTTTGATTTTTTTCGTCATTTTTCAGAGCAGCCTTTTGTTTCAAATAGTCAGTTAACATAAAAGTAAAATCGAGATCTGAATTTAGAACGAGTTGGCGTTTATGAATCAATTTATAGTTAGGGCTTTCCTTTTTGGTGAATTTTTTAAATTATTTTCTTAACCTAATTCTTCTAAACCATCATTAACGATTACCAATTATAATTATTTGGTAAAGAATTCGGCGGAACCTTCCTTAGTAGTTCAAGTTAGATGCTTTTGGATTCAAAGGTAGGCTTTGATGTTCCGCACTGTTTCCTCGCCCTTGTAATTTAAATTTTCCACTTATCTTGTTTCTGACGACAACATATATAATATTAATCTTTGTCTACGAAAACATCATGTCTTCTTTAACATAAAATTCTAAACGCCAAAAACATGGAAAAAAATTTTTTTTTTCAACGTACGAGTATAATAAGACCTATTCATTATATTTCGTTTTTCTAAACCGAGCCTGTAACGTAATGTGGATATGTGGAAGCTACAGCGTTAATTTATGACCTGGTCAGTTCTAGAGCATCCGATACCACCACGAAGGTTAATTGCAGAGCAAGACTTTTCTATACGTTGCTCTCTATAGTAACGCCGCGCCGGTCGCACAGGAAATTTTATGCTACTCTCGCATAATCCAACTAAGCGACTGATAGGGTTGATAGTACCGGCGTCTATACTCAGCTAGTTATAGTGACACAGGATCACGTAGAGGAAAATCGGGCGGCATTGACGAACTGGGCGGTTGACGTGACAACGGTGAAGGCAGCAACGGATGAAAACTGTTATTGTTATTATTATTGTATTTCTGAGGCTGGTCCCTAGTGGTTCCTTGCATTGCGACGTCTCGGATCTATAGTGCCCCTCGAATTTGGTCTTCCCTTATGGGGGTTCTGTGCTTTTGATAAAGTCCAGATTGTTTTCTATTGATAAGTTAGGCAGTTCTCTTTGCAGCATATTTTCTTTCCTGAGAATGCTGTAACGATTTCTTGTGAAAGCCTCACAGTGTAGCAGAAGATGAATTGGAGTTTCCTCCTCCTCTGCACATCATCTGTATAGTGGGCCTTCTTTTAGTCCTATCGTATGCAGGTGCTTTTTGACCTGACAATGGCCCGTTATTACTGCCGTTGCCAGTTGTAGTTCATCTCTGCTCATTCTGAGTAGAGAGCGAGTTCTTTTGTCAGAGGGTTTCCCCAGTAGGGCATTAGAATGTCCCTGTCTAGGAGTTTCTCTCCAGTGTTTAATATGCCACTTCCGTAGAAGTGACTTTTCTCTCTTTGCCATTTCATAAGAAATGCCAAAGACGAGTTCTGGTCCAATGGGTCTTATTTTGCTGTCTTCTTTGGCCAGATCGTCCGCTTTCTCGTTTGCTGGTATGTTTGCATGAGCTGGAACCCATACTAGGTGGACGAAATATGTCCCCGCTAGTGCATTCAGTCTGCGGATGCAGTCCGTTACTAGTGCGGACCTCACCTCACAGGCGTTCAGCGCTTTTGGGGCTGCTTGGCTGTCAGATACTACGAAGATTTTTTGGTTGTGATATCCTTTATATAACAGCATTTGCGCACATGTTGAGATGGTGTAAATTTCTGCTTGAAAGGTGGTTACGTGCTCCCCGAGGCTTAAAATTACCCCTTGCCTCAAGTTACCGTCATCGCGATGATTCCAGTTTCTGTACCTGTTGGGTTGCTAGAGCCGTCTGTGTAAAATACGAGTCCATTCATTTTGACTGCCTTGCATTCCCATTCTTCCCTTGTCGGAATGTTAATCCGTAGGTTTTTTCGATGGTATATGCTTTGGTTGTTCTGTCAGACATCATACTAAGTATGGGATGTTCTTCCATCTCTCTTAGGATTGAGGCATGTCCTTGCCCGTTTCTTCCTAAGGAGGAGTGAGTTTTTAGTCTGTAAGCCTCACTTAATGCTTTAGCTTTCACCACCAGATGTAAAGGTGGGAGGTTCAGCATTGTTTCTATTGCTGCTGTAGGCGTAGTACGCATTGCTCCAGTAATTCCTAGGCAAGCAAATCTTTGGATTTTGCCTAGTTTGTGTTTGCAGGTTTTTGTTTGTGTTTTTACTGCGACATACATTCATACTCACAGACGAGACGCAGATAGCCTCCTCAGTAAAGAACCGAAAATATATTTTTTTGAATTATAGGGAACAGCTTTTTCCTTGTCGAAAAAGTTAAAACACCGAGACTCTTAACAAATGCGTTGATGTTGCAACGAGCTGTCTTCTACCAGAGCATTGCCAAAGAGATATTCTAGAGCTCCATAATGATGGTAACAGATGTTATCAGCACACAGAAACTCAGATTTGCTAGGATTAATGAGGAGACCGTTTGAATTCGGCCGTAGACGTACTAGTTTTTGTTGATCAATTTCACAACTTCATCAATTTACAGTACAAAACATTTGATCGAAGTCGTAATATCGAATTTGATGTTAGAGTCGTTTTACATGGACTAAATGTCGTCCTAACTTGCTAGTACTGAATCAACTCAAGGGGCAAAAGCACGGGAATCTAAACTTTAACGTAGTGCGTAGAAATTTTGACGCACGACCGTAAACGACGTTAAAGCTTACATTTTCGTGCTTTTGCTCCTCGAGTTAATTCAGTACTAACAAGTACGACACTTAGTTCATGCAAAACGGCCCTTAGGAAGTCGCCGTCAACACAATCACACGCCGTCACCTTACTGAAATCCAGGAGGACAGAAAGTAGGCTAGTTGGCCATAATTTTCACAATGAGGGGTGGAATTAAGTAGCTTCCATCCAGATAGGAATGGCACCCGCAGTTCTCAGAGATAGAGAGGTATATCACAATCACAAGTGGCCAAAAACCTTTATAGAACCTGTAAACCAGTTTCAACATGTCTGCAGATTAATATTATCAGTATCATAAAGCCATAAGTTCGATTTAACCACTTTCCAGCAATTCGTCAAGAGCATCTTCTGTAAAATTGCTGAAATTGCTGTTACCGTTTGAACATATAAAGATGTAATTAAAGGAAGCAAACAGCCTAGCATAGCTTATTAGCAATAAGAACTGCTAAAATAATTTGGGAGCCCACCTCTTATCGAAAATATAAAAATTAGTTTGTGCTCAAAACAATGGCAGAGTTTCCGCACCCCTCTGATCTGAAAAAATCTCTCCCATAATTAGGGGCCCAAAATAATGCGTTTCGTCAAAAAAATTGCTATTTCCAAGCTTTTCCAAAAAACGCTGTTTTTTCGATAGTTCAACTCTACTAAAATAATCCGATAAGTTCGCACAATATTAAGCAGGCTTTAAAACAATAATTATTTATAACAGTCAAAATTTAGTTTTCAATAATTCTTTTGAATTGGTAAATTGGTAACGAAATTTAAGTTTAATCTGTTTGAAATAATTTTTGGGTAAATTCAAAATGGAAGAGAAAGTTGAAAAAGGTTCACGTACAAGTAAAGCTGCCGCTTACATAGTTTGTGCACTTATAGATTTATCTGTTGCGAAATCTATAAATAGAGTGTCGGCGAAATATTTAAAAGAGTTTATAGAAAGAAAATATGATGTTCCAAGATATTATAGAAGACACGTTACTACAGCATTAAACAATGGTGTTAAATTTGGATCAGTCAAAATGCAAAATGGTAAATATTCTCAAGGGCCGCTCTTTCCAGGTGAATGTAGAAGACGTTCCATTAGAAAATCTCCCAATTCGTCTCAAAATAATAAAAATGAAGAAAGTTCTTCTTCGTCAAAAAAAAAGTGTGGAAATAATAGCGATTGTATTGTCATTGTAGATGTGCATAATTTATAAATTGTCTATGAGTTTTGTATCTGTAATAAATTATTGCTCTTAAAATTTTATGATTTATATACAAAAACAGAAAAGTGTTCACCACGCCAAATATTGGGCAACCAATGTTTTTCTGAGTATGAACTTGCACTTTAGGCACTAGAGGGAACCCAACATAAGAGGTGCTTTCCATTTGATTTTCTAAACTGTACCGTACTGTACTTTTGGAACAGCTAGTCGTACCAAAAAATAGGTAGGTACGATAGGGGGCAGGGGAATGTAATTCGGAACAGTTGAAAATAACTAGTCGTACCAATTCAAATGGAACACCAAAATATTCACCAGGTACTGTAGGAACTGTTCGGAGCTGTACTTTTCAACAAATGGAAAGCACCTAAGGTGAATCCACCACGTGATGACCGTTAAAGTTGCGCAGTAGATTAGTGCGGTCGTTGCTTAGAAACGAACGTATATAGACAGTGCCGTCGTATAATTATTACATTATTACATTACTTAGGTTGATAGGGGACTTTTAGTATGTTATACATATGGGTATAAGGAACACATTCCCACTGATAACTGCCTCATGTAAATTTGTGCTAAGGTGGTTCAACTTATTGACAATTTTCATAATTTTCTTACATACATTTCACACATTTTCATACATTTCCTTGGCCTCATTTCTTCTTTAAGCTAGCCATTTTTAAAGAGAAACTCAGTACAAACATAATGAGTTGTTTTCCCCCCTGATCCGACCAACAGAAGCAAAGTTATTCACACAATAGTGAACGTAGAAGATAAAAACTCAAAACTTTACACTAAAGTCGAAGAAAAAGTGCCTTCCGATCAAAATTGGGATGAAATATTTCATCTGCACACGCACAGTGATGTTTTCGACCAAGTAAGAAAAAAAAATTGCTGTTATTTAACTCTTCCCAAAATCATTAAAAGTAATGCTTCTTTGCAACCACTTTAACTATTTAAACATTTAAATACATCATTTTGTTCGCATTTTAATTCTGCATAAATTACATGTCTTTCAAAAATTTCGTCAACGTAACCGTAAGCCAGAAAAAAATTAAAATGTTAAAATTTAAAAATGACAGCCAAATTTGGGGGGTTCCGGCACCCCTATGATAGGGGACTTTTAGTATGTTATACATATGGGTATAAGGAACACATTCCCACTGATAACTGCCTCATGTAAATTTGTCCGAGTTACTGACGATTTTCATATTAATTTCCCCGCGCTATATACTATTTGTCCACAAAAGTAGACAGTTGTGTCATTTATAGAATGAAGAGTAGATTACATCGAGATTTCTCGGTACAGTATTATAAACAATCGTTCGTAATCGGATCCATTTTTACTACTGAGCTTCTGTCAAATTATAGTAAAGAAAGTTATTCTATTAAAGCGGCACGTGTTTTCTGCATCTATCTCAATAGAAGCCCTTCTCAATAGTTAGCTAAAGCTTGTGAACACATATTAGGAATCAGTCACTCTCTATAATTGTGAGACTGGAGTATAGTTAAAAGTATTTCAGTCGCCAAATTTGACAAGTAACTGTCACTAAAATTGAATGTAGGTTAACATTAAAACAGTGAATTTGAGAAGTTTACTCGATTCCCCAAGGAGTTTTTCGGGTAATTTCGACTTTCACGAAACCCTTTGGAGTGTGCTCCTAATTATTTCATGTTAATTGCCCCGTTACACTTTCAAACTCCCATGCAACCGAGTGAGAGGTTTTTAGAAAATTCCCTACTTATTAGACCCTAAGAATATACACTTTTCTTTATAAAAGCTTCTTGGATCAGTTGTTTGGGCTAGACAAAGCACTGTCGAATCAGTCAGCCAGTCACGAATTTGATTTTTATATACAGGGTTAGGAGAAAGTATGGATCTATGGAAATGTCTCTGAAATGGAGAGGCTAAGTGTAATGAAATTTTGGATATGATGGTAACTAAAGGTACGCCGTGGCGCATACGATGGCCATATTTTTGTTTTGATCGTACTTCCGGTTTAACCGGAAACGGTACCAACTTTATAATGTTAAATGGAACACCCTGCGTATTTTTACATATTTAAATGTTCAGCTGCATTTATCCATAGCACAGAATAGTAATAGATATTATACTAGTCTGTGGTTTAAGTCATAAATCATTCACACAGTGATATTCGTTTCAAGTGCTTTTTCTATCTTAGACCACAACCGATTGCTAGTTTTAACAGTATACACCAGGGCGTCGAAACTTTCCTAGCAAAAATGTATAAAAGCTTAAAAGTACAGTCTTATCTAAAGAAAAATTAAATTAAAATAAAAGAGTAAACACTTGTGAGTTCCACAAATTTATTCAAAAACTTGACAATATTGTTTCAACCTTACGGTTATCCTCAGAAGTTGAGACTAAACTAAACTAAACCTGGTATTCCTATAGATGTCGACATATTAGCATTTGCTGAGTTTAGTCTCAACTTCTGAGGATAACCGTAAGGTTGAAACAATATTGTCAAGTTTTTGAATAAATTTGTGGAACTCACAAGTGTTTACTCTTTTATTTTAATTTAATTTAATTTAAAATGTTCCATCAAGCGCCCACCGCGGAAAGCATCAATTTAATTTTATCTAAAGAAAGTTAGGCGCACACGAAAATTTCTCCAAGGTGAGCTGTTTGTTTATACTAGTCTGTGTCCATAGTAATAGTTATGGGTAAAAGAAAAGATGAACCACTAATGCATTGGTTTTCAGGTTAAGTTCACTATTTTAAGCTTGAGGTTAACATTAGCATTGCTAATGGGCCACTGTAGATGGAGCTGTGATCGAATTTTTACTGAGTTAAATTTAAGGGATTTTAAGATCCTCCCATCGAACATTTTTTTGCAAAAACATATTAGTTAGTAAATTTATTAATCATTTTGTTCTTTAAAATTTTAAAATTTACCAAAAGATGTGTTTTTGTAAATTAATGCAGTGAACTTAACCTGAAAACCAATGTATTAAGTGATATATCTTTTCAACTGTTACCCACAACAATCACTATGGATGACTGTAGCAGAACGAAGACTATTGAAATTTGTAAAAATATACAGGGTGTTCCATTTAAAATAAGAAAGTTGGTACCGTTTTCGGTTAAACTGAAAATTCAATCGAAACTAAAATACGGCCATCGTATGCGCCACGTACCTTTACCATCATATCCAAAATTTCATTACACTCAGCCTCTCCATTTCAGAGATATTTCCATAGATCCATACTTTCTCCTAACCCTGTATTTAGATAAGGGAGCATTCGAATCTCAATTGCTTAGGGCCTGTAATGGCCTTAAAACTCATATCAAACTGTGATAGAGAAGGAAAGTGTCTCATAAGATGTAATGTGTCGAGAAAATTCATCGCGTAAATTGCATTGGAATTCATGAGCAGCAACTAACAGCGTACCCTGATGGTCTTGCATACTCTACTCTCTCCCGATGTATATGACGGTGGGACTGGGAACAAGGCGTCGTGCAAACCTTACTTACTAGGAATTGGGAGGGGTTTTCTTCAGCGGTTGGCGTTATCGTGACGTTTATCACTGTAACCGTCGAAGCTGAACCTCTACCAGACTAAACATGACCTGCGCTAGCTTGTGCTTTTCCGAAGGGGTAGGCTGACGTCGCCTACGGAAACATCATTCGATAGGGATGATACCCGGCCGTTAAGTGGTTAGGTTAGGAAAATAGGCCTTCTCGACCTTTCCTCGCGATAACGGCACCAGTAGAGACGAATATCTCCTAAGTAATGCTTGTACATGTACATGACGCCTGGTGCGCAGTCTTATGGCCATAAAGGTTGGAAGGGAGATGAAGGTACTAATTTTAATAAAATCCTTTCCTAAACTAACCTAACGTGGTTATAGAGCGTGCAAGACCACTGGAGTACGCTCTTATAGTTGCTACTCTTAAATAGTTAAATCGAGATATATTTTCCTTTTGATGAAATTTCCAGCAATGAATAAATTTTTTTCAAAGAGTGTTCCTAAAACTATTTTTCTGATCTCTACTTTATCTTATTTAATTACTTAGGCCGAGTATTTCAATCGACCCTTAAACTTAAGTGTAACTTTAATCTGACCTTCAACCAATAGAAATACACAAAATTGTAGTAAAGCTCAGCTTAACGCCATATTTAAGTTTAAGACCGAGTATTTCAATCGACCCTTAAACTTAAATATGGCGTTAAGCTGAGCTTTACTACAATTTTGTGTATTTCTATTGGTTGAAGGTCAGTTTAAAGTTACACTTAAGTTTAAGGGTCGATTGAAATACTCGGCCTAAGGGTCGATTGAAATACTCGGTCATAGTGCACAATGACTTTGAATCAGCCTGTGTAACAAACGATCGTAAAAAGATTGTAAAAATTGAAGGAAAATATGGTTTGGTAAGGAGGAAAAGAGAAGAGATGAGCATATGAGGAATCACATTAGGGTGCAGGTTGATTGTACAAGCAGCTAGTAAAATCCTTTTTGTTTAAATTAAAAATAGAGGGAAGTTTTCTAAACACGTTCAACAACGTATACAGATTCTTTAGGGTAGCAGTATGATGGGGGGTGGCTTACTGAAACGTTGTGTTGATTAACTGTAGGTATTTAAAAAAAATTCAAATGTTGAAAATTGGACGAAAATAAATTTTGGATAACAACTTAAGTACCTGCTTATGATAAACAATAAACTTAGCGATGGTTGGAGATAACTCGTACGTAGAGCTGAGTTGATGTACTCGTAGAATCCTAAACATTTCCACATTTCACAATTAAAATAAAAGAAACGTTTTAGGAGACAGCAATATATATTTAAGATCTTAATAAATTTTTAATTTTGTAACATAAATTGTACAATTTAAGTTATCTTCTACCCTGTGCGACAAAATTACAAAAATACTACAATTAACAAATGGCAACAATTGCATATAAAATTATATATTGTAATTAACAAAAATAACATAAATAGTTTCTTTAAGGTATTCAATCATTATACCAGAGGAATTAGAAAAGTTATCTACCTAACCATGATCGTGATAGAAACAACAATTGATCTAAACATCAAACAGAGCTATCGAAGAAGACGTTCTCAAGAAAATGATTGCAGTGTATGGAGATGATACTTTCTCATATTGTGAAGGGAAATATTGGTCTAAAGAGTTCCATTGAGGACATTGAGATCGCAAATTAATTGAAGATGATTCCAAAAGCGAAAGGCCTTCAGAAGCTACCAATCCCAATATTTAAAAAAAATGCAAGCCGTGGTTTTCGAAAATCGTCGTTTGAAGGCGTCAACCATGCTTAACCTTCTGATAATACAGAGTTAAGGCTGCGCTACACACACAGACCTTGCGTTCCGGTTTGGCCTGTGCACGCTGTCCAGACGCTTCAGTTTGGCTTGTGCAGGCCGCCTGCAAAGGCCAAACCTGTGTGTGTGTGGCGCAGCCTATAAATGAAACATCGAATACCAACATGGGCCCAAATGGACTGCTCTGGGTTATTATTATTCGGTAATATTATGGTAAAATCTTGTTCCCTGGAGCTGTGGGAAGAATTTAAGGCTAAGAGCGTTTTCTTAGGTTAATTAAAACAGCCCCAATAAATTTTTGTCTGATTTTAAACGCAGGCGATTGATAATTTCTCTCTCATGGAGGGGTTGTTAAAAACTAAATGTTATGGCGGCGGCATACACACAGGCCTGCTTTCCTGCGTGTGGACATCGTTTAGGTGGCCTGCACAGGCCACACCGGAGGGTCTGGACAGCGTCCAGAAACTGGAAGGCAAGGTAGGTGTGTGTATGGCGAATTTTTTGAAAACAGTTACAAATTACGGCGGAATTTAAGGTGGCCGAACCCATTAAAATTACTAGCGGAGCTTACCCCCTTAAGGCTCCACCGAAAGGAAAAGTCATAGCGTCATTCGTAACGAGACTAAGAATAATCATTTTCCCCAAAAGGTAAAAATGTAAAAGGTCGTTGCAGAGCAGGTGGTTTGAAAAATAAAAATTATTGAATTATCAATTTTGCTCAATAGTTAAGCAGATAACTTCAAGTCCCCTTTGCATTTATAATTTTCCAATAATAAAAATAAAAAAATTTCTACTAAATTCTAATAATTAATTGATTTAGGTACATGTAAATTTAGGAAAATTTATATAATTTTTTTGGTAATGGTGTGTAATTTTTTAAAATTTTTTTAGGCACCACTGTACGAGTAAGATAATGACTTTGAATCTCCAATAATATCAATATCACTATCACATTCGCTAAAATCGGAATCTTGCAAATTACTTTTTTGTCTTAAACTTTCATTACTAATATCTTCTTGAGGAATTCTCGAAGAAAAATCCACAGGTTGATCTGCAAAAAATTGCGTTCTTTTAATTAAATTTTCTTTTTTAATAATAATAATAATAAATTGTTTATTTCCCAAATGTGTAGGTATTTCTTTTGGTATTTTAACTTGGCTTATTTATAAATATAGATGCGTATAAAAGTTGTTATGGTTTTATATTTTACCCATTTCTTGATACAATAAGAAGAATATTTCGTAATTGTAAAAACACACATATTCCAATAACAAATTCTTTCTTTTATTACTTATTCCTACTTTTATTAATAAAAAAGAAAAAAATTACTAAAAAAGCTAAAGAGATATCAAAATAGAATCATAAAACTCTGATGTGGGACTTTTCCGTACTAAATATAGGACGTTTTAGAACCTTATAACCTTATAAAGTCCAGTGGGGTCTACTAGGCCCCATTGCATTTTTAGACTTAGATTTTTATACTTAATTTTCGAATTTGAGTCGTTGACTTTTCCTAACTTTTAATTTAGATTTTGAAAATATAAAAACATTTTTTAATTAAATTTCGAATTAGAACAACGAGTGGGGTCTGTTAGGTCCCAATGCCATTTTCATCATGTAAAACGTAAAACTTAATGAAGATTTTTTTTTGTAACATAGCAATGCGCTTGTAATTTATGATTCTAATATCATTGACAAAATTTTAGATTTTGTTACACATTTGGGGTTTTAATGATAATAAAGCGTGAAGGGGTTGTACTTAATAAAAGCGTGATAACTAATAATAAATTCTTAAATCAAATACGTAAAACAAACAGAAATTTTCTTTTTATATTTTCCGTATATTCTTTTATGGTTTTCTTAACAATTACTTTAAATTGTGTATTAATTTGTCAGTGAATGTCAGTATAAATCGACGATTGTCAAATGTAATACCATTTTAACGACGTCCCCAAAGACTGTTTAGTTACCCGAGCCTCTGAGGTCTCTCTGTCGTTATAAGAGGCTTTTCAAAAACTGCAACTACCCTCATTTTGTGGAATACGATATTATTTCTTGTTCCACTTTAACACAATTTCCAATTAAGGAAAAAAAATAAAAAAAAGAAATGTGCGTAGTTGAACTTATACCGCGCTTTTGTAGTAAAATTATGACAAAAAACAACGGATGTGGCCATATGAGGAGCTTATTCCTGCCCGTCAAATCTTGTAATTTTCAGAAAGCTAATTTTACGAGCTTTCAAATTATTGAAAAATTTACAGGGTTTTCCACATAAATTCAGAAATTTTATCCCATTTTCGGTTAAACCGGAGGTCAAAAGATAAAGTACTTTAGTATCATGTAACAGCTAATTGTACGAGCTTTCAAAATATTTAAAAATATACAGGGTGTTCCTAAAAAAATTGATATTTTTGTAATTTCCGATTTAAACGAAGCGTTTTCATAACCGAAAGTAGTGTCAAACAATTAATTCATGGGATTGATTGGGAATTAAATTTTTAAATATTTATAGTCACCATCACTCAACAATCATATCAACCTGGCCATTTATTTTTAATTATAATGATAGCAATAATTAATATAATTATATTAATTGATTATAATCAATATACAATTTGATTTTTGTTTCAAAATTTATGTAATTTACTAATTGCAGGAAAAGATAGTAAAACGTTGTGGAGAAACGTTTTAATTTAACGATATAAAAGTTGGGAAATATTCGTACCTTAAATGAAGGAAAAAATTTAATTTATGAAGAAAATGACGTTAGAGAGCAGGAAAAAATGACAATGTTGGTAAATGAGTTCAAATAAAGGTAAAGCAAAAAAAAAGAATTTCAAAGGAAAACTTTTATTATTACGTCCCAACAACAAAGATCGTAAATATGAATGAATGTATCAAAATTGTAAAATTTATACACTGTTATTGTATTATCTATCACTTATGTTGGTAAACGAGAACTAATTAGTGTTAATAAACAATTAAATCAGAGTTTCGCAAACTTTTGTTATTAAGGCTTTCTCTGTTTAGATTTCGATGAACTGTGGCCACTGTAAGACACCTTTTAAAAGCTTCCATTTTAAATTTTCTAAAGCTTTAAAATATCTTATTTTTAGGCAAACTGATGGATTAATGTATGGTTTTAGAAGAGTTTTATCGAAATTGATCGAGTGGCATTCAAGTAACGAAAACCATGTCGTACTAATTTATTATTATTGTCAGTAGAAAATAAATTCCGGAACTTCTTCATGTAATAAGTACCGTCAATCAAGAATGGAGTGCCCCAGGGATCCATTCTGGGACTTCTTTTGTTTCAAATTACATTTCTGAACTATTTTTCTCTCTTTATAAACAATCTTTTATTAACGTTTTTGAACAGCCGTGCTACATAAGAATGCTAAATATTAGTTGGGTAAATAATCAATAAGAATGATATAAAGACAATAGAAAAGAGGATGGAACGGTGGTTCAATTTTGATAAAAGGTTAAAACTCTATTAGGTTCTTATTTGAAAAATCTGAATTATAGCACTGGTAATATGGCCCCAAAGTTTCCCAAAGATTCCCCAAAAGGGAATCCGAATATGCAAAAATACACAGGGTTGAAACAGAAAAGTTGACTATCATAAATCAAGACTTTCGGCAAATCCAAAAAATATCCCCTTTGCCATTAAAAAAGTTGACCCCCACGGCATTACTCTGAAGACCGAAGTGATAAAAAACTTTAAACTTCGTCAAAAAAAGGAAAAATTACGTTATTTACCCCCTCCCAATTTTATTCCAATTGGTTAAGTCGTTTAGAAGTTATTAAGGCCGTTCCACACTTTTAGACCTCTCTGTATTGTCCAAAGTATAGGGCAGCCTTAGGTAGTCACCCCACAATTATGCAAGCTAAAACTCTTTCAATAGATGTGCCAGAGAATGTCTACGAAGAAATTTAAAAGACAAAAAAGTTACTTAATGTCTAATAGCCAAGCTGCGATAAAGGCGCTCAAAGCCAATAGTTCTGAGTCCTTATCCACTTGGAAATGCAGACAATTCCTCAGTACTATAGCAAGGGACAAGCCCTTCATTGGGTGCCGGGTCACGAGGGAATTGAAGGAAACTAAATAGCTGATGAATTAGCTAGAACGGGCTCAAAATCCCTCCCGATTGGACCCAAACTATTCTGTGATTTATCTAGAACACATATAGAGACGGAAATCCAAAAATGGGAAACTGGGAATAAAAATTTTCACTGGAAAAACGCAGCAGGACAAAGACAGTCGAAGAAATTCATCGAGTACTCGACCACGAATGCTAAAAAGCTTCTTCAATTGTCAAAGAACGAAACCAGACTCATCACGGGTCTGTTTATTAGACAGTACCCAGTAAGGTGCCACATAAAAAAACTGGGACTTGAGGATAGTGACATATGCAAACTCTGTGAGTTGGAGATCGAATCCGCCGAACACATTCTCTGCAATTGGGATGCATTGGCTTGGCTTAGGCTGAAAACCTTAGGACGGGCTCAACCGACACCTGAAGAAGTGAAAAGAAAACTTCTCAAGGTCATTATATGCTTCGCTGGCAAGATGGAATTCCAGATTAACATTGGTAGAAGTCGCAGGCTTAGAAGCCAATCGACTCCCGAGTACAACACAACACTGAAGACCACTAGAGCTCGCAATATCAATAGTGATATAATTATGATTTCTAGAGCAACTATGTTTATGTTATGAGGCATACACCCTGTATAATTATTTATAACTGAGAACAATTATTAAAATTAATAATAAAATATGTCTTTAATAAATAAATGACATTTTGTTACTTTGTATGTACCGTAATGTTAAAATAAATTTGTTCGCCCGAATGTACAACTTCTTAAACATCAATTAAGGCAAGTTCTGAACTTAATGAACTAAATTATGACATAAGATGGCAGAAGTGAAGGCAAGATCGGCCACTTAGAAACATGAATAAGTTAGTTACCTTTTGAAACCTTAGAACACCACAAATATGATGTTATAATAAGAAACTAACTTAATATGTAAAAGGTTTCTTAGAAAGTTATATCGAAATTCAATTATATTAAAATATAATTTTTTTATTAAAAGCTTACTTTTAGTGTTGCTTTCAGTTGGATTTATAGTTTCGTCTGTTGCTGCTATTGACGATGTCGATGCCGTGCTCGATTTTTCTTCTTGTACCTTACGCATTTGTTTTTTATGTTTCATTCGTCGATTTTGAAACCAAGTTTTGACTTGGGTCTCGCTCAGGCTTAACGCACCCGCTAATTCCACTCTTTCAGGCGTCGAGAGATACCTTTGGGCTGCAAAACGCTTTTCTAAACCTAAAATAGAAAATATTTATGAAAATATAGTTTTAGTTGGTTGCGTTTGGTTTATAGGTTTATCTGTCTGTCTGAGTGTCGCCCTATCTATGCGTTTGTCATGTAGAAAAATATTTTTTGTTTAAAAAATACGAGGCTGCCAGTAGAACAGTGGAGAGAGTATGATAAGGAATAATAGGGCGACATACAGTTCGAAAATGCGAACTAGAATTCTTAATAGTCAAATAGAAAAACAAATGCGTGAGTTTACGGGTATGTGTAGGTATTACATAAACAAATTAACTTTTCGAACCAAAATTGTCACAACACATGAATATAGAATGCAATTTAAATACAAATAATATTCTATAAATATAAATAATAATAGTGAAGGCTATTTAAATTAGACCTTAAAGAAAATTCTTTCTTCAAACGTCAAAAAAAGTTGACATTTTGTTACTGAATAAGTAAAGTTAAAGTTGTACTTTTACATCCTAGGGGTTTGAAGAAAAAATAAAATGTTTTATACGGAGTAAAAGTACTCTTACTCCTAATAAAACAAACTACTATTATTTGATAGAAAGAAAACAATATGTATCTAATAATTTCAGTGTAAAAGTTGATGAAGTTTTTGCGTAATTTTGTTATCAATTAGATGCAAACTCAACAAATGTATAGAAATTGCCAACGTGATACAGGGTGGCCCATCGAAAACGATCCAAGGGTGTTTTATCATACTTAATTTTTTTTTAAATCGCTCGAACCCATCGATTTTATTTTCAAGGGAGATTCTTTAATTTGCTACGTTGAACACCGCCACGTAAACCCCTTAGCAGTGGTGTAGTGCAATCAACCCCATAAATACACAGATACACGTGCTATGATATCGCCGAAAAAAAATTTTTGGACGAATTTTTAAAATTATTAAATCCGTCCGTCTTTATGACAGAAATAAAAAAATCGAAAAAAACTTGTTTTCAAAAAATTCAAAATCGACCGTTTTACAGCTAAAATAATTTAACTTGAGGAGCGGTAGGGTTAAGTTCGCGCAAATTTGGCCACGCCCCTTTAATAATTTAAATACGTTGATGCGTTGATTGGGATAAAAATATCAATTTAGGTATCTGTGCATTCCCACCGCTCGTCAGCATAAAAAATTAGCGCAGTGCAATGAAATAACTGTCTTAGAAACGCAATTTCTTCAAAATTAATAATTTACACACCGTTGAAGAGATAGGTAATTTAAAGGGCTTTAAATGATATACCGCTCGACCTTCTATCCCTATCAAAATTTTTGGAGTTGATTTCACCACCACTGAGGGGTTGAAGTGTCGGTGTAAAATAAGTAAAAGTAAAATAAGTAAAATAAGTAAGTAAAATAAGTAAAAAATAAAAAAATAAAAACTAAGTTAAAAAAATTTTATTCCAATTTCACAATTATAGCGAGTGTCTCATTCCTAATATGTGTTCACAAAATTTAGCTAACTATAGCGTGTAATATTGTCTAAGTGACCACCCTGCAGAGCCAAAGAAGAACTCAAGAGAATAAGTTATCAAGAACGTCTCAAATAGGACATGTTCGTAGCAGTTGATACTAAAATCAGTGCCGGATTAAGCCAGCCTGTAGCAAATATTATCGAGAGACCCATGTAGTGGCGTAGCGACATTATCACGGGTCTGGATAAAAAAGCTTAGATCAACTATAGGAATATTTAATAGTACTTTGTTTAATTAGGAGAGATAGTACAGTTTTGTGTGACAAGACTGTGTTTGGCTGATGAGAAAGCGTAGCGAGCGAGTCCTGCTGCAATACAGGCGAGTCACACAAAACTACTTTCACTCCGTATAAAACAATTTATTTTTTCTTCAAACGTAAAACTAAAAATTTTCAATTTTTGAAAAAGCGCCATCTCTTGCCAATTCTTGTAGTTCAAATATTTTTTGAAATTAACTTTAACTTTTTACAATTTACAAAAAAGTCCGCTCTTTCGGACTCTGGAAAACTCACGGACCTGATTCCACAGAACCCCTGTTCTCAATTTTTAATGTGAGAAAATTTATAGATAACACTAGACAAATCAAGTGTGCAAGTTCCAACATCACTAACTCACTTGTGCGCGGGATATTTAAATTCAGATTTTTTTTATGGAGGGCACGGGGCCTGCAGCATTTGCTACTTCTACTACTATAGTTAATCCGGCACTGACTATAAAATTATTTACTTCTATCCTGTTATTAATCATTTATCTATAGTTCAGGCCACATAAAGTGGCGCATGATTCACCTCCTTACAGTGTAAGAAAAAGTCCATAGTAAACTTATTTCTAATCTTAATGCAGGGCTAGTGCAATATTTCTACGTGTGGTGGACCTGCAGAGCTTCAGCGCGAATTTTTACTGACAAATTTTTCTAAATTACTAATAATCACGTTTTCTTAACTTGCGTAGCGATGAATCATGCGCCACTTTATTTGGCCTCAACTATACTTTGATCTTATGTTTATATAGAAGACAATCGTGAGTTTTAATGCTCGATTTACTTACAAGCGACTAATTGATCAAAAGTGGCAGTTCATAGCCTACTTACAATAAAAATGTTTCCGAGTGTAACATGATAAACAAATTAGGTACTCGTATTTAAAGTCACAAATTATGGTACGTGGAAGAGCTAATTAATAAATTAATCTGAATCGATTATACACAAACTAAGTTGCGTCGTGTATTTCCTTTTTCTATCTAGGGAAACCAGAGAATCCTGATAGACGTTATAGTACACAGTACTATCACCAACGCGATGATTAGATGATTATACAATTATTACTATTTACTAACTTATTACTAAGCAGTGGTAACAGCAAGATTAAATTAAGTTTTAACTTAAGGTGGAAAGTCCCGCTTTAGTAGGTATACTCAATTGAGATTCATCAAGTGGTAATGGTATATCTGACACTTGGTGTTGTTTTTTCGTACATTGTTTTCAGGTGCATTTCTTGCTATACTTCAATCTCACAATTCCTGATAGTGACTCATCCTAATATGTGTTCACAAAATTTAGCTAGCTATAGCGCGGCTTCTATTGAGATAGATGCAGAAAACACGTGCCGCTTTAATAGAATAACGTACTTTACTATAATTTGACAGAAGCTGACAGAAGCTTAGTAGTAGAAGTGGATCCGAGTACGAACGATTGTTCATAATGCTGTACCGAAAAATCTCGATCTAATCTCGTCTTTATTCTATAAATGACATAACTGTCTACATTTGTGAAACTCAACTATAGTTTTCGTTAATTTCATTATTGTTGTGCTTGTCATTTTTTTCTTTCACTTGTTTTGAGAGTGTCATTATGCCTAGAATACGACAGCGTGCAAATTATTGTCAGTTGAGCGAGGTCGAATTGTTGGCTTACGTAAGGTGGGTTTTCGTTTAATGAAATCGCCATTCATCTCAACCGAAACCAATCTACTATCACCCAATGTTACCAAACATGAGAGAGAGAGAGAGAGAGAGAGAGAGAGAGAGAGAGAGAGAGAGAGAGAACCAGAGAGAGTCAACAAGAAGATCCGGAGGAGTAAAACGAACCAATGAGGTGCAGGACCTGGCGGTCCTTATGGCATTAAGAGACCCATTCTCCAGTACCAGAGCAATTGCTGACCAATGGTTAGGTAATGAAAGTCGTCTTGTAATTCTTCGAACGGTTTAACATCGAATTAGAGCTTTCGACTTGCAATCTTATCGACCACATCTTGTGTTACCACTCACGGCTAAATACCGGTATTGGTTTGTTTTCGTCCTCCGGATCCTCTTCATCTACGACGTTGTTGACTCGCTCTGGTTCATGAGTCATGCTAGATCATTGAGCTGATATACCATTTATCTAAAAAGATGAAGAACGATTCTCTATCTATTTTAGCACGTTTACTAGAATAAGGCAGAAATAGAGAAGTACTCTGAGAGAGAGGCATTCCTTCAACTGTTGGTTAACTCTGATGCCGTGTCTGCTGAATTCGTCTACGATCATCACCACACGAGCGACCTGAAGTAATACCTTTAGTATCCAGCCGAAAACAGCACTCTATGGTCATGTCTGGGGTCTTTTGAAGACTACTCTTTCTCCAAAAAGCGTGTTTCAATGCGATTTGTTTGTACTTCCAATATTTTATGAATTTTTCCCGGGTTACATCCATCCAGACATCCAGGAATTCAGGTGTCTATGTTTATGCGTGATGTAAGTTGTAGATTTGAGCCTTCTGAATGTTAAACTATCCTAACGATTTTGACGGCTCTTACCTCAGAAAGGAGAAATTTTTGCCCATTGTTCAGAAGGTCAAGATCCACAACTTTCGAAAATTACATGAAATTGGACTGACACCGTATAAAAATATTTGTTTGTCCCTTTTTATGAACTTGACCAAAATTTCTTTTAATTAGAGTATGAGAAACTTGCTTGTCTATTTCTATGAATTTTTCCCGTCTTTCATCCATCCACCCATGTATTTGTCTATGCGTGATGCATTTATGTACTCGCCCATCTAACTGGCTCTTGAAGTTTTGAGCCATGACGAAAATTTCTTTGGATCTCACCAGTATGAGAAATGTGTTTGTCCCTTTTCATAAGCTTTTCCCATCTTCCCGTCTGTCTATGTGAGCGTTTACGCGTCCATTTAACTACTCAACCATCTGTCTGTCTAGTTCTCGCAGTGTTAAGCCATGACATTACCAAAATTTCTTTTGATTTGAGTATTAGAAATCTGTTTGTCCATTTCTATGAATTTTTCCCCATCTTCCGCCCGTCTGTCTATGTGTTTGTTCCTACGCCCATTTAACTACTCATCCATCTATCTATTTCCCGTTTAGTTCTCGAAGTTTTAAGCCATAACGAAAATTTCTTTGCTCTCTGGATATGAGCATTTTGATCGTCCGCGTATTAGTCCATGTGTCTATCTCCATGTCCATTCATCCACCTGCTAGAGTCTAGCTTTCAGTTTTAAAAATGTTGGATTTGTTCGTCCTACCGGAATCAATTCACTCTCGTCTGTCTGCACATCTATCTATCTCTTGGTCTAACTCTCCTGGTTTCAAGCCATGCTAAATAATTTTTTGATGTCTTATCTTTTCGTGGTCTGTCAATATTTTATGAGTTATGACTCTTCAGATACATATTAATCGAAAATTTAACAATTTTTTATCACACTTTTTTCCAGAGAGTTAGCGATAAAGACTGTTAGGCACTTAAAAGCACAACCTAACAAATAGGTTTTGGTTACGAAAATTTAATTTATTTTTATTTATTATAAACTTTAAAGAAAAAGTTGAATAAAATGCGGTAAATTGTAATTTAGAAAAATGAAACAGAGGGGTTGACTTAGATCATAACTCGGAGAACACTGCTCATTTTAAGCAAAATAAAAGAAGTGAAAAACTCACCTGTTAATTGAGGATCACTAAACACAGTTCTTGCTTTTCGTCTTCTACAATGCTTGAGAGCATTTAAAGAAATTTCACTTGCAGTGTTACCAAAAAGTGCGTGATGAAACGGCAAACCTGTGATAAATGCGAATAATTTAGCTACAATTGTGAAAGAGGGCTAATAAAATTTTTACCTTGTGCAAGAAAATAAGGATGTTCAGATATTCCTTTATAAGGACTTCCTAAATAAGCACCCAAAGCACCCATAACTTGTATGTAACCATTTTCAGGTGGATGCATGTTTTGTATACAGCCATTTAGGCCGTTATGTAAATGAGGTTGAAAATACGTATAATTTGATTTTTCTTGCCTTTTATTCGTTTCGTTAAATTTATTTTGTTGTGCAGTTGTAGCAGTTGAATTATTCGTGTGCGATACGTACGACTTTTCATCGTCAAATTTAACAGCTTCTTTTACAGAAGTCGAACAATAATCCAATCCTCCTCTATCGACACCTTGTTTAGTTCCACTTATATTATCTATCGGATTTATATTTTCACGTTGATATAATATGTCTTCGATTAAAAATGAAGTACGCACGTTTTGCGATAAATTTGAATCGTAATCTTTCGACGCCGCTAATTCAGTTTCCATAATTGGCACTCTTTTTTAAAATAAAACAATTTTTATTTATTAAAAAAAAATTTCATCAACTAACAGTCTGTTTTAGTAAATGCTACCATTCGAGATGACAAACAATCACATTCTGCGTTTACAAGACAACCCCTGATCTGCTATTACGTTGTTCCGCCTTCTGGAGCATTTTCAACCCTTAACACGTAGAAGTAAGGATTGAGTGCAAGACCGGATAAATGGATAGATAATACAATGTGACGAGATTGATTGAGGGTAATTGTTTGCTCTAAGTTAATTAGTCGGCTATAGCAATTGTTATAGATTTAGGGTGTAGAAAGTAAATAGAAACGAAAATTAGTTGCTTATTTAATTATCTTTATAATATGTGATGCTCTGAAACTTTATTTAAAATTATTTCTTCTTTCACGTAATTTGATTTCATCGATTTTTATTTTAATTATTTAATTAGAAAATAAGAAAATTATGTAATTAGTTTAACGATCGTATCTAACTTTTTCTATTGCATCGCTTTTCATCTAAATTTTCTTCTCGCATCCTTTTTGATTAGAACTTTTATACTTTACATAATAATTAATTAGCATGTTGCCTAGGAGTAAAATTTTAACATTTCACTTACCTTATCTTTTGTTTTTCCAAAAAACTGTCACTTCTCGGCAGCTAGTCGCTTGTACAGCGCTCCTAACTCTCACAGCACGGATGACATAATAACTTTTCTGTAGTTAATATATTTTTTTGGTTTTACATTGCAAAAATTTCACCTTTTACCCTCTCAACTATCAGACAGCTCCACAAGGACATAGGTTGACATAAAGTTGCATATTTTGATGAACTTCAAGAATCCGTTTAGAAAATTTCAAAATTCAGAATGGTTCAAGAGATAACGCAAAAAACTGAAAATTGGCAATTTAATTTTTTGACTGTAGTTTCAAAATGGTTTATTTTAAAAAAAACTATCCGGAAATTTTTTTAAGAGGCCAAAAGCGCTATGACACGATACTAAACTCAACATTTTATCACCTCGACGCGCTGAGCGTCGCGACGTTTAACTTCTCATTTTATTATCTTTTTTTGGCAAAAAATGATTCAGTTGCCTTGTCTAAATTCTGATACCAAACGAAAACTTTATATACCTATTGTACTTTTCTTAATTTACACTAGGTTGTGTTAATTAATGTTATATGTTATTTTTTACGATGAAAAATAACGATTAAAATTTTTTATGCTTGTACATAGAAGCTAATAAAAACCCCTGACAATATGGGAATTAAATTTAAAAAACTGTAGTAAAGTCCGAAACTTATGAGAAGAATGGGGCGGAGCCAATGTTCTATAACGAAAATTTGTCTGGTAACATGTGGTCGTATCAATTTTAGAGATATATAATAGAGAGAGAGCACTCACTCCCTCCATATGTACAGTCACCATCACAATTATTGGTATGGTTATTAGCCAACAACGACAAAAGGACAGAAGGGAAGGTTGTTGATTTACTACTTGTTGGCAAAATAAAGTTACCCCTCAATATAAGTAGGGGGTGTTTTGATGGTTGCATCCACAATTCGTGCTAGGCCTATAGCCAAGGGGGCATTAATTGTGCCCTATTAAATATTTTCATAAGTCACGGACTATAGCAACGGCTACCAACCCTCACAGCTTGATCTTAAGAATGAATAATCTAGTGGCGACCTCGGCCACGCCTCCTCGCGGATTTTGTTTGTTTCCTCCAGCTGTACTTCTACTTATGAGAATGCACTGACATAAGAGAAACTAAAATTTAGGTTAAGGACGAAATGTGATGTCCATCCACTATTATTGTTCACGAAATTAAGGTTTTGCTCAGTTTGGCTGACGGACATCGCGACTTCGACTTAGTGCACCTGATGACCTGATTTTGGCTTTCTGACTAGAAGCAAAAACCATACGCCTCATTCGGTCCTATAGCTTCGAGAGTCTCATGGTATGGTCTATGCTAGAACAGAACGCTCCAGCTGTCCACTGTAGTGGAGCCGATCGACTACCTAACAACCAACGATCTTTGCTAACAACGCTACAGATGATCTGATTTTATCGTCCCCACCAATAGAATTGGCCAAATTAGGTTTTGCCGAGACAATAAACAGCTGATTAAGACTTCGATCACTTGATTTTGTGAGCTATTTTTTTCTGGCTAGAAGATTTATGTATCACGAGCAAGTTTGGACTGAGGGTTCGATTATCTGACAATTCTACAGACGACTTAATTTGGTGGGGCAATACGATGATGCCGCGCCTAGCTCATCAAAGATTACCCAGGGTCCGACTAACAAGGCTTGCAAGTTGGCAATTGCTGATAGGGCCAAACACTTTTGGGGTCCATTACCTGTCGTAAAAATTGTTGGTTAAGTTGTTGTTGAGAGAAAGCTTTTTAGAATTGCTTTCCGCCACCTCTATTTTTGATAACTTCGTATTTTTTTTTCTCTCTACTTCCTAGACAGCTAGAAAGTCAAGGTAACCCAAGTCCCGTGTGACATACTGTATACAAGCTGATTCATCGAAATGATGATAAGTCGTCGATAGTTCCCTAACCGTTTGAAATAGAGCATACATTTAAGCACAAAAATTATTTAACTCCTTAAGGAGAATAATTTAAAATTATTTTTATCTCTACAGGGTGTTGCATTACTGCTCGGCGAGAATATTTTAAATTTTTTTAAATAGAACACCCTGTATATTTTTCTATATTTTGACTTGGCATTAAGTCGCCTACATGCTCATGTTAATTTTTTTAAATTTCTCCGCGGTGTTGCCAAGTTAATAATTTTTTTCTCGAAAAAGTGCCGGCAACAGGCGTTGCTTTATAAAAACGTACTAAAGCCGTTGATTAAGGAATAATAACGAAATCTATTTCTTAGGTACTTAAGACTATGATCTATGCTTTAAAATGAAAAAAAGTTCGATTAAATTGTACAAAGTGTTTATTAAAGCGATCAAAATTTACTTCTTTTAAAATGACTATAACTCGATATTTTCAAATAGAACACCCTGTATATTTTTCTATATTTTGACTTGGCATTAAGTCGCCTACATGCGCACGTTAAATTTTAGTAATTTCTCCGCGGTGTTGCCAAGTTAATAATTTTTTTCTCGAAAAAGTGCCGGCAACAGGCGTTGCTTTATAAAATCGTACTAAAGCCGTTGATTAAGGAATAATAACGAAATTTATTTCCTAGGTACCTAGTTAAGACTATGATCTATGCTTTGAAATTAAAAAAGTTAGATTAAATTGTACAGTGTGTTTATTAAAGCGGCCCAAATTTACTTCTTTTCAAATGACTATAACTCGTTATTTTCAAATGGAACACCCTGTATATTTTTCTATATTTTGACTTAGCATTAAGTCGCCTAAATGCTCTTGTTAAATTTTTGTAATTTCCCCGCGGTGTTGCCAAGTTAATAATTTTTTTCTCGAAAAAGTGCCGGAAACAGGCGTTGCTTTATAAAATCGTACTAAAGCCGTTGATTAAGAAATAATAACGAAATTTGTTTCCTAGGTAGTTAAGACTATGATCTATGCTTTGAAATGAAAAAAGTTCGATTAAATTGTACAGAGTGTTTATTAAAGCAGCCCAAATTTACTTCTTTTCAAATGACTTAATGACTATAACTCGTTATTTTCAAATGGAACACCCTGTATATTTTTCTATATTTTGACTTGGCATTAAGTCGCCTACATGCGCACGTTAAATGTTTGTAATTTCTCCGCGGTGTTGCCAAGTTAATAATTTTTTTCTCGAAAAAGTGCCGGAAACAGGCGTTGCTTTATAAAATCGTACTAAAGCCGTTGATTAAGGAATAATAACGAAATTTATTTCCTAGGTAGTTAAGACTATGATCTATGCTTTGAAATGAAAAAAGTTCGATTAAATTGTACATCGTGTTTATTAAAGCGGCCCAAATTTACTTCTTTTCAAATGACTATAACTCGTTATTTTCAAATGGAACGCCCTGTATATTTTTACATATTTAGACTCCTGATAAAACAGATACAAAATTTGCAAAAATATACTGAGTGTTCTACTTTAAAAATCATAAAAAATTTATTACATTGGAACAATTTATTTTTTGTTCTACTTTACGTCATTAGCCATTCACATCCCAGCTTAATCCATTTTGATTGGCACGTTATAAGCTTTTTTACCCCACTGGCACTGTTTTAAAAATTTTTTCTTTCGAGTTCAATTTTTTTTTCCAAAAATTCAAATATTTTTTTCTTAATTAGCCGAGTGTTTAAAGTTTAAAGTAGTACAATTAAAACTAAAATTTTCAATTAAATGAATAAAAGTAAAGATTTTCTAGAGACGATGAAACAAAGTGAAATTACATAAAATTAAATATCTTAAACGTAGCTATAACACAAACATGTTGAAATTAACGCAAATTAGTAGCTTTGAAACTCGGAAGAGCCAATATTCCATTAACGTAGTTATTACCTTTGCATCCACAACTTGAGGGTAGTTTATCCCCCTATTAAGGTGCATTAAACCTACAGATTACATTTCCATGGAAACAGACCTTGGGCGGAACGTGAAAACCCAATCAGCATCCTGTTTTAACCACCCCAACCCTTACTAACCCCCTAATAACCCCGGTATTGTTATGCGGGCCAATAGCACAGCAGATTGTATTATGTCCTGATCCTTGTGTAGCAGACTAAATTGGGCATTTACAGCAATATGCGGCGTATTATGGGAAGAAAGTTTTGATTTTCATATTTTAAAATACACATTTCTAAAAGCTTAAATTGATAAATGTTATAAAAGCAAACTAATAAATCGCTTTATCATTTATTTATTAAAATAAAATTTACAAATATCGATCGGGAAAAATATTTAAAAAAGATTTTTAATCTCACACAGCGTGGACGTCCTTACGTCCTTACAAGCAAAATTGTTGTTCTCATGATAAACTCAAGTGTTTTATCTTACTGCCCGTATGTAAAACCCCTAATGAGATCCTCAAAGCTTGTCACTTTATAAGTACAAGTGGTTTATTTTAACAAGACCGAACATCGCGATAAAGCACGTATAGAAAACTATTGACCAAAATAACAAGAAAAAAAGTACAAAATTAACACATCAAAAAGAAAATTTAGTCTTTTGAATTTTAATTTGGAATGTTAAAAAATGTTAAAAGTCAAAAATTGTCTCCATTTTTACAAAATAAAAAATTGCAAAGTAAAGAAAAGAAGTTTGTACTTTTTATTCAGAATGTACGCCACAAATTGACTGTAACGAATGCTATTCTTCAGTAATTTTTCCAATAATGTAGCAATTTTGTTCAATATGAGGTTAAAATTGCCATTCAAGAATAAAGTGACTGATTGCTGTATACAGATTTGCTAGTAAATTACTTTACCTTATTCATCCAAAAACTTTATTAAAAAATTTAATTTTTTTCTAATTACATATTTTTAATATTTTAGTTTTCAGAATTTTGAAAAAGGCTACATCAAAGGCTCTACATAGACAGCAGTTTAATTAAAACTTAATTGCCAGCAGTATTAGGCAAAATAAATTTTATTATGAACATATTCATTAAACAAACAATGAAATTAGAAAATGCTAAACCATTTCCAATTGGAAAAATCAATAAAATAAAAACTAAACGTTAAAAAATACATTTTTTTCAATTTTTATAATTCTAAAAAATTCCTTATCTTTTGTAACCCTTTGAGGAAGCGATATACCTTTTTTACACATCAATAATAAATGCTGGTGGTTCTTGAACGTTATTGTGAGGTTGATTTTATCCAAAAATTTAATATAAATGTTTTCCTTAATTTCCATTATACGCTACTCGATTAAGAATTTAACGATTCGATTAACAAGTAGGGTGAAATAATGTCAAGTTGTAAAGGTTAATCGTTAGAACATCGGTTGCCACATAATGTTATGAATAAATGTCACAAAATGTCACACAAACACACACAATTTTTTCTCTATTTTTAGCCAATTTACAGCTTAAACAAATCGATTTTTTTTTCAAACGTCAGAAAAAGTCGCCTTTGTGTCACTCAATAGGTAACGGTGAAGTTTAACTTTCCCGCCGAGGCAGGAAAAGTAGTCAGACAAAGTACTTTTCTCTGTCTAGGCAGGAAAAGTAAAATCTTAAGCGCACATAATTTTTATTTTTTAACGTAAAAAATGTTTTTAAGGACGGAAGGTACTCGAAATATTTGTTGAACTTAATCATTTTTTTTCTGGCTTATAAAAATTTATTTTAATTAATTGGTAATGTGAGGAATGTTAACTAGGGCTGTACTTAATATTTGTAAAATATAAAAGTTATAATCGTTATAGTTTAAAAGATAATTTATTAAAATTATTTAGATATTTACGGCCTTAATAACAGTTCAATTAAATCGGCGTTTAAGCCATGTTATAGACAATCCTTCATTCTAGGGTATGACATATTTTATAATTTTATTTAATATTTGGAAACTTATATAATTCAATTTTATACGCCTCAATAATACAAAAGTAGCCACAATAAAATTAATAAAATGACGATATACAAGTTTCCAAATAATTAATAAAATTATAAAATGTGTCATACCCTAGAATAAAAGATTCTCTATTAAATAGTTTAAACGCCGATTTAATTGAACTGTTATTAAGGCCGTAAATATCTAAATAATTTTAATAAATTATCTTTTAAACTATAACGATTATAACTTTTATATTTTACAAATATTAAGTACAGCCCTAGTTAACATTCCTCACATCATCAATTTATTAAAATAAATTTTTATAAGCCAGAAAATGGTGATTAAAGGCTACAATTACGGCAGGTACCTTCCGTCCTTAAGCATTTGTAATGTAAAAAATTTAATGTTTTTTAAATTTTCCTTTATAATTAGTTCGTTGTGTTTAATAATTAGCTTTTTTTACAAATGTAAGTTAATTTAAAAAATATTTGACAATTGAACTACAAGTAATTGACAAGAGATGGTGCTCTTTCAAAAATCAAAATTTTCAGTTTTACGCTTTACGTTTGCAGAAAAAATTTAATGTTTTATGCGGAGTCAAAGTAGTTTTGTGTGACTCGCCTGTATTGCCGGACTCGCTCGCTTCGCTCGCTCTTCAGCCAAACACAGTCTTGTCACACAAAACGTCACTTTGTCTCCTTATAACACAAATAACTATTATTTAAAAAAACAGGACTTTTTCGTACGTATAGGTATTTAAGCTAATTTTAAGAGGTTTCCAAATATTCAAACATAATTATACAGGGTATTAGCACCATTTTAGGTTTTAAACTGGAAAATATACTATACAGGGTGTTTCAAAAACCAGTGGTCAATGGCTTAGGACAGAAAGTACATCTAAAACTAAGTCAAAAGGTTACTATAGTCCAGTTTATTTTAAAATGCATTTTTGAAGTTTCATAATGACATCACAGGCTTGCCACATACAAATAAATCAAGCTAAAAAAACTTTGAGTTTCAAACAAATTAAATTATTATGTGACAACTCTGTACACTTTGGGACACCAAATTAAAATAGTCCCTAACTGCATTGTCTCTTCACATTTCTAACTAACTTTAGGTTTACTCAAGTATCAAAAACGCATCTATAGATCAACTAGACTATACATAAGCATATTATGTATAATGTACAGTCACCATCACAATTATTGGCCACTCTGGTTATACGTTTAGCACGAATTGTGGATGTAACCATCATAACTCCCTCTACTTAAATTGAGAGGCAACTTTATTTTGCCAACAAGTAGTAAATCAATAACCTCCCCTTCTGTCCTTTTGTCGTTGTTGACTAATAAACACCCTGGCGTATAGCCAGGGTGGCCAATAATTGTGAGGCTGACTGTACATGTGGTGGGTGTTTGCTGTGTGGACTGCTACTGGGGGATTGCTCCTGAACTATTCGAGATATTAAAACCAATTTTTGCATGGTAATACGTGATCATTATCATTGGCCCTACTCTTAAAAAATATTAAGATACATACGGGGGGGGGGGCATTCAAAAAACAATGCCAAGCGAAACTTGTGTGTTTTAGGTAGGACACCCTATATATTTTTCCATAGTTGGATTCCCAGTAATATTTAGAATCAAAAACGAGTAAAGCTTTATATACTATGTAATAACCTATCATTAACCGTTCTGGAGATATTGTCACTTTAATGCCGTAAGAGGATCTGGGGTATTAACCCTAGAATCACCCTCTGGCTCTACACAGCCATTATCAGACCGATGCTAACATACGGTGCCATTGTTTGGTGGCCCAGGATGAATAAAAAAACCACCATAACTAAACTCTCACGTGTGTAAAGACTAGCTTGCTTAGCGGCCACTGGAGTAATGAAAACCGCACCCACCGCTGCCTTAAAGACCCTTTTGTGCCTCCCTCCTCTCAATATTTTTGTAAAGGAACTGGTCCTAAGGACAGCTCTAAGGTTACGCGGACTGGGCTTGTGGGATAATTCAACAAATGTAGGACATCTAAGTGTTGTCGAGGACAGCCCGAAAGAGCTGCCTCTACTCACGTTGGGTACGAATCACATTCCACCTACATATATTTTCAACAGATCATTCAAGATTTTGTCAACAGATACAGAAACTGTCACACCTGACATCTCTATCTATACCGACGGACCTAAAACAGATAGCGGCCCTGGAGGGGGTATACTCACCTGAGCTGAATCTAAGCAAAAGCATATCGCTAGGCAAGCACACCTCAGTTTTTCAAACAGAACTAATAGGGGTGCTAGAAGGCTCTCGGTATATTATAGAGAGCGGAATCATAAACCACAACTCACAGTTCAGATATCGACAGACAGCAGAGCGGTGCTCGCGGCACTAAACAGCCATAAAGTAACCTCTGGTTTGGTGCTAGAAGCATAAAAGTTCTGAATCAGATATCTACATATAACGACCTAAAACTCAGCTGGGTCAAAGGTCATCAAGGAAACGAGGGTAATGAAAGAGCTGACCAGTTGGCGAGAGAGGGCTCGGCGATTTCGCCTATTGGCCCTGAGCCCTCTGTTACTCCCTCAGTCAGCACCCTCGACAGTCTACTGAAAAGTAACACGCTGATAGCCCATACGAAACGTTGGGCTAACTGTACCAGCTGCAGGTTTGCCAAAGCAGCTATAAAAGCGCCATCTAAAAAGTACGCTAATTATTACCTACGGTTGTCTCGTGAGAACTTACGTGCCATTGCTGGCTCTCTCACTGGACACTGTCGACTGAACAAGCATCTATACAGAATGGGTGTTGCTGACAGCCCCAGATGTAGAGGATGCAATGAAGCGGATGAAACAATGGAACACGTGCTTTGTCACTGCCCTGCGTTAACGCTAATTCGAAGATCCATGTTAGGGGAATACTGGTCTAACATGACCAGTATCAGCGACACTTTACCCTCCAGTATCCTTGGAATCATTCAAAGGTTGGGATGGATCAAGGACTGAAGGGTCAGAAGGGTTCGCTAAATGGAGGCAGTACAATGGGCCCGATTAAGCGGCCTAAGTGCGCGTAAACCTCGGTTTACCCTCCACCCTAACAATCCTAATCCTAATCCTAATGCCGTAACAGAGTGAACTTTGGAGTCACGATGTCAGGGCTGTACTCAAGATTTTTTAAATTTGTTTGTTCCACCGACTTTTGATAATAGTCTAACTCTAACTTAAGTTGTGTTTGTAAAATGGTCCCTTAGTAGTTAAGGGAAACCGGTGCAAACGGGCCTAAGACTATTAATGAGGTTCCTAGAAAAGAAAAATGTAAGTTTTCTAAGAGAATATACAAGAAAAATACTTGAGAGAAACTGTAAACGTCTCGACAATAAAAGCTTTCAAAGAAGAGGCTCCTCCAGTGTCGGACTGGTAGCTCTAGAGGCCCCCGGCTAGCTTAGAAGCTGGGCCCCCACTACCTCCTCAGAAAATGCCCCAGAAGCATCGTCTAGTATGAAATTTCTTTGTAAAATCGATTTGTGGTTAAATAAAATGATTATTAACGGGAGTGGGTAGGGGTCCTTACTCCTTATACTCTTATTTACGCCACTGTTTTTGTCCCAGCATTATAAACGAGAAAAACCTTGAAGCAATTTTCTAAATTCTCAATAATTACAAAAATACAGACATTTTGAAGTGTTGGTTTAATTATTATCCTCATGGCTGGAGGTTTTTGGGGACCCATTCAGCCTCGGGCCCCCGGCAATTGCCGGGCGGACCAGTCCAACACTGGCGCTTTTCATCAGGTTAGAAGCTTGCAAACAATGACTCTAAGGCCTGTTTGCACTACCTCTAGTTTAATTTAACTTGTAGACAACACACAGACATTTTAAAGTGTTGGTTTAATTATTATCCTCATGGCTGGAGGTTTCAGACCCCATTCAGCCTCGTACCCCCGGCAATGTCCTCCGGACAGCCACTCCGGCACTGGTGCTCCTCATCAGGTTAGTTAGAAGCGACATCTTACGGCTGTTATAATGTCATAAAACACGACTTTCGCATTTGTTTTTTGTTTTGCATTTTTTGTATTAACTCAAACGTTTTTCCATTGCAAATTATTTCTTCTAGTGGAAGCTCTGGCGAAGAAAATTTACAAAGCGCACAATTTTTGATTTAAAAAGTACACGTCAACGTGGTACTTCAGAAAGTTATAAATAGGGTAACCCAGAGGAAACTTGATACGAGAATAATAATTTAGGGTGAAAGTGTCAGTCAAGGGTCCTGATTTTACAATCCCCAATTAGGAACTATGCGATTTAACCGATGTTGAGATTAAGCTTGTATTACTGACATAAACGTAGATTAAATTTATCTAATGGCCATAATTCTTAAACATTTTATTTTTTCTCTTTAAATAAAAACATTTTTTTGTTTAAATATAAAAAGATAAAGATGTAATTTTGTGAAAGAAAAGAAGAAAAAAATAAAATTGGTACTTTTAATTCACAAAGCATTCTCGTTTAAACAGAAGTCGCACGTCAAGCATAATTAAATCAAAGTCTATTCAATAAACGTGAGTCACTAAATTAAAGACCAAATCTAAAATTAAATAAACTATCTATAGTCGACTAAATAATGTAATATGAAAATCCAAAGGAAGATCAAAATAACGCCAGCACAATAGACGGGTAGTTAATTAAATAAGCAGCGCCCTCTTGGTATTCATTCAATATTGTCTCTATACCAAATGAAAATTCTAAACGTTCAAAATTTTATTTTAATAAAAAAATTTACAAGAGACAAAATTTCCCTAAATTCCATTGTTTTTAATTGGAAAATTTTGTAATTTTTAAACCTTTTATTATTATTTAAAATTAAAATCAACCCCTATATTTTTCAAACTCTTTTCCTCTTTTTTTTCAACTTTAGTCAACTTATAAAGAGATATCACTCAACTTGAAACACTTTAGAAAAAAAAAGAGTTCACTCGACCTTTCATTCCAAATGCGCTAAGTATCATCCAAACTGATGTACTTGTAAAACAAAAGAAAAATTTAAAACAAAAGATAAGCGATTGAGATGAAGTTAAGTTGCAATTGTTGTTACATCATTCATGAAATTTTCTATTATATTTGGAACATTATTTTTATTTTTTCTTAGATATCATCTATCGTATGCGAATAAGTGTAGGTATGGACTTCGAAAATTGGAAATTTTGTTTTTTGATTTTAGTTCCAAATGGTTTACTTTAGAAAAAATATTCTCGGGAAAAATTTTCAAGAGGTCAGAAGACCTATCAAAGGATACTAAACTCGACTTTTTATCACATCGACGCTAGACGTCGCGACGTTCAACTTTTATCATTTCGTGGACTTCTTGTTTTTTATACATAAAATTCATCAGTAGGTTTGTCTAAATTTCAATACAAAATGACTTCTGTTGTTCCTTTCTTGATTTACACAACTACTTTATGTTGTGTTATGTTACACAAACAAAAACCTGCAAACACAAACTAGGCAAAATCCAAAGATTGGCTTGCCTAGGAATTACTGGAGCAATGCGTACTACGCCTACAGCAGCAATGGAAACAATGCTGAACCTCCCACCCTTACATCTGGTGGTGAAAGCTAAAGCACTAAGTGAGGCTTACAGACTAAAAACTCACTCCTCCTTAGGAAGAAGCGGGCAAGGACATGCCTCAATCCTAAGAGAGATGGAAGAACATCCCATACTTAGTATGGTGTCTGACAGAACAACCAAAGCATATACCATTGAAAAAACCTACGGAATTAAAATTCCGACAAGGGAAGAATGGGAATGCAAGGCAGTCAAAATGAATGGACTTGTATTCTACACAGACGGCTCCAAAAACTCAACAGGTACAGGAGCTGGAATTATCGGGGACGGCAACCTGAGGCGGGGGGTAACCTTAAGCCTCGGGGAGCACGTAACCGTCTTCCAAGCAGAAATTTACGCCATCTCAACATGTGCGCAAATGCTGTTAGACAGAGGATATCACAATCAAAGAATCTTCGTAGTATCTGACAGCCAAGCAGCCTTAAAAGCGCTGAACGCTTGTGAGGTGAGGTCCGGGCTAGTAACGGACTGCATCCGCAGACTGAATGCGCTAGCGGAGAAAAATTTCGTCAACCTGGTATGGGTTCCGGCTCACGCCAACATACCAGGGAACGAGGAAGCGGACGATCTGGCTAAAGAGGGCAGCAAAATAAGACCCATTGGACCGGAACCCGCCCTTGCCATTTCTTATGAGACGGCAAAGAGAGAAATAAAGTCACTTCTAGAGAAGTGGCATATTAAACACTGGAGGGAATCTCCTGGACAGGGACACTCTAAAGCCCTCCTGGAGAAACCCTCTGACAAAAGAACTCGCTCTCTAATCAGAATGAGCAGAGATGAGCTAAGACTGGCAACGGCAATGTTAACGGGTCATTGCCAGCTCAAAAAGCACCTGCATACGATGGGACTAGAAGAAGACCCACTATGCAGAGGATGTGCAGAGGAGGAGGAAACTCCAATTCATCTTCTGCTACACTGTGAGGCTTTCACAAGAAGTCGTTACAGCATTCTCGGGAAAGAGAAGATACTCCAAAGAGAATTGCCCAACTTATCGATAGGGAAAATTCTGGACTTTATCAGAAGCACAGAACTCCCATAACATAAGGGAAGACTAAATACGAGGTGCACAATAGATCCAAGAGGTCGCGATGCAAGGAACCAATAGGGACCAACCTCAGAATCATATAATATATGTTACGTTATGTTAATATTTTCACTTTATGTTATTTATTACGATAAAAAATAACGAACAAAGCTTTGTTATTAAAGTTAAGTTTACCTCCTATTAGAAAATATAATAATTATTTTTTGATACATGTTAAAACTTAAAACCAAATATTTGCAGCACCCTAATACAAGCCTTGAATAATTTTATGTAAAAAACAATAGATTTTTGACGTCGCGACGCGTAGCGTCGATGTGACAATAAGTCGAGTTTGGTATCGTTTGATAGCTCTCTTGACCTCTTCAGCTCTAAAATTTTCACACCATTTTATTTTTTGTTACATTAAATGTTAAAACTAAATATTTCAGTTATTTAAAAAAAATAACATAAAATACATAACATACTAACATAACGTAAGATAACATCACCTAGCAAAGTTGTATAAATTAAAAAGAAACAACATAAAAAGTTTTCATTTGACACCCCAATACAAACCTTGAGTAATTTTAAGTAAAAAAACAATAGATTGTTGACGTCGCGACGCGTAGCGTCGCTGTGACAATAAGTCGAGTTTAGTATCGTTTGATAGCTCTTTTGACCTCTTCACCTCTAAAATTTTCTCGCCATTATATTTTTTGTTACATTAAATGTTAAAACTAAATATTTCAGTTATTTAAAAAAAAATAACATAAAATACATAACATATTAACATAACGTAACATAACATCACCTAGCGAAGTTGTATAAATTAAAAAACAACAACATAAAAAGTTTTCATTTGCTACCCCAATACAAGCCTTGAGTAATTTTATGTAAAAAAACAATAGATTGTTGACGTCGCGACGCGTAGCGTCGATGTGATAATAAGTCGAGTTTAGTATCGTTTGATAGCTCTCTTAACTTCCTGAAAATTTTTATCGAGCATTTTTTTACAACAAGTCTCTACGAAAATGCAGCCATCACAGGGTTGGACTGGCCAAGTTGGCAATTGTCGACGGATCCAAACCTTTCTGGGAACCATAAATTTAGACCCCAAAATTAAATACTTTTCAACTTTGACCCCTCGGTTAGGGGGTCAAATTTCAGCTATTGCCGAATGCGATCAAAGTCCAAAATGAAATAACAAACGACATTTCCCACCACAAAGGGAGCTTCACCCATTTATACGCTCGTTTCGCTCCAATAAATGAAATCAATTTCCAATTAACAAAGAGCTATTTTTTTAAACTTTTTAAAATGTCAAGTAATAGAAACATAAATATATTATTGCAACATTAACTAATTTACTATTAATTCCAACCATTTGAATAAATCTATCGTCCTTTTACAGTACGATTATGAAAAACGATTCCGATTTGTGGACCGCCTTAGAGCCAATTAATCAAGTTTTCGTTTGGAGCGGATGGCGCCAATTTACAATAACTGGAATTTGCAACAAAAGAAAATTTATGCTTGTAAATTATTTAAGTTATAGTCGCATAACGTCATGGATTATACAATTTTTGGTCATTGTTATACTTTTAACGGCCCTAAAGCAAGAGTTAGTCAAGTTACACGACGACGAATTCCAAAAATATTTTCTATTATATAAATTACACTCGTTGGTTGCTTTAATTACAATTTCAAATGTTAATTATGTTAGATCGAGATCCAAAATTTTATTTACGTTAAAAAAGTTTATTGAAGTCGATGAAAAATTGCGTTTGATTGATCTCGTGAGCGACAACAATGTGGTTAGACATTACTCAATTTTTTGGCTTACATCTTATGGTTTAACTCTATTTGTATTAGAGTTGAGAAGTTTGGAAAATATTAATTGGATGGATTTTTTGATAAAATTTGCACATTTCGTTGTTACCACTCATCGATTTTTGTTAAGTATCGCTTACAGAACTTGGTTGCACTGTTTAAAACAGAGAATACGTCTAGTGCGTAAGTTTTTGGAGCAAAATTATAATTTCGAAAAGTTTGGAATTATTAAAGAAGTTTATCAAGATTTATACGACGTTTCTAATTATTTGAATGAATTGGGAGCAGTTCCTTTGCTATATAATTTGATTGTAAATTTTTCAATAATTTGCATCAAGTGGTATCGATTGTTTGGATGGATCGTTTACAACGACGTCAAAAAACGAAAGATGGTCGTTGGATCTATTTATTCTATTGTTGGATACACAATTGATACGATTTTGATTATTTTACGTGGAGAAAACGTCAAAAAAGAGGTGAGTTAACTATCGAAGACACGAACATTCAGCCTTCTTGATAAGGTTAATCAATCTCAACTGTTCTCATGTTTGTTAGATTTTTAGGGACAGATAACTATAGAGAAAAAATGAATACAAACAATCTTGTAGCAAATTTAAAAGCTTTTATTTTATTTAAAATGTTTTTTCCCTAGGACCCACCATTTTCGAGATATAAGCGAAAAAACCTAAAAACGTGACTTTTCCAACCCTTCCCTCTTTTAGCCATATAGCTAAGACCGGTGACTTTTAGTAATGTTACCTCTTAACTACTCCAAACACATTCCCAAAGAAAAAAATTCCGCCCTCTTCCATGTCCTCTGAAACTCCTCCGTTGACTAGACTATTTCAAAAAATGATAACTCCGGTTCTGCTCCATTGAAATAAATAAAATAGGCGACATTCAATAGAGAACTGCGCTGTATATAACATATCCAAAAAACAAAAATACCGTTAAAGCCGATTTTGAGAAAATTGATTGAAAAATTTTAACTAATTTTGCCCCTTAAAAGTGGACGTTATTGTTACCTATAACAACCTTGTTTGTTTATATTAATTAATTAACGAATACAAACACAAATACTACTTTTATTTAATGTCCACTTTCCTTAAAAGAGCACTCAAATGCCTATTTAATAGTATTAATATTATTAGTCTAATAAAAATGGACGACAATTCAGACGTATGGACAGCAGTAGAACCAATTTATAAATTACTCCAATGGCTAAGTTGGGGCCAATTTTTTGTTACAGGCCCATCTGGTAATAGAAAATTTAAATTAATAAGCCAACTGAGTTTTTATAAAATAACTGCATATTTTGTCAATTTACTTTTTATTTTTGTAATTCTTGTGAGCAACCAGGACGTTTTGATCGTAAGAAAAGTGACTAATAATATTCTTGACGTATATTTGATTTTGTACCAAATTTATACTTCCCTTCTATACATGATGATGACAAATATTGCTTGCTTTCTATACGGTACTAAAGGTTTAGATAAGTTTGAAAAGTTCATGGATATCGATTTAATGTTAAAAAAGCTCGGATTGAAAATCGATAATCGATTTGATCAAAAATTGTGTATTTGTATAAATTTATTTTACGTTTTAATAATTGTTGGAGTTGGAACTGGACATAGAATCACAAAAATAAATTTGAAAGATTATTTAATCAAATCGGCTTACCTTTTCGTGGGGATAGTTAAATATCTTATAAGCGTTTTGTATTGCACATGGTTTATTTGTGTATAGTCAAATTTTTTAAAGACTACCGACACGTGACCACCTTTATATGTATAAATAAAGATGAAAACGACTTATTTCGTGAGTTTAATTAGTTAATTTAGTTAATACATTTATTGCTAATTATTATTAAATATTTACTTAGAAAATTTATAATTAAATTAATTAGTTATTCAATATTTTAAAAGTCACGTGTCGGTAGTCTTTTAAAAATTCGAGTGTAGTACAAAGATTACGCTTAATTCAAAAATTTATAAAGCGACAAACGAGCAACACAATCGAAAGAGGAGATAAATTTGAATTGAAACAGTTTGAAGAAATTAAAGAAATTTATGAAAAATTACTCGACGCTTTAGACGCTTTGATTGGTGTTGGAAAAATTCCCTTACTGTTTAATTTGACTATACACTTTACATCCATTACCATCGAGTTTTTTCACGTTATTGATGAAATTATGGACCATAAAAAAATATCTTACGAGAGTATTTTGGTTTTCTTACTGCATTCGTGGGATACCATCTTGATTGTAATGTGTGGTGAAAACTTAAAAAGCGAGGTATGACGGTGTAATTTTTTTTAAATTTCTGATTAATTACAGTTAAATCCGTTTATAACGACACCGCTTTGTACGACATATCGGATACAAAGACGAAATGTAAAAGTTCCTTTTTTGCTTTTTGCATAGTTTTACTTAAAAACAGAATTGTTTAATCTCTTCAAAATCGTTATAACCCGAGTTATAACCGGTTCTGACTGTAGTTAATTAACGTAATTGTGGTGGGTACAGTAGTACCTGAGGTCCACCATTTTAGCTTGACATTTTCTCGACTTCCAGGGTGCACTTGACACATGCAAACGCAAGGGTCGATAAAGTAATACTTTAAACATTCATTATTGGCCCATGGGCCAATGAAAGTGTATTTTGCTAATGTTTCTAAACCAAATTGAAATCTCTGGATGTGCGTTTGTTACATCTTAGAATGATATACTTACAATAGTTTCTCAAAGTCGCATCTCGGTGACTGTCGTAGTCGTCGTATAATCCTTAGATATTGCAACGTTACACGATAATTTATTAAATAAAAATGTCAAAGTTTGACAAACTGTATTCACAATTTAACCCAAAAATACTTAACCTCAAATTTTAATTTTAATTTACAAACGTCAGATTTTGACATCAGTATGTAACGTTGCCATATCAAACGACTATAAATCTAAATCCTGGATTAAAATATAATAATTCGCTTCTATGCAACCCAGTATGTAAGTGTGAGAATTTCTCGAAAATCGTTTATAATACACAAAAATATAATAGTACGGAGGATACAGGACATAAAACAGCCTTTCGCTACACTTTTGGTTAATGGAATGAAACTTGGTACATACCTAGTTTCCTGGAACCTTATAGAGTAATTTTGTCCGATAAGACCAAAAAAAAGTTCGATGGGGGCCGCTGTACACCCCCTTTAATACGAGCTATACACTACTAATATACACTTTACAGCAAAATTAATGCACCAACCTACATTAAATGGAAAAGATTCCTCAGAATACCTTTTTTATTCAGTTGAGTATGTAGTATCAAAGTTAAGATATAAATAATCATAACAATCAAATTACAGTTTTAATAAATAATTTTTATCCAACATGTAAAAAAGCGAACTTCCACACCGGGAGTCGAACCTAGACCGCCCAAGGGATTACAACGATACCCCTTAGAACATTTCTTCAGTCTCATCGGACAAAATTACTCCAAATGATCCCAGTAAACTATTTGCAGAGTTTCATTTCATAACCAAAAATGCAGTATCATCAAACTCGAGTTTTTTTAAAATTTTGGAAACAGCTTTCTTACAGCACCGGAGAAAAAAATGGCGGTTTTATACCCATAGGGATGTTGAGGTGGATTCGGCATTGTAACAGATCTATTCAGCGCACTCGAAATATGCAGCAACAATACTTTTCAAGAAAAAGTACCACGATTATCAGAATTTGAAAAAAGGAGGGTATGCACTGTGCAGCGATCCCATGGAATATTTCTTTGGTCTCATCGGACAGAATTTATCAATATGGTCCCAGTAAACTATGTGCTGAGTTTCATTCCATTAATCAAAAGTGTAGTGTCTTTTTGTCTAACTTCCGTACTAAAAGAATTATTGAAAATTACGCTATCGTCTTGTATTCCTGACATTTATTGAAAATAATGTTTACCTAGTCACTGATTTATAATTTTTTCACGAAAACAATGCTGGTTAAGGGCGCGCTGACAAACCGGCAAAATTTGGAGTTAAAATAACGTTAAAAATAAGCCTTTACTTTGTCTTGCGGAATTTAAAAACTAAACGTTATATGAACTTAATTTTTTTGAAATTTTAATAAAGAAAGATCAATGAAGGAGATGGACAATTTTCATTGCTTTATATTATGAATAAATAGGTTAAATTAATTTTTGAAAACAAGAAACTTTCAAATTTTGAAGCAACCAATATTGATGAAATTCCGTTATCTCCTGGTGGAGATCGTTATAAGAACAATACCTAATTTTTAAGTGATTCCATCGCTAATTAAACGAAACCAGGAAGATAATACTGAATCAAAATATGTCCTTAGCGGTCTTTTCAACCAAATCTTTCGACAATAGTTCAGGCATTGCCTTTTAGATGGCCCAAGCAAAATTTTAAAGTTCCAGGTATAAATTTTTAACTTTACTATTCTTTTGTAACAATATACTCATTACAGCATCGAAAACCGTCCAAAACGATGTTGTAATGTTCTACTTTTAAGTACTGTTTCTTGTTTTTTTTTAGTTTGAGATTGGTTGACATTGGTAATTAAAATAATTATTTTGACAGTATGTTGGCACCATCTATATTTTTTTTCTTCAACTTAAAGTGGTAAAAATACACGCTATGGTAAAAATACACGCTATGGCAAAAATGTCTCCCCTCCACTTTAGCAGCGCGCCCTTAAGAAAAAATAAGAGCATGCGTTTTTTATATAAAGCAAGTCGGGGAAAGATGCCATACATTTTTTAATTAATTTATAAAAACGTTATTATACACATTTAGATTAATTTAAAAATATGTGTTTATCCCTAGAAGAATACACTATTAGATAGCAATATCAAATCAACATAAATTATTAGTTAACATAGTTAAAAAAAAAATTTGTATTTTTCGACTAAAAAATCTTGACAAAAATGCATGGGGTAAGATGCCATAGTGAGTTTTAGTCCCGAATAGAAAGTCGGGAACGGTACGAAAAAAAACTGTTTTATCCTTATATATTATTGACTTCAATCGTTACATGTGTCATCAATCCATGTACATCTTTCGTGTAACCACTTCTTGCAAATTATGCAGCAAATCCAATCTACGAAGCCCATTGCTATCGTAATAGTTTTCATTACACATTTTCATCATTGTGGGCCCTATTGTCGCATTATTACTATAAATCTAAATAAAATGAGTCTAAGACATACTTTGCACTAATGTGGCGTCTTACCCCATTCTATGGGTGAAAATGCAAAACTCTAACTAAATCAAATTTGATGCGAATTTTTTTGCAAAAGTTACAATAGACGTGAAAAGTGCCGTCTTTTCAACTAACAATTCGTTGATATCGATAACACAAAAAAAACGCCTAATAAAATTTAAAAGCTGAGATGTAGCAAAAACTTCGTCAAACATAAAAACCTAATTTTTTAGAAAACTTTTCCATGACATGCGAAAACTCGTTTTCAACGATGTTTGCTAGTAGCTTATAATCACAAGCAACCTATACATAAAATTTTCCGGAGATAGGGTTGGAGGAATTTTGAAAAATGCTGGGGTGGCATCTCGCCCCACAGTGGCGTCTTCCCCCGACTTACCTTAATTAAATTCTACATTAAATTGTTCAATAAAACAACGGATGTGGCTATACGAGGAAATTTTCCTGTTGTATTTTGTTGTGCATTTCTTTAAAAGTTTAAAGTTTAAAATTTTCATTAATTTCATTTATAAGATATCAAATTAAATTTTAATTAAAAAAAATATAAAATTATAATATTTGACTGACAGGAAAAAGTTCTTCGTATGGCCACATCCGTTGCTTTTATTATTCAATTTATTTTTATGTTAATTTAAATTACATGATATTAAAAAAAATTCAAAAAAAAATTTTTTTTTTAAATTGGTTTTGTCCGGGGTCGAACCTAGGCCTATTTGAATGAATTGGGAGCAGTTCTTTTGCTATATAATTTGATTGTAAATTTTTTAATAATTTACATCAAATGGCATCGATTGTTTGGATGGATCGTTTACAACGACGTCAAAAAACGAAAGATGGTCATTGGATCTATTTATTCTATTGTTGGATACACGATTGATACGTTTTTGATTATTGTAAGTGGAGAAAACGTCAAAAAAGAGGTGAGTTAACTATCCAAGACACGAATATTCAGCCTTCTTGATAAGGTTAATCAATCTCAATTGTTCTCATGTTTGTTAGATTTTTAGGGACGGATATCTCGAAAACTAAAAGGATAGAGAAAAAATGAATAGGAACAATCTTATAGAAAATTTAAAAAGCTTTTATTTTATTTAAAATATTTTTTCCCTAGAACCCACCGTTTTCGAGATATAAGCGAAAAAACCTAAAAACGTGACTTTTTCAACCCTTCGCTCTTTTAGCCATATAGCTAAGACCGGTGACTTTTAGTATTTTTACCTCTTAACTGCCCCAAACACATTCCCAAAGAAAAAAATTCCGCCCTCTTCCATGTCCTCTGAAACTCCTTCGTTAACTAGACTATTTCAAAAAATGATAACTCCGGTTGTGCTCCATTGAAATAAATAAAATAGGCGGCATTCAATAGAGAACTGCGCTGTATACCGGGTGTCCCACTTAGCATGCTCACCATTGGGATCTCGTGAACTGTAAGAGATACGAAGTTGGTTAAATGACACCAAATGTAGCTTCTTTCATAGCCAACTCGATCGTACTATTGTTTTTTGAAAAATATTATTAGCACCCTAGATATTTAAAAATAACTGAAAAAGTTCATTTTCTTTAAATGCCTATAACTTTTTTATTAATCAAGATAATTTTAATTTTTAAGAAAAGGATAATAGGCACTACTAAAACCTATACATTTAATATTCAAAATAATTTTTTGATTAGGCCGTTTTGGAGATATGATGCAAAGTTATATTTTTTTAAATACAAACCTAGTATTAATATTATGTTATTGCATATCTAATTTTTTTCTCTTTTCAAAAATATAAGGGTTGATAAGCTTAATTTTTCAAATTCTTGTTTGGTAACATAAAATTAAATAATAAATTTGTTATTTAATGTTAAAAATTTTTTTTTAATTAAACATCCTTTAAAACAATCGAATAAAAAAAACAATTGAAATTAAACCAAAGAATATCAAAAAAAGTGTAAAAAAATTCATAAAAAATACTAAATACTTTAAAAAATTTAAAAATTTAAAAACGTATATTTTTGAAAACAAAAAGAAATTCGCTTTGAAACAACATAAAATTGAGGTTAGGTTTGCATTTAGAAAAATGTAACTTTGCATCATATCGCCAAAACGGCCTTATATAAAAATTTTTTTGTTTATTAAATTTATTGGTTTTAGTAGTGCCTATTATCCCTTTTTTGAAAATTGAAATTATTTTGACTAATAAAAAAGTTATAGGCATTTAAAGAAAATGAACTTTTTCAGTTTTTTCCGGTTTTTTCTAAATATCTAGAGTGCCAATAATATTTTTCCAAAAACAAAAGTAGGATCGAGTTGGCCATGAAAGAGGCTACATTTGGTGTCATTTAACCGACTTCGTATCTCTTAACAGTTTACGAGATCCCCATGGTGAGCATGCTAAGTGGGACACCCTGAACATATCCAAAAAAACAAAAATACCGTTAGAGCCGATTTTGAAAAAATTGATTTAAAAATTTTAACTAACTTAGCCCCTTAAAAGTAGGCGTTATTGTTACCTATAACAACCTTGTTTGTTTATATTAATTAATTAACGAATGCAAACAAAAATATTACTTTTATTCAATGTCCACTTTCCTTAAAAGAGCACTCAAATGTCTAATTAATAGTATTAATATTATCAGTGTAATAAAAATGGACGACAATTCAGACGTATGGACAGCAGTAGAACCAATTTATAAATTACTTCAATGGCTAAGTTGGGGCCAATTTTTAGTTACAGGCCCATCTGGTAATAGAAGATTTAAATTAAGAAGCCAACTGAGTTTTTATAAAATAAGTGCATATTTTGTCAATTTACTTTTCATTTTTGTAATTCTTGTGAGCCACAACGACGTTTTAGTCGTAAGAGAAGCGACTAATAATATCCTTCACCTTTATTTGATTTTGTACCAAATTTACATTTCCGTTCTATACATGACGATGACAAATATTGCTAGCTTTGTACACGATACTACAGGTTTGGATAAGTTTGAAAAGTTCATGAATATCGATTTAATGTTAAAAAGGCTCGGATTGAAAATCGATAATCGATTTGTTCGAAAATTGTGTATTTGTATAATTTTATTTTACGTTTTAATAATTGGAGTTGGAACTGGTCACAGAAGCATAAAAATGAATTTGAAACGTTATTTAATCAAATCGACTTACCTTTTCGTGGCGATAGTTAAATTTCTTATTAGCGTTTTGTATTGCACGTGGTTTATTTGTGTAGTACAAAGATTACGCTTAATTCAAAAATTTATAGAGCGACAAACGAGCAACACAATTGAAAGAGGAGATAAATTTGAATTGAAACAGTTTGAAGAAATTAAAGAAATTTTTGAAAAATTACTCGACGCTTTAAACGCTTTGATTGGTGTTGGAAAAATTCCCTTACTGTTTAATTTGGCTATAAATTTTACATCCATTACCATCGAGTCTTTTCACGTTATTGATGGAATTATGGACCATAACAAAATATTTTATGAGGGTATTTTGGTTTTCTTACTGCATTCGTGGGATACCGTCTTGAATGTAATGTGTGGTGAAAACTTAAAAAGCGAGGTATGACGGTGTACTTTTTTTTTTAATTTCTTATTAATTACAGTCAAAACCGTTTATAACGACACCGCTTTGTACGACATATCGGATATGACGACGAAATGTAAAAGTTCCTTTTTTGCTTTTAACATATTTTTGCTTAAAAACATAATTGTTTAATCTCTTCAAAATTGTTAAAGCCGGTTCTGACTGTAGTTAATTAACGTAATTGTGGTGGGTACAGTAATACCTGGGGTCCACCATTTTAGCTTGACGTTTTTTCGACTTCCAGGGTGCGTACTTGACACATGCAAGCGCAAGGGTCGATAAAGTAATACTTTAAACGTCCATTATTGGTCCATGGGCAAATGAAAGTGTATTTTGCTAATATTTCTAAACCAAATTGAAATTTCTGGATGTGCCTTTGTTACATCTTAGAATGATCTATTTACAATAGTTTCTCAAAGTCGCATCTCGGTGACTGTTGAAGTCCTCGAATAATCCTTAGATATTCCAACGTTAACTTTGTATCCATTTCCGGTTTAACCGGAAGTCAAAATATAAAGTGTTTGGTATCGTGTAATAGCTAATTTTACGATCTTTTAAAATATTGAAAAATATACAGGGTGTTCCTAAAAATTTTGATATTTTTGTTAATTTCCGGTTTAACCGGAAGGGTTTTGGTTATCGAAAATAGTGTCAAATACGAGGGGTTGACCACTGAAGAAAAAAGTGTACAAAAAAATTGCAATTGCGAGAACTGCGCTGTATACTGTTTCAAATTCGAGTCTATGCATGGGGATCTCGGAAACCGTAAGAGATACGAAGGAGGTTAAATGGGGGCAAAGTTGCACGATCAGGAGCCCAATATTATGACGTTAAGAAATCGCAGGTATTTTAATTACCTTAGAAGATATTCACAAAAAAACTGAAATATTGAAATTTTAATTTTATTTTTTCTTGACTTTATTAAAAGGAATATTTAAAAGCAAACAACACTTCTTCATAGCCACTTTTTATTCTCTATCACAACCTACTATTAAAATTTGCGCACAACGTTTCGTCTCTCTGTAATCATCATCAACTTCATTTTTTTAAATATGGCAAAAATTAACTATTGACATTTTTGAATAGCATTTTTAATTCTCTCTTCAATGATGCATCAAAGTTTAAATCTAAAAATATGTTCATTATTTCGGTTAAAACCGCCTTAATTAATGAAGCAAAAAATAAGATTTCAGTTGGCTACTTTTCAAGTAGCCAGTTAAAAAATTATTCCCTGTTAAGGATTTGATTTGCTTTTCTAGCCTACTCGATGTTAAAATTCATTGAATTATTAAATAAGAGTGGAATATCAATAGTACCAATCAACTGAAAAGTTGAAGTAGTGTGATATGATACATCATTAAATAGAAAATTAAAAATGCTATTCAAAAATGTCAATAATTACTTAATTTTTGCCATATTTAAAGAAATGAAGTTGATGATGGTTACACCTAGACGAAACGTTTTGCGCAAATTTTAATAGTAGGCCGTGATAGAGAATAAAAAGTGGCTATGAAGAAGTGTTGTTTGTTTTTAAATATTCCTTCTAATAAAGTCAAGAAAAAATAAAAATTCAACATTTCAGTTGTTTGTGAATATCTTCTAAAGTAATTGAAATACCTGCGATTTCTTAACGTCATAATATTGGGCTCCTGATCGCACAACTTTACCCCCATTTAACCACCTTCGTATCTCTTACGGTTTCCGAGATCCCCATACATACACTCGAATTTGAAACACCCTGTATAACATATCCAAAAAACAAAAATACCGTTCGAGGCAATTTTGAGAAAATTTAATGAAAACATAATAATAATTTTTACCTATAACAACCTTGTTTGTTTATATTCATTATTTTTAACGAATGCAAACAAAAATATTACTTTTATTCAATGTCCACTTTCTGTAAAAGAGCACTCAAATGCCTATTTAATAGTGTTAATATTATTAGTGTAAAAAAAATGGACGACAATTCAGACGTATGGACAGCAGTAGAACCAATTTATAAATTACTCCAATGGCTAAGTTGGGGCCAATTTTTTGTTACAGGCCCATCTGGTAATAGAAGATTTAAATTAATAAGCCAACTGAGTTTTTATAAAATAACTGCGTATTTTGTCAATTTACTTTTCATTTTTGTAATTCTTGTGAGCCACCACGACGTTTTAGTCGTAAGAGAAGTGACTAATAATACCCTTCACCTTTATTTGATTTTGTACCAAATTTACATTTCCGTTCTATACATGACGATGACAAATATTGTTAGCTTTCTATACGGTACTAAAGCTTTGGATAAGTTTGAAAAGTTCATGAATGTCGATTTAATGTTAAAAAAACTCGGATTGAAAATCGATAATCGATTTGTTCGAAAATTGTGTATTTGTATAATTTTATTTTACGTTTTAATAATTATTGGATTTGAAACTGAACACAGAAGCATAAAAATAAATTTGAAACATTATTTAATCAAATCGGCTTACCTTTTCGCGGCGATAGTTAAATATCTTATAAGCGTTTTGTATTGCACATGGTTTATTTGTGTAGGACAAAGATTACGCTTAATTCAAAAATTTATAGAGAGACAAACGAGCAACACAATTGAAAGAGGAGATAAATTTGAATTGAAACAGTTTGAAGAAATTAAAGAAATTTTAGAAAAGTTACTCGACGCTTTAGACGCTTTGATTGGTGTTGGAAAATATCCCTTACTGTATAATTTGGCTATAAATTTTACATCCATTACCATCGAGTCTTTTCACGTTATTGATGGAATTATGGACGATAAGAAAATATCTTACGGGGGTATTTTGGTTACCTTACTGCATTCGTGGGATACCATCTTGATTGTTATGTGTGGTGAAAACTTAAAAAGCGAGGTATGACGGTGTACTTTTTTTTTAAATTTATTATTAATTACAGTCAAAACCGTTTATAGCGATACCGCTTTGTACGACAAAGAGGATATAACGACGAAATGTAGAAGTTCCTTTTTTGCTTTTTACATATTTTTGCTTAAAAAACATAATTGCTTAGTACGATTATTGGTTACAACGACCGAATTTTGCCGTCCCTTCAAAGTCGTTATAACCGGTTTTGATTGTATTCAATTAAGGTAGTCGTGGTGGGTACAATTAATTAGTACCTGGGACCCACCATTTCAGCTGGACGTTTTTTCGACATCCAGGGTGCACTTGAGGGTCGATAAAGTAATACTTTAAATATCCATTGGCGTATGCACCAATGAAAGTGTATTTTGCTAATATTTCTAAACCAAATTGAAATATCTGGATGTGTCTTTGGTAGGGGAAAGACGCAATGAAAAGGACACTTTTTTTCAAATAGCTCTATTTTCTGAACAAAACATAAGTTCTAATAAATACTTGGTAACGTAACAAAACAATTATTTATAAAAACATACCAAGCAGAAAAACTAAGTTTTTCATCAAAACTGAAAAGTTGTAAGCTTTTAAAGTAAAATCGGGAAATGTCCGTTTCATGGCACCCTGCGCATTGAAACGGACACATGGGGTTATGAAACGGACATTCTTTAGTTTTGCAACATTCGCACAAAAAAGTTGAAGAAACTTAAACAAATCAATGATTTTGTAGATTCATATACAAACTTGTTCAAAAAGAAAAATTAAAAAAAATAAGCTATAATAATTAATAATAACAAAATAAACAATCTAGAATATTTAAAAAATTTTTTTGCAAAAAAAGCTTAAATTTCCTTTGTGGCCTTAATTTACGTGTGCAAAACACATCTGAAAGTAAAAGAAATATTTTTTGTTTTTGAAACATCTATTTCCAATGTATTAAAAATATCTATCTTTCACACGCTTTAAAACTAACCTCCGTTTCAATGCACCATGAACTGTCCGTTTCATGACACCGAGACATTTTTTAAGAATATTTGTTCAAAACTAAAATGCAAAAACCAAATTTGTTTTCAATAGTTGTCCATATAAATAGATACCTTGATATACGTTTTGCCATAAAAGTAAGTAAAATAAGTAAATACATCCCTATCTTGAAGCTTCCAAAACTTGAAACAATATTTACTTTGTATATGAATAAAAAACAAAACACTCTACTTCCGGTGTATTAAACGAGAGGACTATGTTCAAGTCATAGTTTGTTTATAAGTATATTAAGTTACATATACTAAAATTTCAAACTTAAATGCCTTTTGGTTTTCAAGATACTGATACTGTCCGTTTCATAACGCGTCCTTTTCATAGCGCTTTCCTCCTACATCTTAGAACCATCTATTTACAATAGTTTCTCAAAGTCGCATCTCGATAACTGTTATAGTTGATTACTAACTGACGACTAAAACTTGACAAGACTTGTCCTAGATGTGTTCAATTTTTGTAATTCTAAATTACCAAACTTACGGTTGCATAAAGGTGAATTATATTTTAATCCGAGAATTAGATTTAGAATTTTTAGATATGGCAACGTTACATGAAAATTTAATCCAAAAATAACTCTTCTCAAATTTTAGTTTACAAACGTCAGATTTTCACATCTTTGTGTAACGTTGCCATATCAAAGGATTATGAATCTAAATCTTGGATTAAAATATAATTCGCTTTCATGCAACCCACCACAGGACATACCGAGGGCTCGTAGGCCTATATGCATCGATGTGCCATTATTTTTCTAATCGACCATTTATTTTAGATAAAATTGTAAGGGGTGGCAAATAATAAATTAGAACGAAGGGCTTAAGTGATTACTTTCTTAACGAACTGATGACAAATAAAAATACACTTTTCTTTACCTTCGGTAATATGGAAAAGTAAAAACAAAATTAATGTAATTGATGTTTTGTGCTTTTTGTAATTTTTCATCAAGAACTGAAACAAGTGACATAATATGAACAAAATTAACGTTTTTTGGACTGCAATAGGTCCGAGAATAGGTCCTATGTATACAATATTAAAATATTTAGGCTACGGCCAATTTTCCGTCACAGGAAAGCCCAACAATAGAAATTTTAAATTAATAAATTATTTCGATTGGTATCGACTAATTTCGGTATTTTTAAATATTTTTCTATTAACAATAACCATAATTTCTTAAAAAATTATTTTTATGGAAAATATCGAGAAGGAAATCGATTTATATTTGTCATTTTATTTGATATGTATTTCTGTTTTCTTTGTGGTTGTCACAAATTTTCATTAGGTACGTGTTTTATAAACGTCGAGTTATTAATCATTTTAAATTAATTATTGATATCAATGACGATTTTTATTCGTTAAGTTTATTTATCAATAATAGTTTTGCTAGAAAGCTGTCGTTTTGTTGGCTTTCAACTTACAGTTTCGTGATTATTTCCATAAATTTTGCTTCTGATGCAAGTTGGAGTTTCATTAATTATCTAGCAAACCTTTCTTTCTTCATTGTAACCATATTTCGATTTTTAACGACGATGTTGTATAAAACTTGGCTAATTATTTTAATTCAAAGATTTCGTATAATTAACAGATTTCTTGCAAATTCACAAAAGGTTAACTTTCAAGAGTTTGATAAAATTGTGAAAGTTTTTATAAAATTATTTAAAGCTGTAACGAACGTGAATGAGTTAAATTTTGTGCCTTTATTGCTTAATTTGATTTTAAATTTTTCAATAATATCAATCGAGGGATATTATTTTATCGCTATGTTTATTGTTTATGGTCGACAATCATAAGAGAAAGGATATGTTGGTGTCATTGGTTTTTGCTATGGCTTTTTTAGCAATAGGTACGTGGTCAAGTACCTTTCATGGATACCACTTAAACCAAGAGGTAAGTTCTCTATTTTAGTGATTGCACTCAAGATTATAAGGGCCGTTTTAGATGGACTAGATATCGTACTAACTGTTAGTATCTGAATCAACTCGAGGAGCAAAAGCAAGGGAATCTAAAGCTTTAACGTCGTGCACCGGTCGTGCGTCAAAATTTCTACTCACGACGTTAAAGCTTAGATTCCCGTGATTTTGCTCCTTGAGTTAATTCAGTTACTAACAGTTAGTATGATATTTAGTCCATGTCAAATAGCCCTTAGACTGGGTAACCTATCGCTCTCAGACCAGAATATAGGTCGAGTGTAGGCTAAAATGTGAGTTGTGCAAATTAAAAAAAAATAAGGGTTAATTTACAGTGGCAAAGCTCGATCAAAATTGTTAACGATCAAAAGTCTCCTAATAAAAAAACACCCTAAAAGTATTTTTATTAGGCCGTACAATCAAAAATTTCCCAGTACTTTACTACTGGCGATGCAAGGGAGTAATTGCCTGTTGTGAATCAACCTGTAGGTATACAAAAAATAATTCTGAACCTAATTTAGATCGAATTTTACTCAATTTGCATTTTAAATAAAATAACATAATTAAACTAAGTAATTTAAATAAACAATGTTAATACAAACGATAGTTTCTCGCACGGCAGTTTCTTATTTTCCGTTCAAGTGAAACGTCGATAGCTTAAACAATTATTAAAATGGAAAAGAAAAGTACTAATACAGATTTTTGGACTGCATTAAAACCAATTTTTTCAATAATGAAGTGGCTAGGTTGGGGCCACGTTATCGTAACTGGAAGTTGTAACCGAAGGAGAGTTCAAAAAATTAAATTGTTTAGCCTTTATAAATTTGGATCGATTATCTTTAACTTGTTCCTTATTTATATTATGACAAGTTTTGCACTTAAATTTACAAAAATTATCAGTGGTTCATCTGTAGAAGAATATTTAGTTTTTTTCAGAACTTTCGCATGTGTTACATTTATGATCGTAACTCAATTGTCTTATTATTTATTTGGATATCAAACAATAAAGGCTTTCGAAATAACAGCCGATATTGATAAAAATTTAAAACTCTTTGGTCTCACCTCTAACGACAGACGTGTTAGAAATACGTCTCTCTTTTGGATTTTCGCGTACTTTCTAATAATCCTTTCAGTGGTTGCCATTTTATTTAACGGCTCCACACCAATGGCTCTTGTTAACTTTCTTGCAGTGTTTATGATCACTACGTTCAGATTCCTTTTAGGAATCATGTACAAAACTATAATTTATTGTGTAATTCAAAGATTGTCTTTAATACAACAATTCGTCGACACCACTATCAAAAATACAAACGGATACAATTCGAAAAAATTTGAAGAAATCAAAGAGATGCATTTAAAAATATGCGAAGCTATTTCTCCTGAAAATAATTTGGGCTTTGTTCCTTTGTTGTTTAACCTGGTTATTAATTTTAGTATTCTTTTAATTGACTGCTATTATGTTGTTTCTGCTTTCATGTATCAGGACAGTGGCAAATTAAAGGTTCTTGTACCGTGTCTCTGTTCGGTTTTACTTCACGCACTTGATACTGTACTGATGGCGTTAGCTGGAGAAGCACTTAAAGATGAGGTTTGTAATTTTGTAAATTCTCTTTAATTATCCACATAATAAAAAATACAACTGTCATCGGGAATGCGCAGTAAGGTCCGAAAGAGACAAAGATATCCTCAAAATAAAAAACTCAACTGTCATCGGGAATGCGCAGTAATGTCCGTAAGAGAGAATTATAGACAAAAAAAAGAGAGTGGAGCGGATAGAGATTGGTTTAGAGATGTGGGGGAGTGGGGTAATTTGTCTCCATAGTTATCATATGTGAATCTGTCACCACAGTTATCAAATCAATGTCAATGTCGTCATCTGACACTATAATGTCAGTGTCAGATTGGGTTCAAGGTTTCTGTTACCCTATGTCAATTTCATCTGACGTTTTATATATCAGGGCGACTTATTTATCATTCCTTCTGTCCACCCAACTGTCATCACATCTGTCATCCCATATGTCAATTTCAGAGATGGGTTTAGAGAGATAGGGAGTGAGGGTAGTCTACCACCATAGTTACTATAATTCAAATGCCAATATGTCACTATGGGGATGGGCGTTATCTGCCATACCATATGTCATTTAATCTATCATTTCATAAACAGGAACTAATCTGTCATCTCATTTGTCAACCCATTTGCCATGCCACATGTCATTTCATCAGTCATCTCTTCTGTCATTCCATCTGTCATCCTATCTGTCATCAAATATGTCATACCATATATCATTTTATCTCACAGATGAGTTTGACAGATACGAGGAGATGACAGATGAGACTGACAAATGAGATGAACTAGTTCATTTAAATTAGAACCCCTTAAAGCCTTTGAGGGACTGTAGCTCCCTTAAGAAGCACGTAAGGGAAAAATATTATTTTTGTTTTCTGCTTATATTTTTACGAAACAATCAAGGAATTTACTTGTGACATCCCTGAGACAGTTTTTAATTTAAACCAAACAACGTACGCCTTATTTATAGGCAACTTTTTACGCACGTCTTGAATTAGTTTTGTTAAAAGTCTATAGATGGCGCAATATGTCTCGTATTTAATATTTTATTTCATATTATCAGTTTTTATTTAATTAATGATATTTCAAAAATCATTTTACTGGAAAAACCGTAAAAGCCTAACCTAACCGTAAAAACGCTTATTATGTTATTATATTTAAATTTCCTATGAAATGATCAAAACGAATTTTTTTATTAGTTAGGTACTAAAGGGTAGTTTACTTTAACCACCAAAAATAATTATTAAGTAAACAAACAAAATAAGTAATTGAGTTATCGAAAACGTCCACTTTAATAAAAATAATTTTCATCCATCACTATAATTTCGTCTTTTCAAACAAAACTACGAAAATGAAAATGTACAAAAATACAGACATTTGGACCTCAGTTGGTCCAATTTATAAAATTTTGAAAATGATAGGTTGGGCTCAATTTATAGTAACTGGTACTAGCAACAACAGAAAATTTAGACGAGTCAGTTATAAAAGTTGTTATAAAATTGTGTCGTACATTTTCAACTTTTCCATCATGGCCTTAATTGCCACTTCTGGACATCTTCTTGTGTTTGACGTACCTCAAAATTTATTACAAAAATGTTTGAGTCTGTTCAAAAATTGTGCGACAATTATTTTTATTCTGGCCTCGTGTGTGCTTAACGTGAGCTACGTGGAGAAAGTTTTGAAAATTTTCCAAATGATGATAAGTAACGACAAAAATATGTATGAAATTGATATTTTCAACAACAATAAACGCAATAGAAACATTGCTATTTTTTGGATTTTAACTTATGCAACAATTTTAATTGCGCTTGAAATCGAAGCCATTCAATATTTATCTTGGAAAAATTATTTTAAACATTGCGTATTTTTAACTGTTTGCATAACTCGATTTTTGATTAGTATTTTGTTCCAAACTTGGATAAATTGTGTAATACATAGATTTCAATTACTCAATGCGTTTATTGATGAGCAAAGGGAAAATTTTAATTTGGAAAGATTTGGAAATATTAAGAAAATTTATCAAAATTTGCACGTAATTACAAGTTGTTTAAATAATTTAGGAATTATTCCTATGTTGTTTAATCTAACTATGAATTTTTTAATCATTTCGATCGAATGCTATTATTATTATTACGAAAATAACATTTTTATGGGAGTTTTTGTTTCTCTCTTGATTCACGTCATTGATACAGTTTTGATAGGTTTATGTGGCCACAGCTTACAATATCAGGTATGTGAGATCATTTTAATTTATCTAATGGTGAGTTTAATCTCATCTATTAATGACAATTTTTTGGCTTTTGGACTGCTCTGTTCCGTTATTCCTTTTATTTTGCTGTCTTCTTCTAATGCACCATTGTTTCGTCCGCTTTCAATATGTTATATCACTGCCCTGTATTAGGGGAAGTCAGGACCCGATGATCCACATTAGGCCTAACGTGATCCAGAGTCAGCGTCATTTCTCCCTTCGGTATCCCTGACTTCTTCCAAAGAATGGAATGGGTCCAGGAGTAAAGGATCGAGAGGAGTTGGATAGCACAACAGGCTTGACTAAGAGGCCTACCCTCCACCCTGGCAATCCTAATCCTTCTCATTTTCAAGTAGCTTGCCCATCAGTTTCCCCAGACCTTATCAATCACCGCAGTAAACGCGTCTCTTATTTTCGGCCATGCAGCAGTGTTGTCGGGCTCCTCATACGAGAGTCCACTCACTAATGTTCCTGAGCTATGAAACGTCATTTATTCCTACTCCTCTTTGTCCTGCAATTTTCTCATCGTACTTAGGCTCTCTTCCACGTGACGCAGGGGTAAAAAATCATTCTGTTTTTAATGATCAAGAGCTCTCTTTCGGAATTAGTGCTCGTTAGTAGCACGGTTAGTCCACTGAGCTGTCTCCTATGTAACCACATTTCGATATTGAAGCAATCTGAGGCCCTTAGAGATAACGATTAATTCTATTTATTATTTTCAGATCAAAATGTTGAAGAATAAACTATTCAAGCTAATGTTAGCAACCAAAGATTACAAAGATAAAAAACAGGTAAAAATTGAAAACGTATATTTTGCGAAACGCCCTCTGTAGACACTACTTAATCACGTTTTACAGATTAATTCGTTTTCGCTTCAACTGATTCACGAAGATGTTAAGTTAACAGCTGGAAATTTATTTACAATTGATTTGAGTTTGTTATTTTCGGTAAGTAATGTTTTAGGAATTAAATACGAGGATAAAATGTAACACAAAATTTTCATTATAGATGGCTGGAGCAGCAACCACTTACATAATTATTTTAATTCAATTTGATAAATCACTTAGTTTATGAATTGTTCGATTTATTAATTAACTACTTTTAGATTTGAATAATGTCTCGAATAATGTAGAAAACATTAAATTATTAAATGTTTTGATTTCTTTCCTTGTAGCAGTCTTGAATTAAGCGCCACGAGTTTAGTCTACTCACTAGCCAACTATACTCTATTCACCGACAAGATGCAGCTAAGCCACTCCCAAACAAAGGGCGCGAAACAATTGAACTACAAATAATTGCGAAATAATTGACAAGAGATGGCGCTCTTTCAAAAATTAGAATTTTCAGTTTTACGATTTACGTTTGCAGAAAAAATAAAATGTTTTATAAGGAGTCAAAGTAGTTTTGTGTGACTCGCCTATATTGCCAGACTCGCTCGCTACGCTCGCTGTTCAGCCAAACACAGTCTTGTCACACAAAACGTCACTTTGTCTCCTTATAAAATAAATAACTATTTCTTGCATTGGAAAAAGTTAGAAATTAATAATTTACATAAATGTAACAACAATAATTGCATGATTATTAATGGATAAACATAAGTTTTAAATACCTTTCCTGCTTTTCTAGTCGATATTATAGATTACAGCTTCTTTACCATAACCAAAGATTTAGAACCATAACCAAAAAATCCCCACAACACTTGTTAAAATTGTTCATTAATCACTAAAAAATATTAACACGACGTTAAAAAGCATTTAAATTAACATATTATAACACTTTTAAATATTATTTTAACATAATAAATAGTAATTAATAATAAATTAACACCTGCATGCATAAGAAGCGCGAAACATCGGCATAGACGGCTATGCTATATCAACACGCAACTTGCGGCAATTGTTAATTGTATCAAAATGGTTTATTGCATTGTCGTGGCCAATCAGACACCGCAGCAAGTTTGACGCGCTTTTTTATAAATTTAAATTTACTTAACTTCTAAAATCAATATTTTTGCAAGTTTTATTGCGAAACTTGCGTAGTTTTGATTAGAAATAATGTTTAAAATGATCTCTTACAGATTTATCATCTTCTTTCTTTCATTAATTGCACAATTGTACATGTGCATTTGCATTTTTAAAAGTTAAATTACAGATTAAGATCTTAATCGTTAAAACAATGCATTTCAACTCTTCATATTTTTAATTCATACGTTAAGAATTATTCATCAGATGTCGTTTGGATCTCATTAGTATCTAATAAAACATTTCTAATTGTATGCAACCCAACTATAATTACTTGTATTTATTGTGTTGTCTTATTGTCGACCTATCCGTACAGTAACATTTGAGAACAAAATCATGAAAAAATTAACAATTAGAAAATTTCGAAATGGTGATATTTATACAGCACTATCGTATGCGTATGGAGGATTAAAATTTTTTGGTCTTACATCTTTAGATTTTCAAGGACCTCCCGGAAATAGAAAAATTAAAAAAATACGTTTTTGGAGTTTATACAACACAATTTTTTATGTTTTTTTAATTGGAACCGCGATCATGTTTATTCTGTTTAAATTATTTTTTCTTATGGTATTAAGTTCATCAACGCCAGTGAATAAATTTATAACTCTCGTGAGTATACCCGGGGAATTGGGATTAAATGCAATAGCAGGCTTTCTGTACAAAAGCAAAGAAAAGTTCTTGTTGAAAATAATAAAAGATATTAAAAAAATTGATAAAGAATTTGGAGCAAACTATTTATTTGCAAAGAATAGTTTTATTCGTAATTTTTCTTTTATTATTATGACGATTTTCACAACTACGTTGATAATTAGACATCTTGTGGAATTATCATATCAAGTGCCTATATTTGGCATCGCGATAATTGTCACCAAGCAGTTAACAACTTTAGCTGTAATAATGAAAAAGCTTTTAATGCATTCGTTCCGATGTTTAATTTTATCTCTAATTGCGAGATTTGAATTGTTGGAACAACTCTTGGGATATTATTCTACGGCTGAAACTGTACGTAAAGTGCAAAAAATTCATTTGAAATTATACGAGATTGTGAACACGGTTAACAAATTATATTCTATAACATTACTTTTACTCATGACTTCTGAATTTACGTACTTTCTGTATCACATTTACGTCTATACAAATTTCATTCGTAGTATGCACAGCTTCCATGAACCTCACAGAATGCTCTGGTTTATTGTTTGTACAATTTGGCTCAATAGCGACCTTGTGCTTCTGATAGTAATAATCCGAAAACTTTACAAACGTGTAAGTATAACAAAACTTTAATTAACTTAAAATGGATAGCCCGGACTTTCAAAACACTATTCAAAATATACTGGGCGTTGGAAATTCGAGTTTTAATGGCAATAAAGCTGAAGTATAATTCATTCAATCAGAGATGAAAAGGCTGTCATTTTTTTATATGTGGGTCGAACAAAGGCCCCGCCACACACACAAGGCTTACCTTCCGGTTTACCTTCCGTCAAACCGAAATCTGAACGATGTCCTTTCGGGTTTCGGTCTAAACCCGAAGAAAAGCCTGTGTGTGTGTGGCGCAGACTTCTTCTAATCATATTTCTAAACGTTACAGTCCAACGAGATGAAACGCAAATTGTTGAAGGTGTTAACTGTTACTAAAAATAGTATTAAGAAAGAGGTAGGTAAAGGAAGGATAATAATAAATAAGGGTTGAATTAATAAAATAATTTTTAGGTTCGTTTCTATTCTTTGCAATTGTTACACACTGATATTGAAATCGCAGCAGGGAAGTTCTTCGTTGTAGATACACCTGTTATATTTGCGGTAATTGATGTTATCGATTTGATTCTGAATTCATAATATTTTTTATATTTTAGTTGGGGTCATTTTCGTTCAGATATTTAATTATCTTATTGCAATTAAATGAACTATAAGAACACAAAAATATTAAATTGAATTTGCAGAGAGTTTTACGTAAAAGCTTTCATTGAACGCTTATCCAAAGCCTATATATTGCGTAAAGCAGTTGTAAAATATTCATATTTAAAACTGCACTGTATTTATTCATGATTGGATCAAATTTTTATGCAACTTAACTTTCGCTGTTTGAATACTCATTAAATGACAACTAAAATAATTTAGAGATTTTGCTTTTAGCCAACCTAAAAAGTTATTACGGGTATGCAACTAAACTCACTGGAGCTATTAATTTATTAATGAACATAGTGTGTAACTACCACAGTGTGATACCTATAAAAGTGTTGATTTACATATTTAAATAAAGTTTAAATCCACATTTTATTTAATTATAATTATAATGGAGCATTCCAGCTTTCAGCTGTGCACGAATAATACATATACTGCGAAAATGAGGCAGCAATGACGAAGAATGTTGAATAGAACAAAGCAAAAATTCTAAATAGTTCTATTTTATAATCGATTTTTGAAAAATATGTCTCTGACTTGGTCCTCGCATTTAGAGACTCCCTGGCAGTATCCAATTTCTAAGCTTTATTTCCGGATTCAAAAAAAGCATTCAAATATTTCTTCAATGTCATATAGTGCTTCAATATTGCATTTTATCGTAAATAAGCGAGTCATCAGTGAGCCAATCAGTGAATTAGAAACATTTGTGATTACAATAAATATTTTGCAAATTATGTATTAAATTGTATTAATATTATAATGTACGTAGACACAGCTCCCACCATCTAAAAATAATTTTTTTAAAGTTTTTGTTTAAAAATAGAAAGAGCCTTGAATCGTACCCCAAATAGAAAATTCCCATCGATTGGAAAGAACGAACCAGCTGATATTTCAGAATCGGAATGTAGAAGTTGTAATATAAATGAAAAAATCTGCAAATTTACATGAAATCCAAATTTTACATTTTTAAGGTTTTTTTATAGACAGGCATAGATGCAGGCAAAAATTTGCTTGAGCAGGTAGGTAGGCAAACACACGAGCAGACAAGCAATCACAGAGGCTGGCATGTACCAATGTACAGTCAGCCTCACAATTAATGGCCACCCTGGCTCCGTTTAGCACTAATTGTGGATATAACCATCATAACACCCCATACTTGAATTGAGGAGTAACTTTATTTTGCCAACATGTAGTAAATCAACCACCTCCCCTTCTGTCTTTTTGTCGTTGTTGGCTATAAACCACCCTGGCGCATAGCTAAGGTGGCCAATAATCGTGAGGCTTACTGTACCTAGGTGTCTAGAACCTTAAGAAGTGATAGGAAAGCAGTTTTATTCCGAATAAAATTTGTAGAGGATAAAATTATCTATCCGAGCCAATAATAGTATTTGTCTTATCTGCCATAATTAATCTAGTAAAATAAATAAAAACGAAAAATATACGTATTAGGCGATTTTTACGACATGCGGTCTCTCCCGACTCTAGCTCCTTAAGGAGTGATCTGAGGGCAATTTTACTTCTAATAGAATTTGTAGAGCATAAAATTATCTATCCGTGCCAATAATAATATTTCTCTTATCTGCCATAATTAATCTCTCAAAATAAATAAAAAAGAAAAAAATATGCATTAGGCGCTTTTTACAACACGCGGCGTCTCTTCCGACTCTCAGGTGGTCCAGCAGACAATCAGATAGGGGACATGTAAAGGAGCAGACAGATAGGTAGGCACACAGATAAGCAGACAGGTCAGCCAACAAGCAACCAAAAAAATAGATATGAATATAGGCCGTGACACAGCTAGATATATAAGCCGGCCAACATACCTCTCTCTTCAGCTCTTCGTTATAATTTTTATTTACATCAGACAATTGAATCAAACCTTTTTTCACCAAGTTGCGCTGAAAATATAAATAATATAACGAGGTCAAAATTATTATAAAAATCGCCTTACATTTTCATTAGCTTTATAACAAATACCAACGGTGATGGTAACATCGATTAAATGCATAAAAGTCCACACAATAGCAATTGTAAGTGTATCCCAAGCATCGGCCATTAAACTGTGCCCAAACATGTAATAAATGCGATATAGAGCAAAGACGATGAAACAAAAATCAACAGATAAAGCGCATAAGATTAAAGTTGAAAATGTCGCATTTACAGAAACAATTATTTCGCTCAATTTAAAGTGTAATTTTCTAATTTTGACAATCATTTCCAAACTCAAATCGTCATTTTTCGAAGAAAGTTGCAGAATTCGATTTTTCAAAGCTTCGAATTGGAGCGAAATTTGAAATATCCAAGATTTGAAAATATCTTTAACTAAAATGCTGTAAATTATGGCGGTTGAAATTGAAAGAGGTACCATTATTTCTATTAGTGCTAAATCGGTATTCTTGATTTGAATTCCAGTGTTCGTAATTACAACCAAAATTAATAAAATGCGCCAAAAGTGATGAAATTTACGATAAGTTTCTTTCGAATAGCAACAACCGAGCTCCACAATACTTTGACTTACGTTCACCAACTGTTTTAAAATATCCATAAGACCATTTTGTAATTTTTGAACGGAAATAATCATCCAAATATTTAACATAAAATTGATGAACATTTCGCAACTTAAAATAATTCCAAATAACCCCACAGTTTCGAACAAATCGCAAACTTCTTCCAAATTAAAAATCAAAAATGTATTTACACCCATGTAAACGTAAATTGTAATTTTATGCGGACTCATAAAGCCTATTTTGTTCAAGATTTTTTTCCCGCGTTCATCTCTTCCAATTGAAAATGGCGAAAGGCCAATCCAAACGAATAGGCAAAGTGGTGATAATAATTTTGAGTAAAGTTTGCACAAGTTGGGACTTTTTTTTATGTTTAGTATCGTCATTGCTGGGTTTTTCGTTTCAACTAGGTATACTAACAATGAATGCGATATAAACGATTTTTAATTAGGAACTTTACTTTAATATTAATTAGTTGTGGAGTAATATGACATATTTGATTTATTGCGTTTACAATCCTGGTAATTACAGTAAAATTTGATTTTTTAACCTTTTCCAATACAAGAAAAAGTTGTTATAATCGAGAAAAAAAAATAATGAGAAATCTTTTCGATTTTTTGAACCAAAATGTCAGGATGTGTATGTACAGTCAGCCTCACAATTATTGGCCAGTTATTAGCCTACAACGACAAAAGAATAGAAGGGAAAGTTGTTGATATACTACTTGTTGGCAAAATAAAGTTACCCGTCAATTTAAGTATGGGGTGTTATGATAGTTACATCCACAATTCGTGCTCAACGTATAGCCAGGGCGACCATTAATTGTGAGACTCACTGTACGTACCTACCCTGGAGCAAAAATTACTGAACTTGATGAAATTTCATTTTAGCTACTTTAAAATTATTTCATCGGCAAAGATTTTATAAGAAATTTATACAGGGTGTCCAAACACAAGGTGGTTATTTTGGGTGCATATTTTCAAATTTGGATGAGCGTGTTTCAAGTTAATAGCTCACCTTGTATACATCAATAAATTAATAAGCTAATTATAATTTTATTTATTTATTTATTTGAAAAGTGCCTAGATGTGCTCCAGAATAAAATAGTTCCTTCTACAATTAGCGATTGCCTTCCGAGGCAAAATTGCAATGAGAAATAATTAATAAGTAAATATAATTGTATAGGTATAGTGAATTTCTAGAAAAAACGATGTATGAAACTTGTATAGTTTAACTTCATACTAGGGTAGTCGATGGACTATTAAACTCGGCTGGCGCCTCGTTTGCCTCTAATTAAACAAGTTCAGGCTGAAATTGAATTAATAAAACGATTTGCAGTGCTCCTGCTCCAGCCATCTAAAATAAATCTTTTATTATGTATTAAAACTTTAAATAAAAGCCAACGTACTGAAAATATCAATTTAGAATCTATGTCGAAAACACCAGCGGCACTAAATTTAATTTTCTCATGTAATAGTTGAAGAGAGAAGGCAGTAATCTGAAATCATAATTTTAATTTTCATGAAATTTTATATTTTAAATACGTTCAACTTACTTCTTTTTTAAATTCGCGATTTTTACTCGATTGAAGAAAATTGAAAAGTCTCTTTTTTACCTCATTTTCCTAAAAAACATAATTCATAATAATAAGCTACGTGCTTATCTGAGCACCCTGTACATAAAATAAACTATTATAGTAAATAAAGACCAAAAGTTGTAGAAAAAATTGCAAAAAGAATAGCGCCTTGTTTCTTACTAAAAGGCAGGCAACACACAGTACGCGCATGTGCATAGTTGGTTGCCTATAGACTTCTTGTTGTGTTATTTGCAAAATACGTTTACATGCAGTCGCTAAAGCGGTTTTAACTAAATCGCTTTACCGTAAAACGATTTAAAATGACATGTAAACATTCTAACGGCTAATCCACGTACGTTTTATAGTAAAGCGGTACAATAACTAAATAAGTCACTTACATTATTTTTAATAGAAATTCCATTGTACACAATCGTCGCAAAATGTACCACATTAGTCAAAAGCCAAACTATACTAGTGGATTCAAATTGATAACATTCAATAAAAGTCAAACATAAGTAACTTTGTATGACAATACCAACAAAATTAATTGCGAAATGTAGCAAAATTGGGACTGCTAAAATTTTATTAATGCTTACGACAATATCTATTAATTGGTTATAAATCTCAATCACAAGTACAACTTGATCGTGATTGAAAATCACATTTGAGTCGCTTAAAAATAAATTTAAAAGGGAAAATTTTCTTTTTAAAATCAAAGTCCAAGAAGTTAAAGTTACGATGATAGATAATTTTTGAAACTCGTTAATTAAATAGGGAAAATTTTTTACAATTTTTCTAACGTTTGGTCCAGTAGACTTGTAAAAAAAAATCGCGAGAAAAATTAAAGATGTTAGTTTGAAAATAACAACAATTATAAAGGTTAAATCAATTTTACGATCAACACGGATACTTAATTTGTTTAATTTTTCATCAACGTCGTGTAAATCAACAAAGGCTTGTTTCAAACTTTTTAAGTGTACCCTGTAACTTAGAAGAGTTGCAATTATTAAAATAAGCTGTAAATATTTTTCTAATATTGTTGTAAAAGCCATGAGTATGTTGTATAGTTTGAAATAATCGAAACGTTCGTCGTAGAAATTCAAAAAAATTGTAAAAATTAAAAAACTAACGAATGAAAGTTGGTACAAACGGTTTAATTTTGATTTTGTTGTAACAATAGTTCCATCGGTTAAAATTTCAAATTGCGATAAGGCCATGAATTTTTCTAAATTAATAGCTATTGATAAACTTGTATACATTTTTCTTTATTGAATATACTTGTTAGGTACTAACCATTAGAGTTAACTACGTAAACTGTTTATTTTTACTAATTAAGTAATTGCATTGAATAAGTGACATAAATAAACCCTCTTATACATTTAGGGTTAATTTGACAATCAAAAGGTATAAACTCCCAATGAATAATTTATCATTTATCAAATAAGAGAATCGTCAAATTGAACCAAAATTATGATATATCTTGAGCCTGCCGCCACCATCTAAAATGATAATTATTGTTAATATAAAGGAAAACTGTTGGAAAAATCATGGTCTAGTCAACGAAAGGATTATACCTACAGGGTGATTTTTTTTAAGTCGTACTAACATTGAGATCTCGGAAACCGTAAGAGTTACGAGAGTGGTTAACTTAGCAAAAAGTTGTATATTTTGATGGCCTTTAAGAATCCGTTTAGAAAATTTCAAAATTTGAAATGGTGTCCGAGATAACGCAGAAAAACTGAAAAATTGCAATTTAGTTTTTTAAGTGTAGTTCCAAAATGGCTTAGTTTAAATTCTTGGGAAGTATTTTTAGGAGGTCAAAAAAGCTATAAAACAAAACCAAATTTGACTTTTTATCACATCGACGATAGGCGCCGCGACGTTCAACTTTTCATTTTCTTATGATGGTCTTATCATTTTTTTGCAAAAATTACTCAGTATAGTGTAGTCAACGAACCAAAATTTATCCTGATTTTCGGACTTTTTTTATAACAGCGAGTTTTTTTCCTTAATCGGTCGAAACTATTCCTGTGAGTTTGTGTATAAAATGTCTCAACTCAATTTTTACCGGAAGGCCCTTATTCTTCGACTTTAGTGTAAAAGTTTGACTTTTTCAAGTTTCACTATTTTTTCAATAACTTCGCTTGTGTTGGTCGGATCGGGACCAAAAAATTTTCCTTTTGTTTGTAATAAATCTCTCTTTAAAACTGCCTAGGTTAAAATTATTTATATTAATTTCCTAACCCAAAAACAATTCAAAACTGTCGTCATTGGTCGGTTGTAGTTTTTTCTAGAGAACTTGAGTTTTAATTAATGTTATGGTATGAAACTTTAGGAAGTTGTAGCTGATATAGTAACAAATCCATATTATAAGTTGGGTCCAAAAATATTAAGAAAAACGGCTAAAATTTGCATTTTGGTTCAAATTTTCTTTTTCCTATTTGTTGTGAGCAATTGGTGGTATCCCAATAATTCTACTCTTGAAATGTAGGAAATTTAATGCTCTTTCCGATGAAAACAAAAACAATCACATCAGACCATTTTTTCTTCCGAGTTCTTTGAAGATAAAAAGAAAATCTTTTAACTGTTTGTCTACAAAACCAATTTTAGTGGTCGAAATTTAATTCTTCTTTTACGTATTTTTGAAAATTAATCACAAAGAACTCCTATAAATTATTTTTGAACATTAAAACTGGTTTTAAAGTCAACCATTTCGACCACTAAAATTGATTTTGTGGGTAAATAGTTGAAAAATTTTTCTTTTCAACGAAATGGGGAGAAAACGTGGTATAATGTGATCGTCTTTGGTTTCATCTGAAAGAGCATTAAATTTTCAACATTTCAAGGGACGTATTATTACGATACCACCAATTGCTCACAACAAATATGAATTAGAAAATTTGAACCAAAATGCAAATTTTAGTCTTTGTTCTCAATATTTTTGAACCAGTCATTTTGAAGGTACAGTCGAAAACCGGATTTGCCAATTTTCAGTTTTGCTGCGTTATTTCGGAAACCATTTTGAATTTTGAAATTTTCTAAACGGATTCTTAAAATTCATCAAAATATGCAACTTTTTGCTAATTTATCTATAAGTAATCTCGTATAACTTTTACGGATTCCGAGATTCCAATGTTAGTACCTACCACTTAAAAAAATCACCCTGTAGAAGACATGGAAGAGCGTAGCAGTTTTTCTTCAGGAATGTGTTCATAATAGTGCCACAAGTACTAAAAGTCCCCGGTCCTATCTAATTTACTAAAGGACGAGGTGTGGAAAAATCCCGTTTTTTTGTGGTTTTGCTCGTATCTCTAAAATGGGGAATTTTAGAAAAAAATTATTCTAACAAAATGAAAGTTTATAAAATTTTCTACAAGATTGTAACTATTCATTTTTTCTATAATCTTTATAGTTTTCATGATATCTGCCCGCAAAAATCGTTAATGTATGAAGAAACAATCAAAGATTGCACGCCATCTGGTATTTGTTGCAGTATTTTATCTTTACAGTCTCACTAACTTTATTAGCAAGCTAAGTGGGCGTGTCCAGCGCTGTCATAGATTTTTAAGTACACTACAAGTGAAAACTATTTCAGTCGCTAAATTTGACAAGTAACTATCACTAACATTGAATATTATAGGTTAATATTAAGACAGTGAATTTGAAAAGTACATCGGACTAATCCTTTCCCGCAAAAAATAGTTTAAATAAAATTATTTTAGTTGACATATTTTCCGTAACGCAAAATTGATTGATGAAGCTATAACTGCTAATTTTTTTCATACAAAACGATTTTTGCGAGCGGATATCTCAAAAACTATAAAGAATAGAGAAAAAACTAATAGAAATGATCTTGTAGAAAATTTAATAGGCTTTTATTTTGCTTAGAATACTTTTTTCCTAGGACACACCGTTTTTGATATATAATCGTAAACCAAAAAAATGAGGCCTTTTTACCGATCTTTCCACTATCTTCCGTGTTCCGCCCTTAACTATATAGCTGGGACCGGGGACTTTTGACTGGACTATATAGTCTATAGTGTGATTTCTTACTTACACAAAAAAGAAGACCCATATCAATCTTGATTAAATTTCCCAATGTAATTTTAAAATCGTAATGTAAAAGTTGTAAAGAAAATGAATTAATCTAAAACCAAATAAGCTTTTGAGTACAAAATTTTCATTATCACAGGGTGACTGCTTTCATTTCAATGTTTACACTACTTAAAAAAATCACCCTGTAGCTGCATTTAGTACCTGTATCCGCAATTCTTCATCTTCAGGATTTAGTAAAGAGATTTCATACAATTTGCGTTTTAATAAATTCGCCTAAAACCACAATAAGTAAAATTGTGCAGTTTAAAGACTAAACGATGGTGAGAACCTCATTGGTCATTTTGTAGCAGTAGTAACTTGCAGAAATTAAGTCAGTTCCATAAGCAAATATCGAAAGTATGGGTCCAAAAAGCACTTTCATCGTAATTTCATCATTGCGGTGAACAGCCAAAATTATGTAATAACACTGAATAGTAACAATAGAAAAATTCAAAATCAAATTAGCCATTATGGGCAAAAACCCCATGTCGCCCAAACATTTAGTAACTTCAGACAACTCTTGATAAATAGTTTCAATATTTAACAACTCTTGCACCTTCCATCGACGACTCATAAAAGTTTGAATTAAAGCCAATCTTTGTGTTATACAAAAAATCCAACTTCGAATCAAAACTCCGAGTAAAAATCGACCAACGGTTAAACTAAAAAATGCTAAATTAGTAACCAAATCTAGCCATCCGCAAAATTCAAAAGTGCGAAAATGCATTAAAATCGTCATTGCGCAATAAAAAAAAATCCAAAAAATGTTTAATTTAGCACCGTATTTGTTATTAACTTTAAGTCCCAATTTAGCAATATTTTCATCAATTTGTACGAGCGTTTCGAATATTTTTATTGTTTGCGGTCCATAAGAGTCGTTGAAAATTAAGCAGATGATCATAGCTAAAACGGAACTGTAAATTATGTACAAAATTAAAAATTTTTGAACTATGTTCGGTATGCGACTCAACAAATCGTCTTTTGAAACAAAAATTATTATTCCGACAAAAAAACTAAAGCTGTACGCTATAATTTTGTATAAATGGCGATATTTTATTGGTTTTAAAGTTCTGTTATTAACCGGGCCTGTTACATCGAATAAACCCATACCGATCCATTTTATGGGTAAATAAATTGTTGAAAAGGCCGTCCAGATGTCTGAGTTATTATTTTTTATTTTTTCACCATACATTTTTGTGCGGTTCAGAAGAAAAATGTCTCGATTAATAAATTAATTGCTTATTGTATTGTCTTAAGTTTTGTTTATTTTGTAATGTTTATAGATAATCGGTCAGTGCATTTTTAATTTATGATTATTGATATTTTTCCAAACTCAAATTACTTTTCGATCGATACATATTTAAATAATCCGTCTTTAAAAGTTCTCTCCGTGCATGTGCAGCAGTTACAAAAGCACTCTTATTATTTAATGTATTGTGGGTTGCCTGATTCTTAGGCGTAAATATAACGTTATTGGGAGAGCCTCAGTTTCCAAATGGTGATATGATGGCTCCTGAATTTCTTCTCAAGTAGCTAAATAGTTTTTTATGTTTCCACTTTAACGAACTCTATCCAAAAGTACCTTAGATTCATTATGTCACGGTTTACCTTATCCCCTGGCCATGTGGACCATAGAGGCAAGGTATTCCACTGGACGTGTTCTATAAGAGTGGAACCGGATATCCGTTTCTCAGAAGTTTTTAAAATTTGCAGTCTTATAGATTTTGAGGTGCTCTTTCCGAATTTTCATTTTGCCACTTCGTACAGGCATGGAAATTGCACCATATTGGGGAAGATTGAACACAATTGTTCTACAGGAAATTTTCAATAATTTACGTCTGATTGTTTTTTTTTGTCAGACAAGTAGTTTCGGCGTACGAGCGCCGCAAATTTAACATGTGTTAACTTTTTGAGAGACTCGCTCTTTCTCCATTATCTCTTTTCAGTAAACAAGACATTATGGACAAGTGCGTTAAATCTCTGCTGTACAAGACGTTTAAGCAATGTCCTAGTAACATCACTTTTGAATCCGCCATGTATGTCATCGATGGAGGCTACCTATTACACCGATTTTTGTCAAAAATTCAACCGGTAAGGAGACAACTACAATGAGGTGGCAAAGAGCCCATCTGTTGCTTTTTGGAATACCATTTATCTTTCATCTATCTATACCTGCCGTTAGTGCCTTCTTTACACTTTTTTTCGACATTCGTACCTCATAATGTCTCAATGTGTGATATATTGTGTACTTAAAATTAAAAAAAAAGCAACTGAAAATGGTAGAAACATACAGGGTGTTTTTGTTTTATTTACAATAACGAAAGGCTTCTTTGGTCCTCGAAAGTTTAAGCCGTTTTATTCGATTCAAAAACCATCATATCATCAATTCTCAAATTTTTACTCAAAATCGTCTTTGTAAAAAAACCAACAGTAACTCACTGCGATACACTCTGTATACCTACAATGTTTATTGATTTACACAATTTAATTTACCATTTACAAATTAATGTATTTTTGTAATTTGATTGTTTTCAGGTAATGTATTAAGTAAACTTTTTGTTACTTACGTAGTAACAAGTTGACTATGGTTGAGAAAAACATTCAAAAGGCTCTATTTCCCCTACAGTGTGCTACAAAATTACTAGGCCTAGCAACATTTACCATAAATACCAAAAATGGGTCTTTCGAAATAATTAAACCAAACAGTCGTTACAAATTATTTTTTTATTGTTTTATAATTATCTTAATTTCGAGCAGCTTGCTTAATAATTTAACGTTTTTAAGTCAAATTAAATCGGAATTAGTTGATGATTACGTGCACATATTCAAAATGTACCTAATTGTAATAACGATGGTAATTTTGATAATTTTAAATGAAGTTAAAAGTGTCGAATTGGTGAATTTTTCAAAAAAATTACAAGAAATTGATGTAAAATTAAATGAAATTGGAATCGAAACCGATTCGAAAAAAATTCAAAAATATTCTTCTATTTTACTAATTACAGTTTATATTTTTATATTTTTAATGTCCATCGACGAAACTATCATTTACAACAATCAAATTAATAAATATTTAATTTTTACCTTTTACTTTTTCGATAATTACAAATCAACTACCGAAATGAGCTTTAATATTTACTTAACCCTAATTAAAAGTCGTTTCGATCTCCTAATTGCAACTTACGATTTAAAACCGATCCAGCAAGTTGAATTTAGAACATTACATATTAAATTAATCGAATTGGCCGAACTTATTGGTAAAATTTATTCCACAACCAACTTGGTTAATCTTGCACTCAATTTTATAATGATTACATCCAAATTACATTCTGTTTCTGCTTGCGTAATTTTTTATCATCAAATGAGTTTAAATTTGTTCGTTTTGTTATTAGTTTGGGTAATATTTTATATTTTTTGTTCGTATCTAATTATTTCAGTCCCATCAAGCCTAATTACGAAGGTTTGTACCTATACTTTTTCAATTCTCGTTGAGACTAAAATTAAATATTTTTGCAGATAAGTAATTTGAAATTAACTCTAATTAGACTTATGGCTAATTCTGCAGATGAAAGTACAAGACGAGAGGTAAGCTAAATATTGAGCTTTTTATATATAGCCAACTATAGCTTATTGTTCCAGATCAATACTTTTTCACTACAATTATTGCATTATCCACTTAAAATTACAGCAAAGGGATTTTTTAATTTGGACTGCAATTTAATTTACACAGTGAGCTTTTATAATTACAAAAAAAATTTTTTTCTACTCCCATATGTGAAACTAAGCATTTCGTCATCACTTACTCGTTACGAAAATAGCATTTTCGTCTCTAGTGAGAAAAAGTGTTATTACAAGCAGATGTTATTTACAACATGAGGTGAAACCAGTTTTTTTGTGGTCGGTTCACATTTTAGTAAAAAGAATTATTTTTTTAAAATGTACTAATTATCGTCGTAGAAAAAATAGCATTTACGACTCGAGATGAAATCCGTTTTTTTCGTTCGAAAGATTAATTCACTCGCCCCTACGGGGCTTGTGAATTAAATTCTATCTCACGAAAAAAACGTATGTTTCATCTCATGTTGTAAAAAATACTATTAATTAGTTTATGTAATTTTCAGATGGTTGGAAATATGGTGGGTTACTTAGTAATATTAATTCAGTTTGATATGATGATTTAGAACTTAATTTACAATGCGTAATTATTGAAGTGATTTTCTGGGCATTTCTTGTAATAGTAAAATTTAAGATCAATAAATTAAATCTTGCACGCATTTCTTATTAATTTACAGTTTTAAAGAACAAGTTGCCTCTAGAATTCTGTACCTTTACTTACATTTCAGAGGTTCTTAAGAAAATTGTATCACTAGAACTACCCTTTTAGGGGGTAACGCTAATTTTTCTATTTCCGGGTGGTCCTTGAAGAATTAAAGATGTAAAACCAAAAAATTTTAATCCTCCCTAAGCATATGACAGTGCAGTATAAATATCATCATTTCGAAATTTTCTAATTGTTAATTTTTGATGATTTTGTTCTCAAATGTTACTGTACGGATAGGTCAACAATAAGACGCAATAAGTTGAGTTGCATACAATTAGAAATGTTTTATTATATACTAATGAGATCCAAACGACAACTGATGAAAAATTCTTAACATATGAATTAAAAATATGAAGAGTTGAAATGCATTGTTTTAACGATTAAGTTCTTAATCTGTAATTTAACTTTTAAAAATGCAAATGCACATGTACAATTGTGTAATTAATGAAAGAAATAAGATGATAAATCTGTAAGAGATCATTTTGAACATTATTTCTAATCAAAACTACGCAAGTTTCGCAATAAAACTTGCAAAAGTATTGATTTTAGAAGTTAAGTAAATTTAAATTTATAAAAAAGCGCGCCAAACTTGCTGCGGTGTCTGATTGGCCACGACAATGCAACAAACCATTTTGATACAATTAAAAACTGCCGCAAGTTGCGTTGTTGATATAGCATAGCCGGCTCGTCTATGTCGATGTTTCGCGGTTCTTATGCATGCAGGTGTTAATTTATTATTAATTACTATTTATTATGTTAAAATAATATTTAAAAGTGTTATAATTTGTTAATTTAAATGCTTTTTAACGTCGTGTTAATATTTTTTAGTGATTAATGAACAATTTTAACAAGTGTTGTGGGGATTTTTTGGTTATGGTTCTAAATCTTTGGTTATGGTAAAGAAGCTGTAATCTATAATATCGACTAGAAAAGCAGTAAAGGTATTTAAAACTTATGTTTATCCATTAATAATCATGCAATTATTGTTATTACATTTATGTAAATTATTAATTTCTAACTTTTTCCAATGCAAGAAATAGTTATTTGTTTTATAAGGAGACAAAGTGACGTTTTGTGTGACAAGATTGTGTTTGGCTAAAGAGCGAGCGTAGCGAGAGAGTCTGGCAATATAGGCGAGTCACACAATACTACTTTGACTCCGTATAAAACATTTTATTTTTTCTACAAACCTAAAGCGTAAAACTGAAAATTCTGATTTTTGAAAGAGCGCCATCTCGCTGTCAATTACTTGTAGTTCAATTGTCAAATATTTTGCGTAGAACGATAAAGAACTGAATTATGTTTCAAATTGAGCTATGGTTTACTATACCTAAACGCAATACCTTGGAAGATATATCTAATTCAACATTTACGGTTACCTATCTTCTTTTTAAGGATTATTTTGTACAGTCAACTTAAGACACTTGAGTGATAGTGATAAACTTTTCTTATAGGAAATTTAGTGAGCTACAAATTTGATAATAGCTACTTTTGGCGAAAAATTAATAGTTTACGAGATATTCGTATTTTCTTGCATGTTTTTACCTTCACCCTCCTTTAAAATTTTTAGCTGTGGTCGGATCGTTGGGAATTTTGAGACATTGTTATTACGGCAATATCAAGGTTTATACAAAAATCCAGCTTTCTGGGAATTTTTCCGATGTTACACCATAATTGCGTTTATATTGCTTTTAAAAAACTCTGAAAAAACTACACAATCAGGCATCAGACGTCAAACTATCATGTCGTGTCGCTTGTCGCGATATCCCTATAACTACGACACCGCTGTGGCAGCCAAAATTTACCCTCCATTTCGGTTTTTGTTACCATTTTGTAACTAATTCACAGTTTTATTATTGACAAACTTATCTTTATCTTTCAACTCGAATCTTATTAATTAGAAGTTCGGATGGCACAAATTGTTCAAAATTAAAAATAAAGTAAGAAATTTAATTAGATATTATTTCATAAATAGAAAATAGATGGTGCAAGTTACTTAAAATTAAAATTAATTTGGCAATGAAATTAAAAAGGGGGGATGTATAAAGTTTTGTATTCATAAGCTTTATCAGCCGAAACAGGTGGACGATTTGAATTGATTTTATGTTACCTTTTTATTTACATAAAATATTTTATCCACGACCGTCCAATAATAGGTTCATTACTCTATGATTTTTGACCAGTAATGTGTGTCATTACTAATCAAATGTCGAAACAATGATTAAAGGATATAATTCACGCATTCATTGTCAAAATAATGATTAAAGTGACAGCTGTCAACTTTTTGCACAAAATTATAATTAAAAGTATAAAAATTTAATTTTACTTTCTTTTAATATAATAATGGTCACAAACGAAATTTAAAAGAACGGTTTTAAATTAAGTTCGAGCAAAATAAAGCCTCTCACAGACCAAAACGGCCGCGATCACGACTGTAGGATTTAAGTTACCAGGCCGCGGCCGCTCTCGCGATCACGGTCAAGCCGCGTTGGTCTGTGCCAGGCTTTAACTTGCATTTTTAAATATCAAAAGTTCCAGCAAATTTAACATAACCTAGAAATATGCTAGAAATCAGACAAGTTGCAGACAAGTTGTGTGTTTAAGTTTGCTTCAGAAATTTTTTAAATTGTAGCAGTCAGTGTCAATAATTTAATACAAAATAACCATTCACAATAGTAAAATTTATCAAAATTGAATATTATGACTGTTCCGAGAGATTTAAGTACATAATAGTTGTTCGAGGTCGAGAGTTAAAACTTAATTTTTTATGTAACTAAAGATAGGTTATTTTATTTTGTCTCTTAATTGCAGACTTGCAGATATTGATTGTTGTACTCTTACAGATTTAAATTTTAATCGACCAGCTTCTAAAATGTTTCGATACTGCCAAATTTATTAGCTCTTTAATTACCTTAAAGATAACTTATAAAAAGCCAAGGACGAACATTGATATACACACATCAACCTTATGAACAGGGTCTAAATTACTGGTAATGGTGTATACAGTTTAAGCTTTTGTATGAACTATGGCATAAATGTTTACTGTTTTAGAACTGAGGTTGCAATCCACCCGAGGTTAAAGTTAGTCTTATATTATCGGATAACAGAAACTGTTCATGATTTCAAGGGTCGTAGGCTGTTTATACCTATTGTCCAAATATTAATGAAAATATTCTCGTTGTGGTGAATGAAAGTGTTGTTGTTGTTAAATGAAGTTCTTCTTAAGTTAATTAGAACAAACAACATAACCTCAATTTTTTTCATCTTAGTTTATAAAAGTCAATATTGAAAATTGGAGATTAAAAGCAAGGACAAGTTGTTTCCTTTGTGCCAACAGCATAACTCGAAATCCTCGATAATTGAATTTTAATACTTATAAGTCTAATAAAGATAGGCATTGGAAATTACCGCTGGATGTTTTAATCATGTTTATTTATTTTTGCCAACATTAATCGTAACATTTATATTTTAAATATTTTACTGTTGTCAATGACTACTTTTGTAGTCGAGGTTAGTTTTATCAAGTTTTATAACATCGGATAACAGAAGCTGTGGTATCTTCATGATTTCAAGGGTCGTAGGTTGTTTATAGCTACTGTCCTAATAGTCTTATGGTGTAAAATTTACAATTATCTAATAAATTGGTAACCGATACTTTTTGTATTATAATTTTAACTTTTTCTGTTTTTTCTAAAAATGAATTTTCTCTAAATTTCCTCTGGCCAATTTTTTAATTTTTTGATATGTTACCGCGCAGGACCGGAGTAACAATTTTTTGAATGTCAAAAGTTAAAAAATAGTTCATTATTACAGAAATTTAAAATATGCGTTTTATAGCTAAAATAAAGGGATTTCGTTCTAACACAATCGATTTTAAATTTTTTTAAAAATTGCTTACTTTCAAGGAGTCCAAAATTTTGAAATGAATTTTCTCAAAATTTCTTCTGGCAAATTTTTTCATTTTTTTATATGTTATAGACAACGTAATTATCTCTCGAGTGCCGCTTTTTTTTTTAATTGGACCCAGCAGGGCCGGAGTTATGATTTTTTTTTAATGTTAAAAGTAAAAAAATAATAATCCGATTTCGCCAGAAATGAAGTAAACTTTTGATTTTGAAATGGAACACCATATATATTTTTGAATTTTACACTAAATTTTGAATACAGTTTTATAAAAAAATAATTTTTTAAAACACAATTATTTTTGTCAAAATATACCCGCGTATTCAATGTAAATTTGGTTTATAATATTTACGGTCGTGGATAAAGTATAGTATCCTACTCGCGGGTAATGCTCATTACTCACTCGAATGATTACGACACTCGCCATACGGCTCGTGTCGCAAATTCATTCTAGTGAGTAATGAGCTTCATTACCCTCTCGTTGGATAATATACTATATTTTTAAAACTAATCATTTTACACTCGTCAGAGACTCCTAAAAAAATTAATTTTCAATTATGTATTTTTTTCGTATTATACCGAGGGTATTTGAAATCAGGCTCAGTTCTATAAAAATCTTGAATCTTAGTAGGTTATAAATATTAGGGTGCTTCTTATTTGACCTATTTTCGAATTTTAATTCTGACGCCTCAATCGACTCCAAATAATTAAAAAAATTTTTTTTTTGATAGCGGCCAATACCAACGGGGTGGAAGTTTCTTATGTAAAATAGACAAGTTTTTTCTATATTACGCAATAAAAATTTTTTCTTCGGCTAATTCGTGGTCTAAAAATCTGAAACTTGGTAGATAACGGACAAACAAACTTGTAACCATTAAAATTTTACCCTAAAAATATGTCGGGGGGGGGGTAATTCCACGTCAGATCGGCCACGTTTGACCCTTAGGTCTTCGGATTTTGATAAAATTTGGTGTGTCTGTTGGAAATATGTTCAAATTTAAGTGTCCAAAGTGGTTTTGCGAAAAAATTATTTTTGACCTATCTACGGTCAAACTAATTTTTGAACTTTTTTGAAAACATGAATACTTCAATAATTTATAACTCGCGATCTAAAAGAGATATATTTTGCAAAATATACGCCTATTGAAAGCTAAGGAACGTACTAATTATTTTATGCACCGCTTCTTTCTTCTTTGATTTAAAGCCTTTTTGGTCAAACTGTTCCAGTGTCACATCTTCAAGTCGAAGTTTCCATTATACACCCTCTACGATTTTTGCAATTTTTTGATATGTTGAGCCTTTAAAAATTCAACTATTTTTAATTTTAAGCTTTTCGTCTAACTTCGAAGGTCGTAATGTCCGTACAAATTTTTTTTTTAATATTTTATATTTAATTCGTGTTTCGTGGACTGTGTGCTATATGTTTAATGAGGCAATCTGCCCAGTTTTAATTATTTTGAGCTTTTTTTTGATTTTTCAAAAATTAGCTCTTTATAATTTAAAAATATTCGTTTCACTTCGAGGGATCGTAATGCCCTTACAAACAATTTTTTAAGCAATTTTATTTCATTTTATGTTTTGCGGACAGTGTTCTATGAGTTCGATGTAGTAATTTTGAAGTTTTTAAACTTTTTAAGGGCTTTACGACTCCTCGAATTGCGGCAATTTCGTACGTGATATTTATACGTAAAGTATTGCAATTTAAGCAAACACGACCTTAAAAAATAATTTTTTGCGCCTCTCCTATAGAAACGGTGGTGGTTTCGACGGGCTCTATTAAAAGGGGAAGATTTGGAACCTCCATACAAAAAAAAAACGACTTTTTTTACTTTTGTGTTGGCGGCATTGAATATTACATATTTTTTAGTTATTCGCCGCCTAGCGCCCTAACGGTACGTTCGCAAAACAAGTCTCTCCAGCGAAAAATTCGCGAACGGGAGGCCAAACAAAATGGCGCAAATTTTTAAAAAATCCGAGTCTATAATTTTGGGCAACGTTATTTTCAAGATAGAGGCCGAAAAAACGTATTTCGCACCATTGTATGAATGTATACAGTGTGTCCAGTATAACATGCACAGCATGGGGATCTCGGACACCGTAAGAGATAAGAAGCCGGTTAAATGGAGAAAATTGTGCATGATGTTATGGCAACCACTTCGATGCTGCTTTTGTTTTTTGAACAAATTTATTAGCGCTCTAGATATTGAGGAAAAACTGAAAAATTGCATTTTTTTTCAAAATGCTTATAACTTTTTTATTAATGTAAAAATGTAAAATAAAAAATTATTTTATGAATTAATTATTTGCGTTTTAGTAGTGCCTATTATCTCTTTTTTGTAAATTGAAATTATCTCCATGAATAAAAAAGTTATGAGCATATGCAATTTTTCAGTTCTTCCTAAATATCTAGTGTTAATTTATTAGATTTAAAAAAAAAACAAAAACAGCATCGAAGTGGCCATAAAATCATGCACAATTTTCTCCATTTAACCGACTTCGTGTATCTCTTACGGTGTCCGAAATTCCCATGCTGTGCACGTTATACTGGACACACTGTATTTTTAGTATGTTGAATAGAAGTATGTTACCTTCAATTTGCCACAGGAATCATTTCTGTGATAATTAGTTTCAGGTTAAGGTGTTATTTGAATTAGATCTACTATACTACTTCAGCTTACCTGCTTAGAAAAATTAACATAGCAATCAAAGAAGCTAGATCTAAATTACCTCTATAAACTGACCACATTTATATTGCCCTAAAATTGGAACATTGGTGGGAAAAATAATTTTTTCTACTCCCATATGTGAAACTAAGCATTTCGTCATCACTTACTCGTTACGAAAATAGCATTTTCGTCTCTAGTGAGAAAAAGTTTTATTACAAGCGGATGTTGTTTACAACATGAGGTGAAACCAGTTTTTTTGTGGTCGGTTCACATTTTAGTAAAAAGAATTATTTTTTTAAAATGTACTAATTATCGTCGTAGAAAAAATAGCATTTACGACTCGAGATGAAATCCGTTTTTTTCGTGAGATAGAATTTAATTCAAGAGCCCCGTATCATTCATCTCATGTTGTAAAAAATACTATTTTTATTTCATTTTCAGCAATAAGTATTATTAGTTCATATATTCGATATTTTATTCATATTATTCGAAATATTGGAATTAATAGGATTTTTCGATTTATTCGAAATATTTGAATTATTCGAATTATTCGGATTATTCGAATTATTCGAATATCTCATTATTCGAATTATGAATACTTTCGTATTCGAATATTCGAATTATTCGAATATGATTCCCAGCTCTAAGTAAAATGTTTGTGGCACTTCCGGTTTAACCGGAAGTGATACCAACTTCGACTTTACAAATGGAACACCCTCTATCTATATTCACTCATTTGAATTTAGAAAAATGTTACCTTTGATGCTATATAGCCCAATGGCCAAGTACATATTACCTTGCATAAGGTTATGTAGTTTTAGATTTTGGATATGTTGTATGTACTTAAGCTCTTATTAAAAATCCAAGTTTTGGAATTCCTGTGCGCGATCACTTTTGTGTCACTTCTTTCGATTTTTGCTCGATAACTCTCTATTAACCCTCCATCCAACGGGTGGGTCAAGAATCACACGAGCCAACGGGTGAAGCCTGTTACGCTCACTTTATATCTAGCTAAAAAATAGTAAGGGTGCATAAATTGCACTGAAATTTTTTTAATTGAAAATCTACCTTATTCTTCATTATTTTACAGAAGAATTAAAGCGTAGGTCCTTTTGTTAGTTATTATTTTTTAATTTTAAATTTTTTATCCTTTTTGGACATTTTTTATTGAAAACTGTTTTTTATAGACTTTGAAGGAAAATAAAGTTAATTATCATAATACATATTTAGTATATTGATCAAATAAGCAGAAAATTACAAAAAAATTAAATTATAAAATTCTCAACACAAACTGCAAGGGTCTAAACTTTACTGAAATAGCAGGCTTCAATGTACTAAATACATAACCAAGCCTTAGAAAACTTGAAAAATAATAAGAATTTTTGCTTATGTTGCACTTGTCACCTAAACAAAAAATTTACAAACAAGCATTGAAACTTAAAACCAATTATTTTTTATGGTCTGCAGATAAATTTTGCGCTTAAATAATGCTTTATAACAAAAATAATCGGTTATCACAAAGTTACACGAACCGACTGGTGAAGCCTGTCACAACAAACTGTGTCCTAGAGGATTCATTTTTTGAAAAAATTTGAAAAGCAAATGCTGATGATGTGAGTTATTACAAGTTAAGAAGGTAGATAGAATATTACAGTAAAAAGTATTTCTTTTTTTGAGTTACAGACAATTTTCACTTTTGCTTGCACTCACAGGCTTCACCCGTTGAATGGAGGGTTAATGCATCCTACGAAAAATATTAATGTTACCTTTTTTCTAGAGCATAATTTTGCTATAATTTGCTTTAATAACATGTTTCTCTAAACCTTATATTAACCGAAATACAGAGCTTCAAAGTTCAAAGAGTGTGTTTTTCTAAATAGTGGAATAGAGATATGGCCAAACAGTCGAGTTACGGATGTTAGCTCCCATTAGCAATTTTATGCCTAAATATAATTGACGACTATGTCATGAACAACCCCTGATAGTTTTGTCAATTCGACTAGTGCGGGAACATGAGCGTTAAGGTCCTTAAGTTATGACAACTCCGCCCTATGTACTCCTTTGATTTCGTTCCATAACTTATAAATGGATGGCGTTTTGCAACAATGAGCTAACCCATAAGTATGTAATTTTCCACAAATTAATAAAACGGTTGAAAATTTTTTGTTGAAAATTGGCGTTTTGAAAACATAGTTTTTTAATAGATAGTATCACCATCCCCTAATGTTGATTAAATTAATTTTGCTTGTTGTAGAAGACATCATAAAATATCATTTTAAAATGAAAATGTTAAGAAAACAAAGTATGAGTTAGATCGAGGGTTAGATCATTGTTGCAAAACACAATCCAAATAGTGCTCATTCACAATGATTAATTACACAGTTAAATACCCCTTCTACGTTTTTGAACGAGCGGACAGCTTAAAGTCTCTCACAGACCAACGCGATCAGCTCGCGATCACGCGGTGGCGGCCGCGATCGCGATCAAGCGATCACATATTAAAATGTGACTATATTAATATATTTATATATTAATTATATTTTTGTGAATAAAACTGTATCTATAAAAAGACAAATCAATTTTTATTTACAAACAATTTTTTTTTCACATATTAATATGTGATCGCTTGAACGCGATCGCGGCCGCCACCGCCTGATCGCGAGCTGATCGCGTTGGTCTGTGAGATCCTTAACGATTATTTTCTTATAATGTGAAACCTGTAGAGGTACCTACTATTTTTATATTTACCAAAAGCATGTAAGAATATATCTTGAAGGGTTGGAAAAACTTGAATTTTGGAATTTCTCAAAATATGTATCTATACCTACTGATTTTCTTAGTATGTTTTAGGTTTACGTTTATTGTAAATAAACAAACGAGACGGTATTTTTAATTCTAACTTATTATTCTCAGTGTCATGAGTATAGAAAAATATGCAAAAAATTTAATTAATTTTCAATAAATTAATTAAACCAGCTGATGCGCTTCAATTTAATAAATTATTAAATATAATTTATATTTAATCGACTTTAAACATATACAGGGACGTTTGCTTTTAAATTAGTTTAGTCGGTTTTAAAAATGATTAGCAGTATAAAATCCAAAAATTGTAAAGAATGCTTTTGAGATCCAGAAAAACAATTAAAAATATTACGGAAACCATTATTTAGCTTCCTGTTATACCGCGAGTAGATAATAGAGTAGTAGTCTCAACGAAAGAAAAGCCGACCACGTGATAACCATTGAAGTTGCGCAGTAGTTTTGTACTGTCGCCATTGGGCTCTGAAGACACGCCCCGAGCAGATTTAGTTACGTAGTGGGATTTTCTTTCGTTGAGACTACTCTAACTACTTTATATTACTAAGTAGAACACTCTGTATATGTATATTCTACAGTTTTTAATTCTGTTTTTAATTCTCATTCGTCTAAGATGTCTTTTAGTATGCCCATATCTTGACTTCTCATTTTACCTAATCCACTGGGTTCATTTTAGCAGCTTCCCTAAAGACTCATATCTGCAACGTTAATCTCACTGTATTTGTAACGTACTGTATAATTTTTATTTAATTATTCAACGTTTCATTTGCTGTAAGTGTTATAAAAGTAAATTGTTAATTTAATTTAGTAATAAGTAGTAACTAGTTGACTATACGGTTGAGAAAAATATTAAAAAAGCTCTATTTCCCCTACAGTGTGCTACAAAATTATTAGGCCTTGCAAAATTTACCATAAATAGCAAAAATGGGTTAAATTTTGAAATAATTAAAGCAAACAGTCGTTACAAATTATTTTTTTATTGTTTCATAATTGTCTTAATTTCGAGCAGCTTGTTTAATAATTTAACTTATTTAAGTCATATTAAATCGGAAGTAATTTACGATTACGTGCATATATTTAAAATGTATCTAATTATAATTGCGATGGTAATTTTGATAATTTTAAATGAAATTAAAAGTGTCGAATTGGTGAAATTTTACAAAAAATTATATGAAATTGATCTAACAGTACTAAAGGAAATTGGAATCGAAATTGATCCGAAAATAATTCAAAAATATTCTTTTAAATTACTAATTTCAACTTATTTTATTCTACTTTCAACGGGCTACACCGGATTTATCGTTTTTAACAATCACATGAATAAGTATTTAATTTTCATCTTTTTTCTTTACGACAATTACAAGACAACCACCGAAATGAGCTTCAACATTTATTTAAGTCTGATTAAAAGCCGTTTCGACCTCCTAATTGCAAGTTATAATTTGAAATTGGCCCAGCAAGTTGAATTTAGAAAATTACACATGAAATTAGTCGAATTGGCCGAGCTTATTGGTCAAATTTATTCCACAACCAACTTGCTTAATATTGCAATTAATTTCATCTTTATTATATCAAAATTACATTCGGTTTTTACTTACCTAATTTTGGATTATGAAATGAGTCGAGGATTCGTAGTTTTGTTGTTATTTTGGATAATATTTTATAATTATTGCTCCTATCTAATTATTTCCGTCCCATCAAGCTTAATTACGAAGGTTTGAACGCTCTATCAATTCTCGTTGAGATTAAAATTAAATGTTTTTGTAGATAAATAATTTGAAATTAACTCTAATTAGACTCATGGCTAATTCTACAGATGAAAGTGCAAGACGAGAGGTATAAACTCAAAATTGAGGTTTTTATACAGCCAACTATAGCTTATTGTTCCAGATCAATACTTTTTCACTACAATTATTGCATTATCCGCTTAAAATTTGAGCAAAGGGATTTTTTAATTTGGACTGGAATTTAATTTACACAGTGAGCTTTTATAATTACAAAAAAAATTTAAATTAATTTATGTAATTTTCAGATGGTTGGAAGTATTGTGGCTTACTTAGTAATATTAATTCAGTTTGATAAAATGATTTAGAAATTAATTAACAATGCATAATTAATTAAAAGTGACTTTCTGAGCATTCTTGTAATAGTCTATTGTTAGATCAATAAATTGAGTGTTGCACATACTAATCATTAATTTGTGTTATGCGGCGTTTACATTTATCAAGTTACTTGAAGCAAGTCGATTTGAAGCCAGCGACTTGAAGCGAATTTTGAGTTGACACATTTTCAAGAAATTATTTTGTTTACTGGATTCTAGTAAATAATAAAATGGCGCCAACTGAGGTAACACAGAAACCAGTCAGTGCAGTTACTTATTTTATGCAATATATTGATAGATAAATTAGAGAAAAGAATGAAGATAACAAAAAGAGTTTAATTTGAATTGATTCCTCGCTTATCTCTTGGTGGAACATGATTAAATAATTAATTATTTTAATGATAGAACGTCCAAGCGTACTACCAGCAGGACGTTACGTTACGTTACGTACGTTACGTTACGTTACGTTACGTCCTGCTGGTAGTACGTATTTTTCCATGTTGACTTATATGACGTTTGAGTACTGCTAGCAGGACGTAACCCAAACCGTTCGAATCAGCAAAAAAAGTTATCTATGTTTTGTGCAAGTTTCATCGCGATAGCTCCAGTAGGAGCGAAGTTACAATACGTAAAAGGTATTTTAAGACATTATTAATTTCGCCAGTGGCGTCCGAAATTTAAACGGTTTTAAAAATGAAAGTGGGTGATCAAATATGTACTACGGCACTGTAAAAGTCGCCGTACTGCCGGAAGATTGGCAGTACTGCGAGAAGGACATATTCCATAACAAGGGAGAGTACTTCCAGCAGGACCGTAGGCTTGTACAACTGTCCTTCTGGAAGGAGCTGCCGGCAGGACAAACGCTTGGACGTTCTATCATTAATTATTATTATTAATTTATTAATTAAAAAATTATTGTCTATATTTATGACATTAAAATTCTCTTCATTTAATTTAAGTAATAATTTTTTAAATGCGGAATCCCTGATGTTTTTATCTCTATGTGTTTTTTATCACGTATCCCACAGGATATCAAAATGCTGGTAATTTTCAAAAAGTTAATAATGTCATCATTATTTTTAATTTAATTTTTTTTTTTTTATTTATTTTTATTACATTTAAATTTTAAAACTCATTAATTGTAATTAACAGCTCTCAAATCAAAAGTAATCTTGATTCAACTGCACTTGACTCGTTGGCACTACTCACGTTTTTTTTGCGGCGTTTACATTTATCAAGTTATTTGAAGCAAATTGACTTGAAGCCAGCGACTTGAAAGTTGTTGACAAATGTAAACAGTGTTTCAAGTAGTATCAAGTGAAGTTTGAATTCTAGTTTTAACTTGAATTCAATAGTCAAGTGAAGTAGACGGGTCGTCTACTTTTCTTGAAACTTGAAATCATTTGTATCCACTTGAGTACAAATTGAGTAGTGGCAACGGCCACAGTTCAGTCAAGTTTAGTGGACTCAAGTGCAGTGACGTCAAGTTTACTTTTTATTTTTTATAATTGTTATTGATTGTTAATTAAAATGAATAAATGGATAAAAATAATGATCAGCCAGGAGTTAAGAAAATCGCGAAATCCAAATAATCGGGAGCTGGATTCTTTGGCTACATAATTAAAGTTAGTATGAACATATTTCTAAATTGGCATAGTTATAAAGTTGGAGAATAAAAAAAATTCACATACAAAAAGTACCTGAACAGACAGAATTTACATAAAAGGCATGCTAGAAATAATACAGGTAGAAAATGTACATTTGAAAGGATTAAAAAGGGTCAAATTCAGTAACAAAATCTTATAATAAAGATAAGCTTTTTGTTGGTCAATGGTAAAAGGTGTAATAAAAACTAATTGACCATGTGCAAACAAAATACTAACAATGCTTCTGAAGTGAGAAGTGCCGACAAACCACATGTGAGAATTTAAAAAAAGGGCCAAAACATTAAATCTTTAATATTTATTAGCTTGTTATTCTATTTTTAATTATATAAATAAATTATTAAATAAATAAATAATTGGAAAAAAAAACTTGTAAATATTCTCCAAATATAATTATTAAATCTTTAATATTATGAATAAATTAAAATAGGAAAACGCAGTGGCGTAAATAATTTTTCTATCACAATATTGCATAAAAGAGGTATAACTGCACTGACTGACTGCTTTCTGTGTTACCTCAGTTGGCGCCATTTTATTATTTACTACAATCCGGTAAACAAAATAAAACGCCGCATATTTGTACGCATGATGCAAACGATTTCAAGAAAAGTAGACCGGTCGTCTACTTGACTTGACTATTGAATTCAAGTGAAAACTAGAATTCAAGCTTCACTTGATACTACTTGAAACACTATTTACATTTGTCAACCACTTTCAAGTCGCTGGCTTCAAGTCGACTTGCTTCAAGTAACTTGATAAATGTAAACGCCGCATTACAGACAACGTAATTCTATATCTAACGCCGCTTTTTTAAATTACTTTTATGGAGCAGGACCGGAGTTATGATTTTTTGTATGTCAAAATTTCATTATTCTCTCATTTCCATTGTAATAAAAATGAGCACTTACAAATTGACAAAGGTATCAATACCATGAATATCTATTACTTGACCACTATTTTCGGTTAACAAAACGTTTCCGGTTAAACCGGATATTACAAAAATATCAGAATTTTTTAGGAACACTCAGTATATTTTTAAATATTTTGAAAGCTAATAAAATTGGGTATCGTTTTGCAACAATGATCTAACCCACAATTATGTAGTTTTCCACAAATAAATAAAACAGTTGAAAACGCTTTAGTCAATTTGCGTTTTGAAAACATATTGTTTTAGTAGATATAGTATCACCATCACCAAATGTTAGTTAAATTAATTTTGTTTGTTGTAGAAGACATTATACAATGATATTTTAAAATGAAAATGTCAAGAAAACAAGGTGTGGATTTTTTGCAACAAGTCATTGTTGCAAAACGATCTCCAATTAAGCTGTATCTAATAATATTCAACACTTTATGCTTTACTTCCGGTTTAACCAGGAGTAATCGATTTAAAATTGTAAAATTAGCTTTAGCATATAAAAAAGTCCTGTTATAGCCACATCAGAGTTTTTAATTTTCGTCCAAAAGTTTTGGATAGTTGATACACATTTCTTATATAAGGGTCATTCTTTTACAAACCACACACCAATTTAAACTTGACATTTTAGATTCGTCCAAAAAATTTTTTACAGCCTATATTCATAAAATTACTTGACCCGTATTTCAGGATTTTGCTGAAAAAATTTTTTTTTCCGAAAATATTCACATACGAGCGTTGTACCAGTTGTACTGATCGGATCAATGTATTGTAAAATTTTACAAAAAATTGGAGTCTCTATTAGATCGGAAGTTATTAAATATTTTCGAGCGCAAGAACTTGTTATCGAGCAATTGTAGCGTCGGAGATCGCTGACGCTCCCTCATGAGGGGCTTGCGCTGGGCCGCTGGGTGACTTGCGCTCGAAAATATTTAATAACTTCGGATCTAATAAAGACTCCTCTTTTTTTCTAAAATGAGTTTTATAGATAAGATAATAAGGAACAAAATGATAATTTTTCCAATTAATTCAAGTTGGGGGCGACCATGTTATAACTATTTAAACAATTTAATTGTTATTATTTTTCATTTGTTCACAATAAAAATTTTTTGTTTAATACACTTCGAAAGCTAATGTAATAAAGTGTAAAATAAAAAAAAAAACGACATTGATTCGATCAGTACAACTGGATATAATAAATTTCAAGTAGGAGAAGATTGGAGAAATCCAGCAAATTATCGTAAATTCATATGTGAATATTTTCGAAAAAAAAATTTTTTAAGCAAAATCCTGAAATACGGGTCAATTAAATTTGTTGGAAGATGCAGAAAATTTTTTTTTATCTCATTTGAAGCATTCAAATTTTTTATTCCTGAAAGCCGTGGGCTCAGCATACAAGGAGTGCGTTCCACTAAGCGACCGCAACTACCGCGCTCACGACCGCCCAATTTCCTGTTCCACTAGCTAGTAAACGTTGTGGGTGTGGGCGCATTCACTAGTTGTGTGCAGTGTAACAAAACATGGCCGCCACCAATATGTCAATGACAGCGGTTATTAGTACGTTAATTAGAAGAAGATGTGTGTCCGAGAGCGATAGCTCATCAGACTCGGATGTCGATTGGACGTTAGCGTTAGGGAACAGAGAAAAGCGAAACCTTCGCCCTCGTATAGAAGTTTATGGAGATGTTGTGGGCCGTTACATACAAACCAATACAAGATTGAAGCACAGTACTCCTTTAAGAGTGTTAACTTCCTGTCATCTTCTTTCTTTATCTCCTCCACATCAACACTTTCCATTTCTGTGCTGTGGGGCTAATTTAATTTGCAAAACATAAATCCGTCGACACAACTTATTAAAATTTTTGAAATTGTGTCGTTTTATCAAATTATGTTTCAATGCGCACGCGCTTACGTAAACGCTCACGCCGACCCACAAAATTTTACGGGCGAAATGAGCGTCTTGTGGTCGTTATCAATGACGTCATCTATGACGTAAACGCCCGCGACCGCGGCGTCAAGTGGAACGAGTTTGGGGGCGTTGCAATCGTTGCGGTCGCTTAGTGAAACGCACTCAAGGGAGAAGTAAAAAATACAACTTTTGTAATTTTGATATTTCTAGCGAACATTTTCAATAAACTATCTAAACATAGCACTAAAAACGTTTATATACAATTAATTATTAAATGGGCGTTAATGTATTAAATTACTACTTTTTTTAAAGAATCGATTTTCTGTAAAATGAATTGCAGTAGAAAAGTTTACCATATCACTCTAGTAGCTCTAAATGCTTTAAAATTGCATTACTACGGGTGTATAATTTTTATGTAAATTCAACAATTTCATTTGCTATAAAAGTATTAAAGTGAACTTTTCGTTATAAGTAGTAAAAGTCGACTATGGTTGAGCAAAATATTCAAAAAACTCTATTTCCACTACAGTGTGCTACAAAATTATTAGGCCTAGCAACATTTACAATAAATACCAAAAATGGGTTAAACTTTGAAATAATTAAAGCAACAAGTTGTTACAAATTATTTTTTTATTTTTTACAAATTATTTTCATTTCGGCCAGCTTGTATAATAATTTCTCTTTATCAGATCAAATTAAATCCGAAGTAATTAACGATTTTGTGCAAGTATTTAAAATGTACGTAATTGCAATTTTGATGCTAATTTTAGTAATTTTAAATGAAATCAAAAGTGTGGAATTGGTGAAATTTTACAAAAAATTACAAGAAATCGATATAAAACTACAGGAAATGGGAATCAAAATTAATTCGAAAAAAATTCAAAAATATTCTTGTTATTTATTAATTTCTACCTATATTGTCCTAATTTCCTTGATTATCAACGAAAGTTTTGTTTTTAACATTCAAATGAACAAGTTTTTCATATTTACTTTCTACTTCTTTGACATTTACAAATCAACCACCGAAATGAGCTTCAACATTTATTTGACCCTAATTAAAAGTCGTTTTGATCTCCTAATTACAGCTTATAATTATTTAAAACCGACCCAGCAAGTTGAATTTAGAAAATTACACATTAAATTAATCGAATTGGCCGAGCTGATTGGTAAAATTTATTCCACAACCAACTTGGTTAATCTTGCACTAAATTTTACATTAATGTTGTTTAAATTACATTCTGCTTCTGCTTACGTAATTTTTGATTTTCAAATAAATCGAAGATTGGCGGTTTTGATGGTACTTTGGGTAATATATTATATTTATTGTTGCTATCTAATTATCTTCGTCCCATCAAGCTTAATTACGAAGGTGTGTATACTTTTTCATTTCTTGTTGTGATTAAAATTAAATTTGTTTGCAGATAAATGACTTAAAATTAATTCTAATTAGACTCACGACTAAATCTACTGATGAAAGTGTAAGACGAGAGGTAAACTCAAAATTGAGTTTTTTGTACAGCCAACTGAACCAACAATAATTTTTTTATTGTTGCAGATCAATACTTTTACGCTACAATTATTGAATTATCCGCTTAGAATTACAGCCGAAGGATTTTTTAGTCTTGACTCGACTTTAATTTATACAGTGAGCTTTTAAAATTACAAAAAAAATTTGAATGATAGTTTATGTCATTTTCAGATGGTTGGAAGTGTGGTGGCTTACTTAGTAATATTAATTCAATTTGACATGGTTCTTATTAATAATAATTAAATAACGCTAATTAATTAAAAGCCATTAACACCCAGCGATCTCATATGAGATCAGACACATTACACATTGTATTTTTGATGAGCATATTAGTAGTGTAGTGAACGAGGGTTTTACTGCTAAGAACCCACGCCTTGAACGAATTTAGATGAAATTTTTTTTATTGAGTTCTAAATACCCTAAAGATCAAAGTTTATATTGTTAAAAAGTGTGCATTTGCCTCATCATCTTTTTAAACCACTTCTTGTGAATTCAATTTGGAAAATCATAAAAATTAGCTGAAAAAGAATTTTTATTTCAAAATTTTGGGTGCAAATGCTTACGCGTTTGATAATTACAATTAGTAACTAAGCAACAAGTTTACGGAAAAAAATTTCAAAAATGCATGATGAAATTCTTATTAAAATTTAATTAACAAGAGCTAGTGAAGCACTTCTAGGCATCTCAGAAACTTCAAATTTGGCACCAATGTATATAATGTCCTCAAGATTAATAAAAAAAGTCTTCAAGTTCTGAAAACCTTCTGGGAGTAGATTGAAGGGGAGGGGGGACGCCCTCCGTACTTTTTAGAGAAAATCGGACCTTTTTAGGGATCCCTAGAGTGTAATGTATAATGACACCAAATTTCAGGTTTTTATTAGGATGCTTAGAAGTGCTTGCGACCCAAAATTATAAAATAAAAATTCTTTTTTCATGATTTTGAAAATTGAATTCACAAGAAGTGGTGTTAAAAGATGATGAGGCAAATGCACACTTTTTAACAATATAAACTTTGATCTTTAGGGTATTTAGAACTCAATAAAAAAAATTTCATTAAAATTCGTTCAAGGCGTGGGTACTTTGCAGTTTATGCTCTTTTCAGTCTAATATGACTGCATTATAGAAACTTTTGGCATATTTTATTTGTTTGAAATACAAAATTTAGAAATTTTATGCTTGGGCGTTAATGGGTTTTAAAAGCATTTTAAATAGCATTCTGGGCATTCTTTATAATAATATTCAAATATAAAATTAATAAATTGAGTCTTGCACATATTCTCAGATTATTCTGTACCGCTCTGTACCGCTCTCTATACTTATAAAATATAATACTGTACAATAATAATTGAAATATTTGCAATACAGGGTGAGTCGGGATCACTGATGTAAAATTACCGCCTAAATATGCAGTACTAGAAACTTAACTACTTCATTGCACAATTTTAACTAATTTAAAAGGTAAATAAACTGGTATTAAGGTCGTAATTTACGGTATTACGTTCGTAGTTTACGACAAAATTACAACTTACATCACTGCCCAATAGGGTGTCCGTTATTTCGGCTTTTGTCGAAATGTTTTGCTCCTGAAGCATTTTTTGGTTCTAAGTGAAGTGATGAACATATACTCCAAGTTTCGCCGCTCTAGCTCAATATTATACCCGTGCCAGTGGAGGGACGTTATTTAACCTAGAAAATCCCATTTAACTCCACTTAAATAATGTTTTTATTTTCTAAAAGCGTAAAAAAAGTAGTTAAAATCTGAAACTTTCCAGAATTGCTCTAAGGAAGCGTATATTTTGAATATGATTTTTACTGATTTCATAAACTCAATTGGTGCATGCGCAAAGCCGAAATCCTGAAATTAAAGCTGTGCGCATGCGCCCAATGAGTTTACTCATTGTACTCCCGACTCACATCGCTGGTCGGGATAAGAATTATGTGGAGTTCTGTAAGAGATATGAAAATAAGTTCCTAACAAAACTTTCTTACCTAGATATGACCTACATCGTAAAAATATTTTAGAATATACAGGATGTTTTGTTCAAGAGATACTTAAACTAACATGCATTATTTTAAATAGAACACCTTATATATTTTTACATAATATGCTGATTCCCCATCATATTTGCAATGAAATTGTATAAGGTTGAATGTACCTGTTACTAACCGTTCTGGAGATATTGTCACTTTAATGCCTAAATAGAGCCTACATTAAAGCCATGTTGCCAGGGCTATAAACTACTGATAATAGTGGACTAGTCGAAATACGTCACAAATTTTTATAAAAAACATAATACTATACAGGGGATTACTTTACATGAAATGTAAGTTTTTTCTAATTTTTCAAATGGAACGCTCTGTATATTTTTGCAAATTTAGCATCTACTTTTTACAGAAATCCAAATCCAAATCTGCAAAAATATATAGGGTGTTCTAAATAAAAATATCGAGAAAACTTACATTTCGCGTCAAGTCTTATAATATGCATAGAATTAGACTTTTTGAAAAATTTTAAAACGTATTTTATTAGTTGACTATTATCAATAGTCGGTGGTGTAAGCAGATTTGAAAAATCATAACTAGAGTCCTGGCATAACGACTTAAAAGTTGACTCCGAATAACCATATTTCTGCAATAATGTGACGGTATCTATAGAACAGTTAGTGATAGGTACAGTCAGCCTCACAATTATTGGCTACCCTGGCTATACGCCAGGGTGGTTATTAGCCAACAACGACAAAAGGACAGAAGGGGAGGTTGTTTGTTGATTTACTAATTGTGGCAAAATAAAATTACCCCTCAATTTCGTGCTAGAATTATACCCAGGGTGGCCATTAATTGTGAGGCTGACTGTACATCTAACCTTGTCTATTTCTGATTATAAATTTTAGCAGAAATTCGAAAAAGTAAAAATATATAGGTTGTCTCATTTAAAATAAAAAAGGTAGGTTAAGTATCTCTTAAATTAAACACCCTGTATATTCTAAAATGTTCTTACAATGTAGGTCATTTCGAGATAAGAAAGTTTTGTTAAGAAGTTTTTCATATCTTTCACACAACTATATAATTCTAATGGCCCATCTATTCAGACTCACCCTGTATATCTTTCGAGATAAAACAATTTAAAAAAATTTTAATCCTAATTATCAGAACCTGCAACTTTTTAGGGATGCGTTATTTTGTATAGCAGGAGGGAAAAATGTCCTATTTTTGTCCCACAGGAACGACGATAGGCGTTTCGTGGTATCATTGGGAGACACCCTGTAGTATAAATGTGAAAATGTCAATTTTGTTGGAATAGTATTAGTAAACTATTGATCTAATTTTGAAGTGACGATGAGGTCAAAAAAAAATAATATCTTCTACTAATTGAATAAATATTGCTTTAATAAGGAAATTAGAGTGGTACGTAAGTACCTATTTACAATTTCAAACATTTTGAAAAATGCCTCGAAACTATCTAAACGCACAAGTAATTTTAAAAATTAGTTCTCATCTGGAAAAACTTGTGGGTTTAACTAATTGTTGCAAAAATGATAAATTTGGCGTAGTTATTAATTTTTATCAGCTGCTATTTCATTTGATGTTATCCGTTTCGTTGATTCTCCTTGTAATGAAAAACGATTTTAAAAAATTTATCCAGTCGTTGAATATTTTTATGGGTTTTTTATCAATTTGCGAAAAATACCTACAATTATGTTTAATAATAATAACAATACCTAACAGAAAAAATAGAAAAATATGTTTAAATAATTTATTTGAAAAATTAAAAGACGTGGATGACGAATTGAAAAGTTTAGGTTTAACAACTAAAAATGATATTCCTTACAATTTTATTATTTGGTTAATTTATGAAATTATCAAAATTGTATTACTATTTTTATTTTTTTATAATACATTTTTCTCACAATTTCTTAAACATTTCATTTTTTTTGTAAGCGAATTTCAAAAATTTTTCTACTTCTTATATTTGAGATTATGGATTATTCTAATCAAAAATAGAATCAAGGAAATGAATATGGTTTTGAAAAAACAAAATTTGGACAAATTCGAAATTAAAACAATTGCCATCATTTACCAAAACATACATGACATTTCAGAAATTGTTAATCGACTTTTATCGATGCCAATTTTAATTATTTTAACCGTTAATTTTTGTGGAATAATTATCGAAAGTTATATTTATTGTTTGATGTTGTTGGGCAAACATTATAACCCCGAACTTGGTGGTCCGACAGAAAAAATAACGCAAATTGCTTTAATTTGGTTTACTGTTAACGTAATACAAATGACTCTTATTGTATGGGATTGTTCTTCACTCAAAAATTCTGTGAGTCTATTGGTATCAAAATGTAAGTTAAATTTTAAAGAAAATTTTTAGGCTGAGTTGATGAAGAAACCACTTTTCAAGTTATCACAGTCTATAAAAAATGAAGAGTTACAAAAAGAAGTAAGTTATTGATAATTAAATAATAAATAATTTCAATATTTGGGACACCCTGTAAATTTTGCTAAAGTGGCTTAAACCAAAATTGGGAAAATATAGGTGCTAAATTTTCAAAAATACATTGAGTTTTCTATTTTAAAAATCATAAAAATTTACATAGGAACACCCTGTATATTTTTGAAAATTTAGCATCTAAATTTTACCAGGAATCCAAATATGTAAAAATATACAAGGTGTTCTATTTGAAACTAACGAGTTATTGTCATTTGAAAATTAATAAATTTGGATCGCTTCAATGAATCACCCTGTATATTATGGTTTTTGGTTATAAGTAATACAAAAAAATTAAATTTCAAACTGCACATCGGATAACTGATAGCCAAATGGGCCGTTCGGAGTTACCGTTTTTGTAGTTAAAAAATTAATGGCCTGGTAGGGGTTTCAAAGTGTCATTGTCTTAAAATACAGGGTGTAACTACTCGACTCATCCAAAGATATAGGAGTTGTAGATCTCGAAAAAACTAACATTTTTTTTATTTCGCAATTTTGAATTTGGAGCCTCCTATTCCAGATACAGTCGATATTAGTTTTTTTGTTTTTCTTTTCCAGTTTTTTTATTTTTAAGTTCTTAAAAAAAATGAAAGCAGTTTTGAAATCCTTGTAAATTTCTATAAAACTTTTGTATTTACATCTACCTTCTATCTTCATTAATACCAATATGGCGCCCAATTGAAAACTTTGACCTTGAAAATTTCAAAAATCACACGGTGGATTTTCTAAAAAAGAATATGCGCTTATTCTAATCATCAAGATCTACATTTTTAGTCAAAAAAGTTACTAGAAATTTTTTATAGTTTAGGAGCTACAGAAGATTGTTTGTCAATTTATGTCAATAAATTCTTGAAGAGTAGACTTCCATATTTACAAAAAATAGTTTTTATTAATAATTAATAAAAATCACTTTCGAATAACAATAATTAATTAATAAATTCAATTATTATCAAAACTGACAAGGAAAAACCAAAGAGGAACGGAAAAACAGAAACAGCACTCTTTTAGAATGTGATCGTTTAAATTCAATCTCCTGTAGCTCCTAAACTATAAAAAATTTCTAGTAGTTTTTTTAACTTAAAATGTAGATCTTCATGAGTAGAATAAGCGCATATTCTTTTTTAGAAAATTCACCGTGCGATTTTTGAAATTTTCAAGGTCAAAGTTTTAAATTGGCCGCCATTTTGATATTAATGAAGATAGAAGATTGAGCTACATACAAAAGTTTTAGAGAAATTTACGAGGATTTCAAAACAATTTTTATTTTTTTTTAAAACTTAAAACTAAATAAACTGGAGTAGAAAAACAAAAAAACTTATATCGACTGTATCTCGAATAGGAGGCTCCAAATTCAAAATGGCGAAATAAAAAAAATGTTAGTTTTTTCGAGATCTAAAACTCCTATATCTTTGGATGAGTCGAGTAGTTACACCGTATGTGTATCCGAGAACATTTATACTAATTTTCGTCCTTTTTTTGCTTAACACCCCCGTTAAACAATTGATCGATAAAATTGAGTTGCCATGAAATAACTAATGAAAAATTTCAATTACTTTCAGATGTACTCATTAGCCCTTCAACTTTTACACGAAAAAATCAAATTTACTGCAGGAAAACTGTTTGATATCGATTTTAGTTTAATTTTCAGCGTAAGAAAACTATACTGTGTAGTGTGTAATGAAAAAATAATTTTGTTTCAATTTTCAGATGATTGGAGCAGGCACAATGTATTTAGTTTTATTAGTACAATTCGACTCTCAATTTTAAATAAATTTTAAACAAATTGCAATTTCGTTGTTAAATACTCTGGGACCTTAGACACCCCTTCTTTTATCGTGACGTCATAAGCCACGTTAGCCACGCCCCTTTTTAGTTACCACAGTAATTTTTTATGCGGTGGGAATGTGCAGATACCTCAATTGGTATTTATCCCCACCAACGCAGTTGTAAACGTATTAAAATTATTAAAGGGGCGTGGCCAAATCTGCGCGAACTTATCCCTACCGCTCCTCAAGTTAAATTTGTTTAGCAATATTAATGTGATATTTGAAATACCTCCATCGATTTTTGAACGTCATAAAAATATGAAGAATATGGTTCTAAGGCCCATTTGCACCACTTTTTCTTTAATTTAACTTGTAGTTATGGCATGATATTCATATCAACAGAAAAACTGTCACAAAACACAAATTTAGGTTATATCTAGTTAATGTTACAGGGAAGTGGTGCAAACCGACCTAAGTCTCCTATTATTAAATTTTAAGTGACATTCTAGGCATTCTTTATAATGTTCAAATATAAAATCAAACAATTGAGTTTGACAAACACACAAATTCTCGATAATTTATTCTGATGCCTATAAAAGATTGCACCAGGAAATTATGTAACTTCCCATCGCTACATTTATTCCTACTTTGAGTGTCTTGTTCCGCAAGTGATAGTGAGACTGAAAGCATGGGTACTTAGAAGAACAGAACTTGTGTATTCAGAAACTGTAATTCGAGCCATGGAAGAGGAAGTTCCAAAAGTTTTTCACAGTTTTTTTCAAGAAACGATGGGATCATATTAAATTTCTGTATACCGGGTGACTAGCACCAAACCTGGCCATAGGGCGACTTAACATTACGCATATTTCCAAAAATATATGAATTTCCATGAAATATATTTTTTTAAATCACACACTGACAGTTTAAAATTTTCAAACTATTTCCTATGATAAATGAAATCACTATTGCCAGGTTTGGTAACCATGGCACCTTACCATGACAATTCATATATTTTTGGAAATATTCATAATGTTAAATTGCCCTAATGGCCAGGTTTGGTGCTAATCACCCGGTATTCAGGTTTCCCATTTTGCTTGCCGACACCCAACCCAGTATATTTTATGTAGTAAAAACGGTTAAACCAACTTCTGCTGTTTAATTAGATAGTTAACAAAATTTAGATGTCGTCAATACAATCACAGCAGGGGTGTAACTACCGGGATGCTGTGGGTGCAAGGCACACGGGCCCCCGTCCAAGAGGGGCCCTTAACCATTGTCACCTGCTCCCAAATTTAGTTTCTTTTAATTAAGTTTGGCTGCCGTTTTACCCTATGGATTAAACTGACTAAAGCTCAAGGCACCAAAATCTAAGAGGCGCGGGCGCCAAAAATTTACAACGTTAAAACGCGTTGATCTAGAAATGACAAAAATTTTCGCCTCTGAAGTTTCCCCCACACGCGAACTTTCAGAGGCGCCGATTGACTTTTAGCCCAAGGCACTATGAAGCCTAAAAACATCCTTAGTCACTGGCTCACTGGTTTTGAAGATCGCAGACAAAATGTATTGGAACACCATTTATTTCTAATGGGCAGTTTCCTGACTTTAATTTTAGAATTTACTGCTGTCCAAAAACTGTTAATAAATATAGGCCCCCATCTAACTTTGCACACGGGTCCCTGGAGTGCTTGTTACGCCACTGAATCACAGTGGATACGACTACAAATCAGTATACAAGAAATTTCTGGCTCGGGGCTTGAAGATTCTCGAGCAGAACTTAGAAAAATAAGAGGAGACTTTGCTGAATACATCATGTCTCATGTTCATAGGCGTATGAGCAGTGGGTTGAAAGTACAGAATTAACTGAAGAATTACCTAGGCCATGAGTGAGGTAGCGCAGCATTTGGACAAGACGACACAGATAGAGGTCAGACCAATAATCATTTAGTCTTCGCAGTTGATTCAGTTCTCATATCAACTTCTTTATTTTGACCGCTTCTTAATTATACGTACCACCGATGTTGTGGACTTCTGGAGCAAAACTTGTCTCTTTTTAAACTATTTTAAATTCGTCGGGGCGAGTTTGAACTTTTGGAAAAAGTTTAGATATTCAAATTCTCTTGATATTGTCACGATCGGGGGTTTGATCATGACCTCTGGAGTCCAGGATCTCCATAGTTGTACCGAGATGATAAATAATACAAAGCTGAAATATAATTCGTTTATTGGTTAAAATGGTTCTTACCCAAAAATGAGATTAATCCAATAACTACACATTTTAATCTTATAATAATTATAATAACTAATCAAACGTTTCGCGTCCGCGAATTGTCCGACTGACAATTATCAACAGTTAGTTATCAACTTCAATTAATGACCGACTTAAAAACCTACTTTGGGGCCTTTTATTAACTTAGCACACGCGCCAACTAAATTTGCTAAAACTGCCAATTTATGCTTTATTTCACATTCTTCCAATACCTGACAATAGTCACGTATTGTAAACTCTGTGCACATTAAATTCTTGTACTACTTAATAATTGCATTAAATAATTTGAGTAATATTTTGACAGGATTTAAAAACTAGCTCAGCGTTTAAGCCGTTTCCAGTTGTATTTGGAAGTAGAATAATAAAGAATAAATCCTGGCAAAAGAAAATATTTATTTACAAAAGTTAAAGTGAAAATAGCTATAGCTATAACCAAGATAGTTCACAACAAAATATAGTTCAAACACATCAATGTGATAACTTAGTTCAAAAACAAAACAATTAATTACCTTAAAGTCGTCTTGCCACGATACAAAAAATTATTTTACTAAAATTCGGAACCAACTAAGTCCGAAATAAAAATTGAATTAAATTACAATTCAAATCGCAGAGGAACGAAGCTCATGAGAATTTGTAAAATTTGCAAACCTTACACCCCAACACGACGTTTCTGTGATAAAAAAAAATTAACGTAATAACCAAAAATATAGATACGCTTGTATCGAAGCTTAAACGATGTAAGTAAATAACCAAAAATGAATTAACAAATAAATAAATACAATTTCACTTTCAGGAAAAATAATTGAACGTCGAGCTCAAAATCCCAAAACTGGAATGACTCAAATAAATGAACCAATAAAAATACAAGACAAATTCGACTATTCAACCCGTAATGAACATAAAATTAATATTTACAACAATGAATGAATAATTATCAAAAATTTGAATGTTATAAAACAATCGGCTGTATAACCACAATTAACATTTATGACGATATCAAAATTATAAGTACGATGTATAATTGATTAAGTGTCTGACGTAACAATTTCACAAAAATAAATTGAACACTGAAATGTTGAATTAAAATTGGAAGTAATATCGCAAAACTTCTGCCGAAGGAAATATTTAAAACAACGTGATAAAACAACTTGAAGAGTTCACAAAATGGCGTCGAGCAAGATGAGATAACAATAAATTTTATAGCTTATCTTTTTATTTTAGATCCAGATGATTGAATTGAACGTAACTGAATCCAGAAGCTGTTACTTCTAATAACTGGACTATAGCACCATCTCTCGAATAAAACCAACTCTGCTACCATTAACGCAATCCACGATCGGGATACTCTTATCAATGGTCCCCAAATTATTTGATAAATTTTACCAAGATTACAACGAAGAAAATTAGGAATGAAAAGAATGGTTCCAAGAAAGGGCTAAACACAGAAATTACCAAGTTAACTACTAGCATACTCAAAATTTAATATAACTTACGTCTGTAACCAGATGAATTTGGATGAATAAAAATCTCAACAAAACTATTTCTGAATAAATCCGCAAAAATGCGTAACAGGTTTTCTTTCGACAAAACGGTAACTTCCAGAAAAACCTTAACTAATGACCGTTGAAAAAATTCAAAACCACAAATCATGTGCAGGTACTCACACCTATCATTTAACAACGTCAAATCAGAAATGAAAAATCTTGCAAAGATCCTCCAAATTATATCAATTCGATATCACCCCTACTAAACCAATTAATTTCCGCAATTCGAAACGCGCTTGAATTCAAATATAAACAAATAAAATTAGCAAATGAGCCTACTAGCGCCATCTAACGAAAATAATCTGAACCTAGCTATTTAAGTGAGAAAAGTAAACAAAAGTGAAGTAACCAACCAACAACGCATGACAAATTTAAAGTTACAGAAAAGTTTAATTAAAGTTATAACGAAAATTAGGTAAGATTATAAAAAATAGAAACAGTAACGAAACAAAGTCGTTACAATTTCTACGCGTGACATATGCCCCGGGTTTGAAAAAGTCCGACCCTGGACTTGGACCTCCTTGGACAATATGTATTTAAATAACGAATGTCGGGTCTGAAAGACTTGGTTTATGCATTATTCGACTAACTGCCGTGATTATAGACGATTAATAAAGTTATTTTCGAGAATAAAATTTATATTTTTTAGACGTGACAACGTAGTAACGTTACAACGTCAAAATTTGCCGTTTGAATATAAACAACCTAAATAGAACTTAACCTCAAATTTTAATATTTATATTCAAAAGTCAATTTTGACATTGTAACGTTGCTACGTTGCCATGTCTAAAAAATATAAATTTTATTCTCGAGAATAACTTTATTTGTAGTGATGAACTAGTTAATTAAAATTAAAAAAATAAATCATGAAAATGTCAATTTTACGTTAAGTTGCATTAAGGCGAATTATATTTTAATTCGAGATTTAGATTTGTAATCCTTAGATATGCCAACGTCACAAAATAAATTAATAAATAAATAAATAAAAATGTCAAAGTTTGACAACTGTATTGACAATTCAACATGAAAATAACTTAACCTCAAATTTTAATTTTAATTTACAAACGGCAAACTTTGACAGTGTGTAACATTGTGATTACGAATTATAAATCTACGTTTTGGATTAAAATATAGTTCGCCGTTAGTCAAGTATACTATTGATCTAATTTTGGAGTGACCTTAAAGTTAAAAGACATAATTGATGTCCTTCTAAAATAATCCAAATTTTTTAGTAAGAGTATTACTACATATTACTATTTGACAGGTTGTAAAAACTAATTCAAACCATTTAATAATGAAATTGGAGTGGTACCTACCTACTTTTTTACAATACCTCACACAACGTTTTGAAAAATGACTCGAAATTATCTAAACGCACAAGTAATTTTAAAAATATGTTTACATTTAGAAAAACTTGTGGGTTTAACTAATTGTTACAAAAATGAAAAATTTAGTAAAGTTATCAATTTTTATCAATTATTATTACATTCGATGTTGATCGTTTCTTTAATTCTTGTGCTAATAATAAACGACTTTAAAATATTTTTCCAGTCGTTGAATATTTTTATGGGTTTTATATCAATTTGCGAAAAACACATGCAATTATGTTTAATAATAATAACAATAACTAAGAGAAAAAATCGCAAAATTTGTTTAAATAATTTATTCGAAAAATTAAAAGACGTGGATGACGACCTGAAAAGTTTAGGGGTAACAACCAAAAATGATATTCCTTACAGTTTTATTATTTGGTTGGTTTATCAAATAATTGAAATTGTATTGCTATTATTATTTTTTTATACTAAACTTTTACCCCTAAAGCTCTTTTTTAAAAATTGTGCTTTTTTGGCAAGCGAATTTCAAAAATTGTTATACTTCTTAAATTTGAGATTATGGATTATTATTATCAAAAATAGAATCGAGAAAATAACAGTGGTTTTAAAAAAACAAAATTTGGACAAACACGAAATTAAAACAATTGCCACCATTTACCAAAACATACACGAAATTTCAGAAATTGTAAATCATCTTTTATCGATGCCAATTTTAATTATTTTAACTGTTAATTTTTTGGGAATAATTAACGAAAGTTATATTTCTTGTTTAATGTTGTGGAGAAAAAAATACAACGCCGAAAAACTTGATGGGCCAATAGAACAAACAGTAACGCAAGTTGCTTTAATTTGGTTTATTGTTAACGTAATGCATTTGACTCTTATTATATGGGATTGTTCTTCACTCAAAAATTGTGTGAGTCTTCATTCGTATCAAAATGTGAGTTAAATGTAAAATAAAATGTTTAGGGTGAGTTGATGACGAAACCACTTTTCAAGTTATCGAAGTCTATGAAAAATCAAGAGCTACAAAAAGAAGTAAGTTATTGATAAATTAATAATAAATAACCACCTTTTTTGGGACACCCTGTAAATTTTGCTAAATTAAAATTTATCAAAATCTCTTCATTGATTTTCGATTTACGGGGTTACATACGTACAGACGTACATGTCAAACATGTGACAAATGTGGGTCATTTAACTTTATTGCCTAGCTTTAAACCTTTAACCTGAAACCTAAAGACCAAAAAATTAGGGTTCACATCGGTTCACATGCACATCGCTGTGACACAGTTCGGCTCTATGACGTTAGTTTAGAGTTACTTTCAAATAATCGAGAAATAAAGCACATTTTAGTCCATTTCTACACCTTTAAAGAAATCCATAACCTAGGTAGGGCTCTTAAAATGTTATACTGTTACTACCAATAAAATTTCATATTTAAAAGCGCTCTACGTCGCTTAGTATTTGTAGTAGAGGGGCTGAAATGTAATGAAATTAAAGGAAATTTTATAAGCTACAACAAAGCTATTTGTGAATTTTTCGCCAAACTAAATAGTTTTTGAGTTATTTGCAAGAAACACATTTTTGCTCATTCAAACCCCTCTAAAAAATTCTTAGCCTGGTAGGAGTAAAGATGTCAAAGTTTCAATTTAAAAAAATATAGGTACACACCAGACATCAGGGAACCTTGACATTCATTTTCGTCTCTCATTAATTTTGTGCTTCAGAACTCTAAACCAGTACAGTACTAATGTCGTTATGACGTCATTGGCAGCGACACGAGAGTGGAAGGCTAATTATCTCGGTTAATATTTACGCTCAGGATATGCGAATTTAACCCTTACTCTCAAATATTTTTTTAACATGTTATCGTAAAAATTTCATTTGCTTAACACCCCCTTTAAACAATTGATAGATAAAATCGAGCTGCCATGAAACAACTAATTAATTAATTAAAGGTACAGCAAGACAGATTTATGCTGGCGAGCGGTAGGGATAAGTTTGCGCAGATTTGGCCACGCCTCTTTAATAATGTAAATACGTTAACTAGTGCGTTGGTGGGGATAAATACAAATTTAGTAGTCTGTGCATCCCCACCGCTCGCCAGAATAAATCTGTCTTGCAGCAATTTCAATTACTTTCAGATAAACTCATTCGCCCTTCAACTTTTACATGAAAAAATCAAATTTACTGCAGGAAAACTATTTGATATAGATTTTAGTTTAATTTTTAGTGTAAGAAAATTTAATTATACTGTGTAATAATTAAAAAATAATTTCGTTTTCATTTTTAGATGATTGGAGCAGGCGCAATGTATTTAGTATTATTAGTACAGTTCGATTCTCAATTTTAAATAAATTAAAATTTTAAACAGATTGCATTTTTTTATTGTAAAATGTCTGGTCTTTTGGCCTCCCCTAACCTTTATCGTGACGCTTTTGAAATAACCATCGATTTTAGGCGTCACAAAAACGTGTACAAGAGGGTTTTAAGTCTAAGATTTGTTTCAACTCATTTACAGGTTTCACGTTATAAGAAAATAATTCCGGCACATCCCGAACGTATAATCGGACGTATTCGCATTTAAATAACCAATGAAATTGCACCGTTAAATACCGCCTCTCCTGTACGATTTTAAACGGTTTTGAACGTGTGCGCACCTTTACGATTATTTTCTTATAACGTGAGACCTGTATAAAGTTGTAAAAATAATTATTATACAGTAGACCTCGGATATAACGATCCTCATGGGAGCGTCAATCCGTTCGTTATATCAGAAGTTCGTTATAAATTGCAATTATGCTTTACGAATCATTTTGGTAGTACTAAAAATTTAGTTCGCTATATCCGAGGCCGTTATAACCGAGCTAAACTGTATTTTTATATTTTTTAATTTAACCTGGCAGTGCTGACGTCAATGGCAAAATAACCAGATTCCACGTTAAACGTACTTACTCCATTTGTTATGCTTTTTACTTTTGTTTAATTATTGTGCCAAATACTTACTTAACTATAATGATAAGACATCCTTATAAAATCTGAAAATCACTTACTAATGAAAATGATTAGTGTAACCAACACCCATTTTTTTAGAAGTTTAAAATAATTTTCTGTTATTGTGACACGACTATACTACTTTCAAATACTATAGGCCTTTTGAAACCGGCGCCTCCACCATATGTCACGACTATTCTCGTGACTTCTGTAGGATATGGGGATTTAAAATTATACGCCAGAAGTTCCAATCAAATATTGGTTTATTATAATAATAAATTACTCATAATGCTGTTGCTACACTTAACACTTGAGAACGAGTTTAACCGCTCCTCCCTTACGATCAGTCGTTAACTAGGGTTCCTCACGCTCTCAGTCCCAACTGATAGTCCAAATGATAACTTAGACATTAACATTAACAGACATATTAATAGACATTAACTGCCGTGACCTCATTCTAATGCTGTCTTGTGCATACCTCGCATTCATCTCCATGTTGTGATCTTGCAATAGCTAAGGCTACTGTCTTGGTTATTGCAATGTTTCTTAGTTATTTCATATTGACCTATTTATAAAATAGCACATAATTTTATATGTGTGACAATTTTTTCATGCATCTGGCGTTGTGCCAGACTGCGAGCACTCCCGATACAGTTCCATGTGCGAGAACTGCAGGATTTAAGGTCAATTTGGTCCAAATTAGTTTTTAAAACCACTTACGTATCATAAAATTCTGCTAGTAAATATCCGGCTAAGAAACTAGTAAACCGTAAGCTTAAAACCTGGGTCGGAAAGCCAGATTTTGGATTTCAGATTTTCCAGGAAAGAGAAAGAAAAAGTAATGCATCTTATAGGGTATTTATTTTAATTACCTATGACAATTTTTGTTATAAATAAATACATAAATACGTGCTATTAATTATTATAGTTGTGAATGTTCCATAGAAGGTTGGTGAAATTGTAATAATAGAAAGACATAAGTTGCTCCAATACTAAGCATCTAGAATTAATTAGTAGGTTATTAACAATCCCAAAAATTAATAAAAAATAAAATTACTGCATATAATAATTGTAAGTCAATATCCAAATAGCCAGCTCTAATTGACACCTCGTTATGTAACATTTGAAGAGAAAAGCAGTTGATCTAAAAATTAACTCAATATATTAATATAGTAATAATTGCTGGATAATTACTTCTTTTCTAACTGCCAAATTGTTATTGTTTATAAATAAGCTTGAAAGTCTCCTTTTTATCAAACGCATCTAAAAAATACAAAAAATACTTAATTCTTTCTTATCATAAAACTTTTATATTCTATATAGTGGGTGTTTTAAAAATTTGTGTACTCTGGCTTCAAGGATAATTTTCTCCACCAACAAAATTAACTTTGGATCCCTAAGATGAAAAGGAACATCAAAACGATTTTTTCTGAAAGCTCATTCCCGAAGTTGGAGTAGACATTTTAAAACCCCCTTTGTTTTTTCATAGCCAACTATAGTTGACTAGGCTGTTTAAAAAAATAATTAAACGAATCGTACGTTTCTTTTCAAAATGCTTGATGTGCAAGTAACATATATTACATTTGAAGCAAAGCAGAATATCCAAACGGTCAATACAAACAAAAAATGTCCATCAAATTCGTTTTTAAAAATTAATGCAATACTTCTATAAGTTTGCAGGACTATAACGAAAAAATCTACTGCAAAACTAATCAGAATAGGCATAGCATAAATTTCATTTAATCCATAAATAATTTGACTCAAATCCAAATGAATTTTCATCGCTTCCAAAATTAATTGAGGTGGCAAAGCTGACAAAGTTTCATTAAATTTTACACTTAGCTGTTTATAATATTGATTTAAACACAACAACCATGTAAATACCGTAACTTGAATGGAAATTCTATAAAAATCTAATACCCGAAATATTCCACCTGTAATTTCAGGATAAATTATTTTTTGTTCAGTAACAACATTTCCATCACCCGCATGCAATAAAGCATAGAGAAAACAATATAGCAAAATCAAAAATCCGCTAATAATTTTAATATATCCAGCATTAAATTTTATTTGTAAAGCGGCCATTTTAACATCAACTTTTATAGCTTTCTTCCAAACTTCTTGCAAATCGTTTCTTTTCAAATGCAAATTGATTATTGTTATAAATATCATTAAAACGGCACAATTTAAATCGTAGAGTGCCACGAACCAATCAAACAAAGTATTCGTTTGAAACGGATATAAAATATCGTTTAAAGTAATATAAATTAATAACAAAATTACAATTGTAGTTAAAATTAAAGTTCGGTATAAATAATGTATCGGTTTCAATATTCTGTTATTTGGACGCCCTTTAATCCTAAAATTTGATAGCCCTAATATCATTTCTAAGAAATGACAGGGCGCCATTGCACTACAAAAATCTCGAGTTCGGTTCTGTTGGTTAGATTTTGTCATTTTCAATGTTGCTTTTACACTGCGGGACTGGGACGTTAGTTTATTCATCATCGATTAAATTGCAAATGAAAATTTCTAACAATTTATAACTAGATTGTCACAACAAATAAAGAAAATAACAAAAAAATGCAATGCATTTAAGTAGTAACATAATACAGGGTGTCCTACTTAGAATTTAGAATTTAACGAAGAAATGAATCCTATTAACAACCCTTCTATTTTTGAAAAGAGAAAGCAATTAGCTCTTTAAAGATCATTTACGACAATTTAGGACGTTGCAATATTTTTTTGTTCTCCTAGGCCTAACCGTGTAAGAATCGAAATTGCGATTGAATGCCTTTGAAAGATTCAAAAGCATTTAAAAAAAAAAAATTAAGTACTAAGACAATCCTACTTAGAATTTTAAAAAAGTTACCATATAATCAACCCTTATATTTTTTGAAAAGAGAAAAAAAATAGCTCCTCAATCATCATTTAAGACAATTTAGGACATTGCAATATTTATGTATTGTTCGATTACGGAATGAAAATCTTTTTCAGGAATGTGAGTTCTGTCTATTATAATTAAATAGTGGAACTCATAATTTACGTTACATTCCTTAATTTTACATATTTACGAAATAATTTATGCGAAATTTATAAATTTCGCATAAATTATAAAGATATCGTCGCAATGTTAAAATGACGATTGGTTTGGACGATTGGATTGGATTGGATTGGATTTAATAAAAATTAATTACTAAAGCACTAAAAATAAAACTCACGTCGCCTATAATTTCCATAGAGGTAATATTCTTTCTTTTACTTTCCTCTAAAAAGCAATAATCCGGGATTGTAAAAATTTATTTACTATACCAATACCAATTAATAGTATATTATCCAACGAGCGCGTAATGAAGCTCATTACTCACAAGAATGAATTTGCGACACGAGCCGTATGGCGAGTGTCGTAATCATTAGAGTGAGTAATGAGCATTACCCGCGAGTAGGATACTATACTTTATCCACGACTGCAAATATTATAAACCAAATATACATTGTAAACGCGAGTATTTTTTGAAAAAAAATTTTTTATTTATTTTAAAAAATTAATTTTTTATGGAAATGTATTCAAAATTTAATGTAGAATTCAAAAATGTAAAAATATATATGGTGTTGCATTTAAAAATGTAAAGTTGACCTCATTTCCGGCAAAATCGGAAGTGGGAGAATTTTCAAAAGTAGTTAAACAAATTGCAATTTATATGACTATAACTCACAGCAAATTTCATTTCGATGCGTTGACAAATAACGGAGCTATAAAAGTTTTCCAATCCCCTGTGTCGCCCGGTAAACCATTGAGTAATGTAATAGTCATTGAGTAATATGTATATTATTCAATGATTTGCAACTAGTGAGTAATGATACATATTACTGGTCAAAAATCATAGAGTAATGAACGTATTATTGGACGGTCGTGGATAAAATTAATTAATTAATAGTAAATACGTACTAAAGAAATGGTTATGATTTTATATATTTTGAATATTGTAACAATTTATTTTCAAATTTCAAATGGCGATTTTAGGGCTGCAGAAGAGTGTCTTTCCGAGTATAATTATTAAGTAGTTGATAAGTTGCGATTTTTTATTTTTATTTCTTTTATTTCCCCGATTTAGTACTAATTTAATAATAAATTAAAAAACGTGTCATATGGGGTCTAATAAAGCTGGCGTAACTCTTGTTCTGTACTTAAAGTAGCTGTAGAGAACGTATCACATGCAATTAAAAAAAATATTGATTATTATTATTTATTATCTAATATTCCATCTACGGTGTATGAAATTGTAATAATAAAAATATATAAATTGCTCCAGTACTAAGCACCTAAAAATAATTTGTAGTAATTACTTTTTAAATCTCAAAAAATTATTGAAAAATAAAGCTTACTGAATATAATAATTGTAAGTCAATATCCAAATTTCCAGCTTTAACCGACACCTCGTTATGTAACATTTGGAGAGAAAAGCAGTTAATCTAAAAATTAAACCGAAAGAGAAATTAATGATAAAAGTAAGAATTAGTAGATAAATTACTTCTTTTGTAATTGCCCAATTTTCATTATTTATAAATAAATTTAAAAGTTTCCTTTTTATTAAACGCATCTAAAAAAAATTTAATTTCAAAAATTCTTAATGATTAGAGTGGTGGTGTTATAAAAATACAGGGTGTCTCGCAATAAGATCTACTGATCTACTGGTCAACTGTTTTGAGATTATTTTAAGCGAAAAAATTCCTGTAATCCTCCCCCATTAAAGCCCCTGTATTTTTTTACTACCATTTAAAGTTTTTTTTTAATATATAAAAATCCTACGTTGTTCTTTAAAATACTTGTTGTGAACGTAAGATAAATTACATTCGATGCAAAACACAATCCAAATGACCATTAAAAACAAATCATGTCCATCGAATTGAGTTTCCAAAAATAATAATTCCATAACTTTATAAATTTGCATCACCACCACAAAAAAAGTCCATTGAAAGCATGATCATAATAGGCAAAGCATAAATCTCATTTATTCCATTAATAATTTGAATCAACTCAAAATAAATTTCCTTCGTTTCCAAAATTAGTTGGCGAGGAAAAACCGACGAATTTTCAATATTTAAACTTAATTTGTTATAATATTGATTTAAACACAACAGCCACGTAAATAACGTAACTTGAGTCGAAATTTTGTAAAAATCAAATATCCAAAATATTCCATTCGAAATTTCAAAATGGCGTATTTCTTGCTCACTAGCAACATTTTTTACACTAATATGCAATAAAGTGTGGAACAAGCAGTAAAACAAAATTGCAAATCCACTAACACTTTTTATCATTTTAGCATTAAATTGAATTTGTAGGGCCGCCATTTTAACATCCACCATTATAGCTTTTTCCCAAACTTCTTTCAAATTGTTTCTTTTTAAATGCAAATGTATTGTTGTTACAACCATCATTATAATATCGCAGTGTAAATCGTAAAGTAAAACAAACCACTCTAACAAAGTTTCAGATTGAAATGGATATATAGGATGTCGTTTAAAGTAATAAAACTTATTGCTAAAATTGACATTATAGTTATAATTAGTTTTTTATATAAATGATGTATTGGTGTCAATATTCTTTCATTATACGAGGTCGGTTAAATTAGTAAAGTAGTATAACTTTTTCCGCTGATTGCGATGGTCAACACAAAAAAATAATTGAACATCTAGTTTTCAAGATATTCACAAAAATAACTTTTTTTTAAATGGAACACCCTATATATTTTTATATATTTGAAAAAGACACTGCATTTAGAGTATAAAATGTCATATGAGTTTTGTCCTAAAATGAAAAATAAAGTACTGATTTCGTATCTTCAGTATTGAACGGATAAAGCAATAGTGGCTCACTTGGCATGAACGCCCGGTATTTTTGCTAATTTAGTATCTACATTTTACCAGGAATCTAAATTTGTATAAAAATACAGGATGTTCGTGCCAAGGGGGCACTATTGCTGTATCTGTTTAATGCTGAAGATCCGAAATCGGTAATTTATTTTTCATTTTAGGACATAATAGTGGCCCACTTCTCGCGAACACCCTGTATATCTGTAAATTTCCAGGTGCGGTTTCCCCAACTCCTACCAGTTTCAAATGCGTTCATACGGGAGGGGGTAATTATAAGACCATATTTTGCTCGTTAGGGAAAACACTTAGAGAAAAGTTGAATTTTTCAGGCATAATTTGTATATACCTACTGCAAGAAAAATTTATGCTGACGAACAGTAGATCTTTAATAATTTCAATACGTTACTACTGCGTTGATGAGGTTAAATACCAATTTAGTGATCTGCCCATCCCCACCGCTCGTCAGCATAAATCTGTCTTGCAGTACTTGGAAGCTCTCCAGTGAAATTTCAAAAAACGAAAAATTATAAAAATAATTAGGGGTGGCTGTAATTAATTAAGAGAGAGCTGAATTTTTTAAGGAATCAATTCTTAGGTCACTTATGTATGTTTGAACGCTGCCGAGTGTCCCTCCCCCTGCTCACTCGCTTCTGAATTAAATATGGCAGGTTTGACAAATTTGATGGCACTGTAATTCCCAGTTTTATAATTATAACGCACGTACCAGCGGCGTACATACTTAAATTTTTTATAGAGATAAACTGAGTAGATGTAAATATATTATATAAGGTAACTCGGGGGAAGACGCCACTGTGGGGCGAGATGCCACCCCAGCATTTTTCGAAATTCCTCCAACCTATCTCCGGAAAATTATATGTATATGTTGCTTGTGATTATAAACTACTAGCAAACATCGTTGAAAACGAGTTTTCGCAAGTCATGGAAAAGTTTTCTAAAAAATATTATGTTTGACGAAGTTTTAGCTACATCTCAGCTTTTAAATTTTATTAGGTGTTTTTTTTGTGTTATCGATATCAAGGAATTGTTAGCTGAAAAGACGGCACTTTTCAAGTCTATTGTAATTTTTGCAAAAAAATTCACATCAAATTTGATTTTATATATTTATTTATTTGTAGGTACTTCAACACTAATGTTATTAGCACCTTTAAAGAAAACATTATAAGAGTAGTTATTACAAAACTATTAATGATATTTAACAATTCAAAATGATAAATTTTTAATTAAAGGTATATAGTTTTAAATATTTTGAATTTTTAGTTCATTTAATAACTTTAAAACGTTTTTGTAAAACTTTAGAGATGGGTCCAATGCTTGTTTTAGATTATCCGGTATCTGGAAGGTATTCCGGAGATTCATTAATGCTTGACATTCCACAATTATGTGCCTCACTGTGATTTTAACACCACAGTGAACACACATTGGAGAGGGCTCTTTTTTAAAGATATGGTCATGGCTAAATAAAGCATGACCCAATCTTAATCGAGTGAGTTTGATTTGCACTCGCCTCTCAATACCACCATACTCCAATTTAACTACAGAAGGCTTAACCTCCTTCAGCTTTTGATCCTTTAACGACCAGTGTGTCTGCCATGCTTCGTGAAGTTTTCCATTATAAGACTTTATTATATCATTTATGGTATTATTATTTATTAAAATAGAGTTATCTGACGAAATGGCATCTTTCGCCAAAATTTAAAAAATTTGATTTTGATTTAGTTAAGTAGAGAGTTTTGCATTTTCTCCCATAGAATGGGGTAAGACGCCACATTATCGCAAAATATGTAACTTAGACTCATTTTATTTGGATTTATAGTAATAATGCGACAATAGTGCCGACAATGATGGAAATGTGTAATGAAAATTATTATGATAACAATGGGCTCCGTAGATTGGATTTACTGTATAATTCGCAAGAAGTGGTTACACAAAGATGTACATGGATTGATGACACATGTGACGATTGAGGTCAATAATATCTAAGGATAAAACAGTTTTTTTCGTTTAGTACCGTTCCCGACTTTCTATTCGGGACTAAAACTCACTATCAATAGTTTGTCAAAAAATACAAAAAAATTTTTTTCACTATGTTAACTAATAAATTATGTTGATTTGATATTGCTATCTAATAGTGTATTCTTTGAGCGATAAACACATATTTTTAAATTAATCTAAATGTGTATAATAACGTTTTTATAAATTAATTAAAAAATGTATGGCATCTTCCCCCGACTTGCTTTAACATTGTTTTTTTTTTATTTTAAAGTTCAGTGCGGATTTTTCCAGAGTCGGGAGCTTTTCTGTGCTTAATGACACTTGCATTATCAAAAGCTCATAAAAAGTATGTTAGTTATTGTTAAAAATTATAATGCCATTAGTTTGCTTTTTATGGGATGAAGTAGGTAAATATGAACTATGTATTACTAACTATCAAAATATCTATATTATCACTAATGGGTACATTGATGGCTATTATTAATATATTTATAACAATTTCAAAGCACCGGATATGGAACAAGTACTTAATAATTTTATTACAATAAATGTGATGGAGAAAACAATAATTAATTAATTCAAAAGAACAATTTATTTTATATCGAGACAATGAATATCAAAATAATTTTTTCAGTTGTTGACACTTTTCAGCAATGTTGAAGATTTTCTTCCTGGACGTCCCTGGATCGGGGATGCACAGAGTGCGAAGCACGCTATTCCCGTTATATTAATTGGGGTCTCGCGGACCCTAATGGTAATAAAGCAAATACATTAACTCAGTACCATTAACAACCGCGAGATGTGCCACGGTCGCCATTGGGAACGCTAACGCTGTCATGCGCTTACTTTAAATGGTGATTCGCATAAGAATAAAATTATGAGTTAAATAAACCGCATTTTTCTTTATGTTTTCAATTAAATAAGTAAAGTAATTGTTTATATATATTTAAAATGAAGTTGTTCTTCAATTCTCAGTGAATAAAAGCGTAAATACAGCAAATAGTATATTTGATACTTATGCTAAATAAAAATTTTAAAAATATTTACGTTTAATTCGTTTTATAGAATTTAATGATTGCAAATTACTTGTGTTGTTGTTATTTAACAAAAATACTTTGGTATAATACCTTAATTTATCGGAAAGTAAAAATTATTTTGTTCAAAAAGCGAATTTAAAAATTTATGAAAGCTGTCAAAAGTTAACTAAAATAATGCCACTACAAAATGAATGCACGTGATTGGCCGAATGTGTTCCATGCACGTCTCGCTACTAACCGATACACAGATTATTGTCACAATTAAAATCCCGGCTTGAAAATTTCAAAATTTTGTTTAAATAATATCAGTTTTCTATAAAAATATTATAGGTTATTTTAACACGAAAAATTAGGTAAAATATACATTCATGCTTATTTTTGTACGCTACTTCTATATAAAATACTTAAAAAAATCTTGCTGCTTTCTATTCTTATAAATAAGTAAAAAAAAAACTTTGTACATGTTAAAGCATGCAATTTCTTAATAGTTTTACTTTCGGCGATCGTTGCGCCCTCTGCTTGTAAATGCTCTATTCTTTATCGTTTCAAATCGTGGCCTTTTTAGGGTTAGACCTTTACTTTTATTGGCCTCTGGCTCGGAAAGCCCGATTTCCGTTAATATAAAGGGAAGGAAAGGAAAGAGTAATACACCTTACAGTGTAATAATATAAATTATGACACTTTTTTTATAATTAAATACATACATAGGTAGGTACATTAAAGGAAAAAATGTTGCTGTTAATTAATATATTGATGTGAAAATTCCATCGAAGGTTGATGAAATTGTAATAATAAAAAGACATAAGTTGCTCCAGTACTAAGCATCTAGAATTAATTAGTAGGTTATTAACAATCCCAAAAATTATAAAAAATAAAATTACTGCATATAATAATTGTAAGTCAATATCCAAATAGCCAGCTCTAATTGACACCTCGTTATGTAACATTTGAAGAGAAAAGCAGTTGATCTAAAAAATAAATCAATAGATTAATATAATAATAATTAGTGGATAAATTACTTCTTTTCTAACTGCCAAATTGTTATTGTTTATAAATAAACTTGAAAGTCTTCTTTTTATTAAACGCATCTATAGAAAAAAATACAAAAAATATTTAATTCTTTTCTATCATAAAACTTTTATATTCTATACTGGGTGTTTTAAAAATTTGTGTACTCTGGCTTCAAGGATAATTTTCTCCACTAACAAAATTAACTTGGAGCAATAAGATGAAAAGGGACATCAACACGATATTTTCTGAAAAGCTAATTCTTGAAGTTTGAGTGACATTTTAAAACCCCCTTTGTTTTTTCATAGCCAACTATAATAGTTGACTAGGCTTTTTAAAAAAATAATTAAACGAATCGTACGTTTCTTTTCAAAATGCTTGATGTGCAAGTGAGATATATTACATTTGAAGCAAAGCACAAGATCCACATAGCCAATACAAACAAAAAACGTCCATGAAATTCGTTTTTAAAAATTATGCCAATACTTTTATAAGTTTGCAGGACTATAACGAAGAAATCTACTGCAAAACTAATCAGAATAGGCATAGCATAAATTTCATTTAATCCATAAATAATTTGACTCAAATCCAAATGAATTTTCATCGCTTCCAAAATTAGTTGAGGTGGCAAAGCTGACAAATTTTCATTAAATTTTAAACTCAGCTGTTTATAATATTGATTTAAACACAACAGCCATGTAAATACCGTAACTTGAATGGAAATTCTATAAAAATCTAATACCCGAAATATTCCACTTGTAATTTCAGGAAAATATATTTTTTGTTCAGTAACAAAATTTCCATCACCCGCATGCAATAAAGCATAGAAAAAACCATATAGCAAAATCAAAAATCCGCTAATAATTTTAATATATCCAGCATTAAATTTTATTTGTAAAGCGGCCATTTTCACATCAACTTTTATAGCTTTCTTCCAAACTTCTTGCAAATCGTTTCTTTTCAAATGCAAATTTATTATTGTTATAAATATCATTAAAACGGCACAATTTAAATCGTAGAGTGCCACGAACCAATCAAACAAAGTATCCGATTGAAATGGATATAAAATGTCGTTTAAAGTAATATAAATTATTAATAAAACTACAATTATAGTTAAAATTAAAGTTCGGTATAAATAATGTATCGGTTTCAATATTCTGTTATTTGGACGCCCTTTAATCCTAAAATTTGATAACCCTAATATCATTTCTAAGAAATGACAGGGCGCCATTGCACTACAAAAATCTCGAGTTCGGTTCTGTTGGTTAGATTTTGTCATTTTCAATGTTGCTTTTACACTGCCGGACTGCGACGTTAGTTTAATCGATTAAATTGCAAATGAAAATTTCTAACAATTTATAACTAGATTGTCACAACAAATAAGGAAAATAACAAAAAATGCAATGTATTTAAGTAGTAACATAATACAGGGTGTCCTACTTAGAATTTAGAATTTAACGAAAAAATGAATCCTATTAACAACCCTTCTATTTTTGAAAAGAGAAAACAATTACCTCTTTAAAGATCATTTACGACAATTTAGGACGTTGCAATATTTTTTTGTTCTCCTAGGCCTAACCGTGTAAGAATCGAAATTGCGATTGAATGCCTTTGAAAGATTCAAAATCATATCCGGGGTTGTAAATGTTTATCCTAAATTTTCAAATAGCGATATCAGGGCTCCATAGTGTCTTTTCGAGTAATTAAGTAGTTGATTTGTGCATAAATGACCTTGTAAAACCTTAACATGAGCATTTGAGACAATTTAGAACATTGTAATATTTTTTTGAACCTTCTAAATGGGGGTAGACTTATAAAATGACCTTTTAGGCCTTAAAATAACCTTTAAAAACCATGTACAGGTTCTAAGGGACTAAATTGCGATTGAGTGCCTCTGAAAGATCTAAAATCATATCCAGGGTTGTAAACGTTTATATTAAATTTTCAAATTGCGATTTTAAGGCTCCAGAGTATCTTTTCAAGTAATTAAGTATACTAGTAATCACCTTAACTTTTGGGTGGGAATTTTATTATAAATGAAAAATTGAAGTAGTCAGATATGTTTATTTCACTTTAATAGTGGCATTTGAAAGAAGATATCATCCTCTAACAAACGTCGGCTGTAAAATTAAAATATAATTATCAATGACGCATACCTGACGTTTCTTAACTCAACTTGAACTAAAAGCTAGTTTGATTATGACTATAGTTGATAAGTTGCGATTTTTTTGCGAGTTTTATTTCGCCGATTCAGTACTAAGTTTAGTAATAAATTCAAAAACGTGTCATATGGGTAATAAAGCTAGCGTTATTCTTGGTTTGTACCTACAGCAGGGGGTTTTATTTCATGACTTCACATACAGAGAGAACTGATCACAAGCAATTAAAAAAAATATTAATTATTATTATCTATTATCTAATATTCCATCTAAGGTGTGTGAAATTGTAATAATAAAAATACATAAATTGCTCCAGTACTAAGCATCTAAAATTAATGTATAGTAATTACTTCATAACCTCAAAAATTATTGAAAAGTAAAGCTTACTGAATATAACAATTGTAAGCCAATATCCAAATTTCCAGCTTTAACCGACACCTCGTTATGTAACATTTGGAGAGAGAAGCAGTTAATCTAAAAATTAAATCAATAGATTAATTAATGACAAAAGTAAGAATTAGTAGAAAAATTACTTCTTTTCTAATTGCCCAATTTTCATTGTTTATAAATAAATTTAAAAGTTTCCTTTTTATTAAACGCATCTAAAACAATTTAATTCCAAAAATTCTTAATAATTAGAGTGGTGGGGTAAAAAAATACAGGGTGTCTCGCCAAATGTTTTTGTGATTATTTTAAGTGAAAAAATTCGTTTAAATTTTGAAAAAGCTTTAATGAAGACATCATTACAGTCCCTGTATTTTTCACGACCATTTAAAGTTTTTTTTTAATATCAAAAAAATCCTACGTTGCTCTTTAAAATACTTGTTGTGAACGTAAGATAAATTACATTCGATGCAAAACAGGAAATCCAAATGACCATTGAAAACAATTCATGTCCATCGAATTGAGTTTCCAAAAATAATAATTGAATAACTTTATAAATTTGCATCACTGTCACAAAAAAGTCCATCGAAAGCATGATCATAATAGGCAAAGCATAAATCTCATTTATTCCATTAATAATTTGAATCAACTCAAAATAAATTTCTTCGTTTCCAAAATTAGTTGGCGAGGAAAAACCGACGAATTTTCAATATTTAAACTCAATTTGTTATAATATTGATTTAAACACAACAGCCACGTAAATAACGTAACTTGAGTCGAAATTTTGTAAAAATCAAATATCCAAAATATTCCATTCGAAATTTCAAAATGGCGTATTTCTTGCTCACTAGCAACATTTTTTACACTAATATGCAATAAAGTGTGGAACAAGCAGTAAAACAAAATTGCAAATCCACTAACACTTTTTATCATTTTAGCATTAAATTGAATTTGTAGGGCCGCCATTTTAACATCCACCATTATAGCTTTTTCCCAAACTTCTTTCAAATTGTTTCTTTTTAAATGCAAATGTATTATTGTTACAACCATCATTATAATATCGCAGTGTAAATCGTAAAGTAAAACAAACCACTCTAACAAAGTATCAGATTGAAACGGATATAAAATGTCATTTAAAGTAATAAAAATTATTGCTAAAATTGAAATTATAGTTAAAATTAGTTTTTTATATAAATGATGTATTGGTTTCAATATTCTTTTATTTGGACGACCTTTTATTGTAAAATTTGATAGGCCCATTATTTTTTCTAATAAATGGCAAGGCGCCATTGCACTGCAAAAATCATGAGCACGGTTCTGTTGGTTTGATTTGGTCATTTTCACGGGTGCTATAACACTGTCACGCTTGTTAAACATCGCATCGACATCGGTTCGATTATGGATGTATTTTTTTAACAATTTATTACTTGATTGACACTAAATAATGCAATACATTAAGTAATAACAAAATTGCATGAGAAAAAATTTATTAATTGTTATCTAAGGGCTGTTTTTAGGGTATTATAAAAACATTACAACGATAATTATTTGTAATAAGTATTGTATATCTAATAAAGAGCGGGATACGATATAGAGTAATCCCAAGGAAAGATGAGTATACCACGTTATGACCGTTAAAGTAGGGCAGTAGTTTTGCTGCATCAGAGTTATCATCAGCATATTCACTGGTCCGGATGAATCATGTCTGGCTGGTTGGCGGCCCAAGCATGTGGTTGAGAGCCCAAGAGCGCACAGGTCTTCGTCTACAAATTTAAGCGAATCCAGCGGATGACACATAAATTGCATGTGCTTCTGAGACGGCAGGTCGCCGATAGATAGTGAGCGGAAGCTCTTCACTAATGTAAACCTGGTGGACCACCGAGAAAAACAAACCCAGATATTCTTTTTATTGTAGAAAACAAACGCAAAGTAAGAAATAGTTCCTACTTTGTTTTCAAACAAACATTTTATTTTTTCTTCAAACGTAAAGCGTAAAACTGAAAATTTTGAATTTTGAAAGAGCGCCATCTCTTGTCAATTACTTGTAGCTCAATTGTCAATTATTTTTTTAAGAACTAATTATAAAAGAAAATTTAAAATACCTACATTAAATTTTTTACATTACAAATGCTTAGAAAATACTTTTTACGTTATAAAAAATACAAATTATGTTAGGTTAAGATTTACTTTGTCTAGACAGAGAAAAGTACTTTGTCTGACAACTTTTCCTGCCGAAGCGCAAAAGTTCAACTTCACCTTTACATATTAAAGACACAAATTAGAATTTTTTTTGACGAAAATAATTAGGTAGTTTATACTGTATATACCAGTGGCGTACATAATTAAATATTTTATGGGGGCAAACTGAGTATTTGTTGTATAACATTTATTTTTTCAAAATTTTAAAATCCAGGGAGGGCTTTTTTAGAGCCCGGAGCTCTTTTGTATGCTTGTATCATCAAAAGTACATAAAAAGTATGTTATTTATTATTCCAAATTATAATACCATTAGCGTGTAGTTTGCTTTTAGGATAAAGTAGGTAAATGAGCTATTACAAACTATCAAAATATCTAAATCACTAGGTTGCATGGTTATTATTTCTTTATAACCAATTCTAGATACCAGATATGGAACACGTACTTACAAATTTTGTTACAATAGTTTATATAACAATAAACATGAGGAAAAACTTAATGTGCTTCATTTTGAGGATATAAGTATGGAAATGATTTGTTAGTTGAATTTTGTGCATTTTGTGTGTATAACAATGTCGAAAACGTTCTTATACTTGATTATTGGCAGCGTTCTAATTTTTAAAGGACTTGGGAATGATCTTCTATTCTCCAAAGTAATTATTTAGTTATTACGTACTAGTATTAAAAGTAGAACTTTTTAAGACATAGTAGGCTAATTCTAAGACGAGCCGTAGACGAGGCTTGCTAGCCTAAGGGTCGGTACTTTGAATATCGGTCAAAACCTGTTTAAATAACCTCAGCTACCAACCCTACTTGTGGCGTTATCGCGTTTAATATTTTCTTAACCGAAAATTAAAGTGCCGGCCAGAAGAGGTATTTTAAGATATTTTCAATACTTCGAGAGCATCCAGTATTTTTAGTGAAATCGTGAAATAATGTGTCGTCTAGAAAGTTTACAATAATTCAGGGTACTCAACGTACAAAAGTAATCCACCATAATCTATGGTTGCAGCTCAAAATGTTTATTTGCAAAAGAATAAATTTTGAGGTGTTTTTTAAGCAAATATACTTTTCCGACACGACAAATTGTAAGTTTTGCACAGTGGTCAATAGGGAATGCAAAAATAAACAAGTGCCCTGTGGAATATTCCAGCAAAATGGGATTTTGCCCATTCAATTCAAAATTACATTTTTATTTCACTATTCAAAATGGTGAAATAAAAAGTCTGATACTTTCTCTTGTTTTTGAATTTGAGCCCAAAAATTCAGATTTTTGTCATTTTAATTTTATCAATACTGGGTGATTTTTCTAAGTGGTACTAACATTGGGATCTCGGAAACCGTAAGAGTTACGAGATTGGTTAAATTAGCAAAAATTTGCATATTTTGATGACCTTTAAGAATACCTTTTAAAAATTTAAAAATTAAAAATGGTTTCCGAGATAACGCAGAAAAACTAAACATTTGCAATTTTGTTTTTTGACTGTAGTTTCAACATGGCTTACTTTAGAAAAAAAAATTACTGGAAAAATTTTAGGAGATCAAAAAAGCTATCAAACAATACCAAACTGCAAATTGCAAAAAAAATGGCAGCTTCCCCATAAGAAAATGAAAAGTTCAACATCGCGACGCTTAGCGTCGATGTGATAAAAAGTCGAGTTTGGTATCATTTGATAGCTTTTTTGATCTTTTGAAAATGTTTCTCGAAGTATGTATTTATTAAGTTTAAGTGCCATTTAGCAAATTTTTCAATTAAAACAATTAATTAACTAAAATCGCAAACTTCAAGCTCGTTTTACTTCAGTCATTTTACGCCATCTATCAACATCCGCTTGTAATATTACTTTTCCTCTCTAGAGAAGAAAACACTATCTTTGTAACGAGTAAATGGTGACAAAATGCTTACTTTCACATATATAAGAGTAGAAAAAATATATTTCTTACAGTTTCATCAAAGTGATTACAAAATTAAAGATTATCGAATGGAAATGAAAAGTTTTAATAAAACAATTCATCACCAATTTGCATTAAGAACTTTCAAATTTAATCGTTCTACTGCTGCAATTAATTTAACTTTATCTTCAAAAATCGGTTGGGATGGGAAAAAGTTGGAGGTAGATTTTTAGCAATTTATTGGTAATTTGATAAAATGTATAACAATTAATTGTTTATTTAGGCTGTATCGCAGTTATACAAATTTGCTAGCAATGAGTACAGAATATTTCCTATTCGTTTCCAAGTTAACGTATGGAAAGCCTTCAATGCCAATCTTGGTGGTTTAAAAAGCATATTTAAATGTGGAAATATTTCTGTGGAACCGTTCTATTTTAAGAAAGTGAGTAACATTCCAAATGAAGATTGCTTAAATAATGATTTTTCTTAAATAGGATGTCGTTTATCACAGTTGCAATATGGTTCCAGATCAATCGCATCTTCCACCTTACATTCCTGTTGGTAGATATATGTCTGAAAGTACTCTGATTGTCGATAAAGTACAACACGCTGTAATGTTGCTTTTTGCTGAAGCATATCAAGACATAGTTTTTAGAGACTAATGTAAAAGAGTGCTTTGAAAGTTTATTTGTTACCGCAATAATAAACGATTTAACTGCACCTACACATTTTTATATTACCTACGCACAGATGACCCTCCTATCTACCGAGTGGTGACTGGACCTCTCGGTCATAGGGATTTGACATGTGACATTCAATAGAAGTTTTAGAGCATAAAATTCTGCATCTAAATCAATAAACAAAATTAATTTTGGATGCTTTATAATAGACTATGAGCCGATAACAGAAAAAACGAGGTGATCGTATTGAGGCCCATCTTTTGGGAATAAACTATTTGAGTACCAGCGAACACGAAAATCTGGTTGGCTGCACCACTTTTTCAAAATAAAAAAAAAATCCTTTCGTCAGTCGTTAGTAAGTTGTTTGTAAGTATTTGTAAGTCCAAATTCGACGTTTGTAAGTCAAAAATAAGCGAGATTTTCATATTGTTTGAACTGGGTGCCAACTTTTGGCAGTAGCGCCACTTTTATTGTTTAAAAATTTGAAACTGCTTCTATCATTTTCGACTGACGAAGGTTTTTTTTTATTTTAAAAAAGTGATGCTAACTTTACGGACACCTTAAGGTCTCAGGAATGTTAATATTAAACTTGTAATTGGTGAGGAGGGCGGGAAACACCCACCTGAGAGAGATGCTAATGTTAAATCTTACTTTTTATGTAAAAAGTAGTTACTTTGCTAGTGGACAACTCAAATACCGTTTATGAGTTACGAATTTATGTTTGCGAGTGTGTAGCATAAAGACGTTAATTTCAAGCCACGCTCTCAGAGCCATTCTAGAGAGTAGCAAATTTTTTTTATCGATTCTTTTTATAAGAATGAAAAAATGTCAAAGTTGCATCCCGAATGCTGTCTTATTTCTTCCTTTTTACTAAATAATGACTAAAATCTAAAAGAATGAATCTTAATGATTTTGGGCTCTGAAATTTGGAAATTTGACGTCTGATATCTGAAGAAATGCATTCAAAGTCTAAAGTGTGAAGTCAGTAGATTATTTTGCACGCAAGTGTGTATATTGATTCTTATTTAATTTTTATTAGCTTAAAAGTTTAAATTAAAACCCAAATTATACTGTATATTTGTCTAGTCGTCGCGACGCTCAAAAAACATTACGCGACCCCCTTGGAAGTCGCGACCCCTAGGTTTGGAAACGCTGATATAATTGATATGATTAGATGATTACTTAATTATTACTATTGCTATTATTGAAACCAAACTATTAAAACATCGAAACCATTAGAAATATATTAACAATAATTATTCATTTATCATTTTATACCGGATATGTAAGATGAATCTCGTGTCACTAATTACTTTTAAAAATAAAACAATTAGTCAAGTCATTTTAGACTAACTTTGAGGATATAAATATGGAAATGATTTGTTAGTTGAATTTTGGGCAACAAACAATAACAATGTCGAAAACTTTCTTCTACTTGATTATAGGTAGCATTTTAATTTTTAAAGGACTTGGGAATGATCTTATATTATCTATCTAAAGTAATTATTTAGTTAGTCAGCCGTGTGCTTTAAGGAACTGGTTATAATATAACGTTAAAGTTGAGCCTTTTATCTTCCTTCAACACAATGCAAGAGACATATATCCAGCTTCGTTTAACGACTCAGGTTGAGTCTCATAAAGGGTGCTGAGCACTTGCTCGACTTAAGTTCGAGATCGATCACAAACTCGAACAGTTACGTCGCCGCTTTCGGCGGTTATCGGTTGAAAACAAACAAACTGACAACCTTTTCGAAATTTGGGCAACTCGTTCTTCATGTTTGTTTTCAACCGATAACTGCCGAAAGCGGCGATGTATTTGTTCGAGTTTGAGAAAGCTTTATGAAACGGACTTAAGTCTGCGATCTCGAACTTAAGTTGAGCAAGTGCTTAGCACCCTTTATGAAACTCGCCCTCAACGTTGAGTTTATTTATAACCAGTTTCTTACAGCACACGGCTAATTAAGCACTAGTACTGAAAATGGCAATTTGAAGGATATGGTAGGCTAATTCTAAGACAACGCGTAGTTAGTCTTGTAGCTGTTGGCGCTAACGCTAAGCGACAACTTAGGAATTATCTATGTCGCTCCCATTTGATTTATTAACAAATCAACAATTTAGGTAACTCCTAAGCCGTTGCTTAGCGTTAGTGCAAACAGCCCTTAGTAACCTAAAAGTCGGTTCATACTACACGATTTTTGCTTGAGAAATCTTGCTTTAAATTGAGAAAATCATAGCTATTAGAAACTCCTCTTACTTTTCGTATGATTTATCATAAGAAAAGTCGTAGCAAAAATCATGTACCTATTAGTTCTCACGGTATAAGAAAATAATTCCGGCGCATACCAAAAGTGTAACGCATTTGCAGTTAAAAAAACTAATGAAATTGTGCCTGTCCCCCCCCCCAAAAGTATATGCTGGCGTCGTCACTGTAAGACACTACAAGTTACGTGACCTATTCCGTACAATAAATAAATGAGATGGAGTGAATGAAACTGGTAGCTACATAAACTAATAGATAATTCAAAAACAACCGTAGAAGACCACCTGAATGACTGTGACTAGCGACGAGAGAAGAGCTGGACCTGTACGTCTATCCAACCCCCACCCCACATTAAAATAATAGAGAATATTTATATAACTGCAAGCGAAAGGGGGGAATCCCCATTATTTTTAAGCAGGTTATGTAAGTAGATAATGACCGTTCCTTATTTTTTATTATTTGTTTTTTTGTTGTGATCTTTATATTTACTATTTTATTGTTTATACGTATAAGTATAACCACACTATCACGATCATGACACACAATTGATATTATTTATTTACAACCAACTCCAGCCAACCGAATATGGAATTGACTATTTATTTTATTGTTAAAACAAAACAATTATGATGATGGATTATTGTGAGGGCCAAAATAACAATTAAATAAAAAGTAGAGTAAGTACCTATTTGTTAGTTGAGTGTTGTGTAGCATCTTCCTAGGACAATATGTGTAAGATTTTCGTCTATTTGATTATTGGCAGCATTTTAATTTTTAATGGACTTGGAAATGATATTTTATTTGCAAAAGTAATTATTTAAACAATACTTTAATAATTACCTAAATAAAATATTTTTATAGTTTCACCAAAATGATTATAAAACTAAAGATTTTCGTGTGGAATTGAAAAGTTTTAATAAAGATGTCTATCACAAGTTTGAAATAAAAACGTTTAAATTTAATCGTTCTACTCCTGCAGTTAATTTGACTTTTCGTCCAAAAATTGATTACGATGGGAAAAAATTTGAGGTATATTTTAATGATACGATAAGTTATTGAATAAAGCTTTAATAAAGACTTCTTTAGAACGTAATACAAATATACAAATTTACAAGTAACGAATATAGAACATTTCCCATTCGTTTTCAAGCTAATGCATACAAAGCCTTCAGTGCGGATCTTGGTGGTTTAAGAAGTATATTTAAGTGTGGAAATATTTCCATGGAACCTTTCTATTTTAAGAAGGTATAATTAACAGTATATAAAGAAAGATTGCTAAATTAATTAAATTAATGATTCTTCTTAAATATAGGATGTCGTTTATCACAGCTGCAATATGGTTCCTAATGAATCACGTCTTCCACCTTACATGCCCGTTGGTAGATATATGTGCGAAATTTCTTTATATGTAGATAAAAGACAACATTCAATATCACAGATTTTTGGAGAAATATATAAGGATGTAGGTATTGAGAACTAATGTAAAGCTGTGTTAATAAACCGATTGAATTAGAAATTTTTGTATATTTGTAAGCCTTCGAACGAAATCAAGGTTGAAACTTAAAATTGTATTTTTGTGATATAATTTGGTAATTTGTTAATTTTTTGAACAAATTTATACTACCCATTTTTGGGATTAGACGAGTTAAGTTTATTTGGAATTAGTGTTTATTCCACCTCTTTTGAAAAATTTTTGGACCTTCGATTTTTAAAACCCTTATCATACAGATATGTTGTCTATGTTTTGTCTTATCTTCTGTACAATTATGTGTTTCTCTTTCTAAGGTTTTAAGTTTGAGTTATTAAATTAACTATCTTTAATATCTACGTTTCAATTAGACGAGTTTATCTACGTATCATCTTCAATTCCAAATTTTTAATTTATCATTATCGTGAATTTTTTTTCATTGGTAGCTGAGATACGGATGCAAGAGTTTATACAGCCTATCAACGTACAGATAAGTGGAAATTGTTACGAGAGTGTTTTATGTTTGATTATTTGGGATTTTTCAATTTAAAAGTGTCGACTGATATAATTAACAATGTGGTCGTTAACCTTGTCGCCATTTTTCAAATAATTCACCACGTATAATTTTAATCAACGTTTATTTCGTAACGTAATTTCTACATAACTAAACTAGCTTTGTTTCTGTGCATAGAATTAATTCAGTAATTAATGTAAATTTTTGATTTTAATTTTTTTGATAACTGTTATTGGTCATTTGGGTTATTAGACGCTAAACACATTAATAATTTATTTATTTATTTTTACATTTTTCTTAATACGGAAGCCGAGACTGTACAGTCGACGACCCTTGCGTACGTTATTTATTTCACAAGAACTGGTTTATACAATACCCCCTGCTTTTATTTAAACAAAATTGATTTGTGTTTATGCGATTATTGATATTTTGATAATTATAGCTGATTATTGTTTATTATTGCTGTGAAAGTTGCATTTAACTTTTACGGATTATTGAGTGTGGATCGAAGGATTTATTGCTTATGTTAATATAAGTACGTTATTCAATTTAATATTTTTGTATTGTGTCTGCTTTCACAGTTTGTAGAGGATGTGATTAGTGTGAGCTAAACTGTGTGGCGCCCTTATTTTTTATCTTATACCCACACCTTCTCCACTGGCTGCTGGCGAGCTTACATCGACCCTGTTGTTGTGTTGTTGAATTTTGTGCCACAGTATTTGTTCTTGACATTGGAAATTCTGACAAACACCTCTTTAGAATTATTCATTCACGTTTGTGTCTTTGTATGAATTATAGTCCAAGATCTAAAGAGAATGAAACCAGTACATGAACAGTATGAGGTGTAGGCTATGTATGGCGAAAATAGCAGTTCGAAGTTCGGATGCATGTTCGTATGCAGCGAACGTGCCAGATTTTGAAATTTATAGAAAAATTGAATTATCTACATGTTACATTCATTAATTTTTTTCTCCATGGTAAATTATTGAAAATCAAAATATTTTACATTTAATTTAAAGCTGAAAATGTCTTCTTTAATCACGTGTTTTTTGTTTTTCCATTAACTTAAAATAGGGAGCCCAGTGTCACTTTAATCGCGCAACCATGGGTAGTGCAGTATATGCACAAGAAATGTTAACTTTCAATAACCTTTTTCTCAAAAACTATTCAATTTTTTTTAAAATCGCAAATAAGATTTTTTTCGTAAAATTTCCCCCTCTTCAATTTTGACTCTTTATAATTTTTCGTTTACTACATAGTTTTCGAGATAGTCGCCAAAATATAAAAAAAGTGTAATTTTAGAGATTTAAACCCGATTTTTGTAGGGTTTTCCCCTCGGAAGGGTGGGGACTTTTAGTATGATAATAAGTACTATAAAGTACTAAAAAATAGCGATGGTTTCAGCTTTAGGTTATTTTGTTTCAGGGTCACTATATAAAATTTCAAAACTGCACTGGACTATGTGCTTTTTCCTACGTTACTAAAAAAGTCGACCATCAGCTCTCTTGTCGACTTTCATACTCTTGTAGCGACATATTATTAATTTGTCTTCCCTGAGCAAAATTACGAAAATCGATGCTTAGGACAACAATTAAAGAAAAAGGTTAAGTAACTACTCAGACAAATTACCAATTACTTAAAGTTTACATCATTCACATGCATATTATTTTTAATATTTTCTGGCGGTCATCGTAGTTTAGTGAACAAGTTTAAACCACAAACATGCAGTTACCTGATAATGAAATTGAAATAATTGCACCAGACGATAATTTTTACACAGCTTTAAAGCCCTGCCACATCTACGAATTAATTTTGGGCCTATCAAATTTTACAGTAACCAAAAATGTAAAGAAGATAACGATTCAACCACTGAAATGGAATTTAAGGATTAAAATAATATTTTTATTAACATCTTTAATTACTTCGATTTATTCGATTTTGTACAGTGACATTTTGCACCCTTTTACAACTAAAAATTTATTTTTATATTTCGTCAGTTATTACGACACACATAGCGATGTCTCGCTGCAATGGATAATAATAATTACAATTTACACCAAGCAAACTTTACTTAATAAAATTTGGATCGATATGTTTGAAATTGAGGCTAAATTATCGAAATTAAAATTTAAATTTCAAAACAAACGAATTCGATTTTTTATGATTATGTGGATTGTAATTTTCCCTTTGGTAAATGGATGGATTCATTTTAAAGGAGACTACGTTATAACACAACAAAAAGTTTATCGTTTATCGCTAATTAATTTTATCTATTATTTTTACAACTTCTATAAATTTTCCATAGGCGCGTCGTTTTTATCGTGGACTGTTATTTTAACTGAACGCTTTGAAAAATTAAATTTGCAATTACGAACCAAAAATTCGAAGTTGATGTTGGGAAAAATCAAAGAGATTCATAACGAACTCTGTACGATAACTTACAACATAAATAATGTTTATGCTTTACCTATAATTATGAGCATCTCGATTGATTTTTATCTAAGCGTAGTTGAAGTAAATACTTTAATTAAACAAAGTAGTAGTAATGTACTGTACGATTTTATTTGGGTGGCTCTTTTTTTACCCAACACTATAAGTGTGGCGCTTTCCAGTACTTTTCTTCAAAAACAAGTAAGTGATAATAGTGAATAGGCCTGTCACCTTAAAAAATTTAAAAAAAAATTTGTATTTTCCTTAATATCGATAAAAAGTACAAGTAGTGAATTTGGATGAGTAATTCTGAGACCCGAGAGACTCTTCATTTCAATCCGTTTAATTATTCAAAAGTTCCATTTTGTAACACCAAAAACCGGGTGTTGCATTGAATTCTCCCTTAAGCGTCGCTTAGTTGGAGACGGGGGGTTTCGTAGACAAAAATAAAACACACTTCAGATGGAAATCAAAACCAAGTATTTATTAAATAAAAAATAATGCTATGTGCCTCAAAGGTACACGTACAAAATAAACAAAAAAACCTTTCTTAAGGAAAAAAATTAATGACTTTTCACCAACCAGATACAAAATCTCTGATGTTAAGATGACACGGTCACAGTTCTTCCAGACCACCAGACCTCACTCTAAGACCCAGAAAGGACCTCTGAGTGAGACCACCAGAGCTAATGGACAGGCACGGGTTGGAATCTCTGCCACTAGACCACCACCCCTAGCTCTAAAACCCAGAAAGAACCTCTTGTGAGACCATCAGATCTAATGGATAGGGCCGAGAGTATGATTCCTGTCGCTAGACGACCAGACCTCGTTCTAAGACCCAGAAACGACCTCTGATTGAGAACACCAGACCTAACGAACAAGACACGGAAGTTGGGTGTTCCTCCAGACAGACCTCCTCTCGAGACCTAAACAGACCTTAATATAAGACCACTAGACTTTAGAGGAAACACGAACACGGGTTTGCTGAAGGCAAAGGAAAATAAAAATTAATTAATTTGATAAGGGATTTACTGAAGGCAACACGGAAAACGACATAATTAAAAAAGGAATAAAATAATATTTAATTAAATAAAATTAATTAATTAACACGTCTTTGCTGAAGGCAATCGAATAAAGGGGAAATTAATAAGAGCGCGCTTCCGCTAACCACGACGATGAAACGAGAAGTCCTTTATCAAAATGGAGTAGGAGCTTTTATTTGAATCCCGGCGACCAACTCGAATTTACTCGACAACCAATAAGAACGCAGCAAACGGAATTTAATACAAGAGCGACTATCAGTTAATTATTATAAATAAATTAATAACTTTTTAATTAGCGCGAGCTCGAGGGTAAAAGTTAGCTCAATGGAATCGCACTAAAATTACAAGCACGTCGGTATAAAATTTGTAATTATGAATTAAAATTTTAGGTTTAAACTAATTAATAAAAATTATTTAAACGGTAGAAATTACTTAGGGGTGCTAATTAATTAAAAAAATAAAATTAAAAAAAAACAATAATAACACTCCACGTGGTTTTAAAATGAATTTAAACATTTATTAACTTTACAAACCTATAATTAAAAAGTTTAGATTATGAATGAATCAACTGATAAGGTTGAATTAAATTTTAAAGGGGAAAAAATGGCACTAGAGTCGCATTAAAAATAAAACGGGAGCTCTAGCTCTTCTCGTTCGGAAGTTAGCAGGAAATCAGCTGCGCTATATTGATATAACTGTTAATAATGAAAATACCAATGTTAAAGTTGAGTAATTTTGGTCCAATCTTGATGAGATTGGACTCAAATGAAAGTGCTTGAAGAGCTGGACAGGGGAATCTAAAAATTATCTCCATTTTGATCTCGTGGGCGGCGCTAGGGGAAAACTAAAGATAAAAATGACAAGTAGCTGCTTTAAACGATACAAAATTTCCAGGATGCTCTAATACTGTTCCAGTACTTTGGTCCAGCATCTGGATAAAATTCTGCATCGTTACAATTTGATATAATTTTTTTTTCTTCGAACGTCAAAAAACCGTTGACATTTTATTACTGAATAAGTAAGGTTAAAGTTCTACTTTTAGATCCTAAGAGCTAAAAGGTCACTTTTACACCCTACGAACCTTCCTTATTTATAACAGATTGCAGCTAAAATTGTATTTGTACTGTAAATGTTAATTTAAAAAAAATATTTTACGATTGAGCTATTAATAATAGACAAGAGTTGGCGCTTTTAAAAAAAATTATTTGTAGTTTTAATTAATTTTTACGTTTGAAGAAAAAATAAAAGTTTCATGCGGGAGTAAAAGTACTTTTTTTAGTTCGTCAGTAGTTTGTAGACTCAACTCGCCGAAAAAAGTGACCTTTTCACTCCTTATAAAACAATATACTATTAAACTCAAATTTTTAGGCAAATTTAATGAAAAGAGAGTTACTAATGTTATTTTTGAAAAACAATGACGAACGTTTGAGAAAAGAGGTAATAAATTAATAATCAAAATTGAAAATTACATAATTGTGATTGTTTATAGATTAATGCATTTTCAATTCAATTGTTTTTTAATAATGTAAGAATTAAGATTGGTGAATGTTTATACGTTGATTCATCCCTTCTATTTGCTGTAAGTACAAGATACTCTAAAATATTGAAAATAATTTCTTATTTATTGCGTTTTTAGATGGTTGCTACTGGAACGACTTATATTTGTTTGTTGCTACAAACTGCAAACTACTGAAGTGTTATGTAATTGTACAAGTTACACGTGTATGTGATTTCTTGATTAATAAAAAGCTATACTTGAATTTTTTTCTTTACCGACACGTGACCGCCTTTAATATGCATGAATTAAAATGAAACCGACGTAATTTTTTTGATTATTTTAATTTATTGTTAATTATTATTAAATATTTATTTAGAATATTTATTATTAAATTAATTATTAATTGAGTACTCTAATAGTCACGTTTAGGTAAAGAAAAAAACTTCAAGTTTAAATAAGTATATCAATACTAATATCATTAGGTTTAATCAATAGATACACTCTTTCAGCACTATAACATCTTCCATCTTCGTCTTACGTCTTTAACCTTCCGCCTTCCATCTTCAATTTAATTTAATGAAAAATGACGGAAAACAATATTCATTTATTTTTTATTATTGATTACACAGTTTATTTATTGCAACGCTCAAGCTTTTTTTGCTTTATATCGTGTGGTTTTGTTTTCAGCCATTTTTCAATTACTTAAATTGGTGGAAAATTATTTATCCACACAATAAAAAACACATGGATCATAGAGAATGAGCAGTAAGGTCCGACAGAGACATTAAAAAAGAGATAGATAGATAGAGAGTGTTGGACGTAGGGTAGGGATTGGTTTAGACTGTTTAGAGAAATGAGGAGTGGGGGCAGTAGGGATACTTTTCATTTAAAACCATCAATAATGGTCTACCCTGTATATCCTAATCTAAATTTTAATTATTTTCAATTGCAAAAAACCTTTACATTTATTATATTTCATTATACAGTTGTGCAATTTGTTTACTTATTTTGTAGGTAATGTGTAATTAAACTGTATAAGAATAAATAAATAAGTACAAGCAGCTGAACTCATCTAAAACAAATTAATATTTAGACGCTCAATAATTATTAGAAATTGGTAAATTTACCTTAAATATCAAAGATAGATCAATAGTAAAAAAGCTAGCAGCTGTAATTTGAACATCAGTTTGTGATAATTGTAAGGAAAATGCATAAATCTGGAAAATTTGAAAATCAAAATTTAATTATCACGTTAAAATTAATCCACCTCTTTTTGAAATTTTGGTTCGGCTCCGATCATCTTTTGAAATAACTTCTTTTTTAAACCCTTACTCTAAAATTTAAATAATGTTAAATGAAAGAATTTTAAGGGTTCAATTATCACTTACGTATTTATAAAATAAATTTGCAAAAATAATAATTGTTACGGCGTTTAGAATATGACAGAAAGATGAAAGAAAGGCAATTAAAAAAAATGTAGAATTTTCAAAGAGATAAATAAAGTTTGTGATAAAATAATATAAATTTACCACCCAAGATGTAAAATTGATTGTTGTAATTACAAGTACTTGCAGGGAAAAAAATTCGTTTGCAATTGAACAAATTTTATTTAATTTATAACTTAATGACTGTGCCTTTTCCAAAAAATTCGTATTTGTGGAATCGAAAAGTTTAACTAACAATTTCATTCTGATTCCTAAAGAAAAGTAAAACGAACAAATTAAGCTACTTAAAGCAGTTTTATAAACCACCCCAATTAATGTAACGCATCTCAAAGATATTATTTTCGCACCTTCTTGACTAGTACTCGAAACGAGAATGTTTACACCAACAAAAATTGTAAAACTAATTAAACTTAGTAAAATTGTTATGTTTTTAAGCAATTTATTGTTTGGATACAATGAAAATGATTCAAATACTTTATCTATAACCAAAACCTCCCTTATTAATTTTCCCAGCAGTTTTTCTTTAATTTTGTAGAAAATAATTGCAATTATCATCATCGATTGATACATGATTATTTCCCAAACCATCATAAATCTATCAATTATAGAATAAGATGATCCTAAATCATAAACTTTTTTAATATAAATCGTATTGATCAAAGCCAAACTTATAAAAATCCACAACACTGCTTTGTTTACACTCAAATTATAAATTCTTTTAGGTGTTATAATTGAAGGGATGTTTGAATTTAAATTTAAAGAGACCAAACCAATCCATTTCAAGATTGTTCTTAATGGCCACAATGCTGTATAAATGTCACCAATTGGTGCATCTTGAGTGATTTCGCTCATTGCACTAATTCGAATGATAGCTTTAATGTAATAACGAAAACAATAAAAACTGCTGTTTACGTATTTTCTTTCAACTTAATCAACAACTTGAGATAATTATATGAATTGGTTATTGATTTTTGCAAAATATTTTTTCTGTTTTCAAGGATTGATACAGTTAACTTTTTTAATTCTTTTGTTGTTACATTAAAATAGAAAATTTTGTTATTTATGTTAAAATAATTTAAAAATCAAATTACGTATGAAACAATCGAATAAAAAAACAATTGAAATTAAATAAATGAATATCGAAACAAGTGGAAAAAAAAGAACTGTACCTAATATAAACATAAATATTTTTTTAAATTAATCCTTGTATTTTTGAAAAGATAAAAGTTTAGCTTTGCAATCCACAAAACAAAAATCACTTGGATCATCGGAAATACGCAGTAAGGTCCGAAAGAGACAGAGATATAGAAAAGGAGATAGAGATAGAAAGAGTGGGGGAAGTAGTATGGGGATTGGTTTAGAGAAATGGGGAGTGGGAGAAGTAAGATAGGGATTGGTATAGAGAAATGGAGAGTGATTTGTCACCATAGTTAGCATGTGTCAAATGTCAATCTGTTATCATAGTCACCATGTGTCAATATTGTCAATCTGTCACCGTAGTTACCAATTGTCAATGTCGTCATTTGACACCATACGTCAATGTCAGAGTGGCGTTCATCTGTCACCCAACATATGTCAAGGTCATCTGCCACCGTATGTTAATTTCAATATCATTTCATATTTCAGGTGGAGTTATCTATCAATTGCAGAGATTGATTTAGAGAGATGGGGAGTGGAAGTAATCTGTCACCATAGGGAGGGGGTTATCTGTTATTACATATGTCATTTCAGCTGTCCGTTCACTTTTCATGCCGAAAAGTGGCGGCACACTAATTTACTTTTATTAAATCAAGTAGCCATGAAAAAACAACTAATAGAATTTAAAACAACAATCCGGAGTAGCTTTTGTTTTAATAAGTTTTGTTATAGGTACAGTCCCACCAGCCTAGCGCTGTCATATATTTTGAAGTACACTACGAGTTAAAAGTATTTCAGTCGCTAAATTTGACAAGCACAACTTACTGTCATTTTGAAAGGTTTTATCACAACCTAAAATAGTTGTAGATACACGCGACTTTTAACTATGCCTGTACCTAACCTGAATTCTTGATTATGATTGGACGAATCTTTTCCCGCAAAAATTATTTTAGTTGACATATTTTCCGTAACGCAAAATTGGTTGGTGGAGCTTTTTACTTCTATTATTATTACATGGCTTGCTTAATTCGAGGGGTTGGCCACTCTGCAAATTTGGTGTACTTACAAGTTGGTGCAAATGTTTGCAATTTTTTGCAATTTTTCCAATTTTCTGCAATTATTTTAAATTTTTGGAAAACTAGTAAACTTTTTGCAATAAAATACTATTCATTACGTTAAGGTTAAGGTATTAACGATATCATTATCTTGATGATGTTATTAAAAAATTTTGAACTTTGAAGAAGGAGCTTCATTACATTATAATAACATAATAACTAGAGCTGGGAATTATATGCACTAAAAATGTAAGATATATGCTGCATACATGCACGATAAAAATCTCAATATATGCTGAAAAAAGTCTCAAATATGCATTTAAAATTTTATGAAATTTTCGTTTGGTGTTTCCAAAAAACTAGAGAATGTTTTATTTTCTAGTTTGTTTAAAGGAATGTTAGCAGAAATTAGGGCTTTACATAAATCTTTCTTAAAAGTCTGTTCATCTGAATTTGAAGCTGGTGTGCTATTTATAAAAGTTTGTCTTGAATTGATAGTTCTTTCTGCGTTCCTTTTGTGCATTTGGGAAGCTAGATGCTGATCTAACTGGAACTTCTTATCGCAGGGTATCTATGTTAAAAAAGAACCAGAAGTCAGATTTGGACCTTATTTATAAAAATTTAAACTTACGCCAATATAAATAAAATATACAATGCTTACGCTTTTGCAGCAAGCCTGACAAAACACGACAGAGCCATTTGTGGTTATAGTAGGATTTCTCGCTATCCAAGCATTTAGTGCAGCACTTTTAAAAGTTTTAATTTTCGGCATGATCAATTAAAATAAAATAATTGTATATAGGTACTTAAATGCACCACTTCACTTACTAACGACTACACAATAATTGTCGACAATATGCCCAGATTGCCCAGTGCTACACTTTACGTTTTCACGAAGTTGGAATCTTGCGAGTACTGACTTCCAAACTTAAACAAACTAACTCATTTCTAAAATTTGAAAAAAAGTAAAGAGAGAAGGGTTAGAAGTTTTAGAATTGGAGGGTTTGAAAAGCTATTAGGAAAGTCCAAAAAGGCAATTAGTAAAGATTCTTAGAAAATGCAATTTAGGGTAGGTACAAAGAAACGAAAAAGGATTAGTATTTATTTTGAATCGAGGAGTCTTAGAGAAAATAGAAAGCTAGACAAGGCCAACATGCCCTTTTATACCCTGAATCTAAATTCTCCGAATGTCTTATCTCGTACCTCGCATTTCTTAAAAATAAACATTAAAATTTTTTTTTCACCAACGTCATTTTATGCATTTATGCAGCATTTTTTGAATTCTTGTAATATATGCAACAACGTGTCAAATATGCATTTATATGCAAAATAAGATTTGGTTATTTAAAGCCTTTTTGAACAAATCGTATACATTTTTAAAAAATATCCTTGTGCATATCTTTAAAAAAAACATGCACTTCCATACAATTCCCAGCTCTAATAATAACACAGTTTACTGTTTAATGACATTTTCATTGTTTCATTCAAATCCTTACATGAAAGAATGAACGATATCATGATATTGATGATATTGTTATTAAAAAGGTTCAAACTTTGGAGAACAGGCTTCATTATATTAATAACACAGTTTACTGTATAATGACACTTTATCGTTTTATTAATAAACCGTTACATTAACCTATGAACAACGTTATTGTAATAGGGAACATGCATGAAAAAAGAAATTCAGTTAAAACAGTATTTTCCGATTAATCCAATAATATTAAATATCAAATCAGCAAAAATAACTTCTATTTTTTGTATTTTGTTATAAATAATCCATTTTAAAGTTCAATGATAATTTAAAATAAACCACGTGACCATGAACGCAAGCGCCATTAGTTTGACGTCACACGGCACAATACTGCCCGCCATCTTAACCGTCTTAAGTAACAAACATGAAGCAATCTATCAAGTTACGATACCGACTTCAACGAGCAGCCGACAGCCAGAAGCTCTGGTTCAAGAAATGGCGAATCTCCGTCAACGCACAGAAGAGTTCGTCCATTTACTTCTCCAAGCGACCAAGTCTTCGTCGTCCGCCAAACATCGAGATCTTCGGCGAAGCCATTCCTTGGAAAGAGGAAACCCGATACCTAGGACTAACCATCGACAAAGGACTGGCCTGGAAACCACACATCGAGGGAGCTATGATCCGAGCACGAGCTGCATTTCATTACTATATCCGCTTTTTTCAGGTACAACTCTGGAACAAGCTGCTTCTGTACAAGACCGCCATTCGACCCATCATGACGTACGCCGCTCCAGCCTGGGGATACGTCGCACCGTCCAACATCAAAAAGATGCAAGTCATCCAAAACAAGATCCTGAGGACCATTGTCAACGCACCATGGTTCATCCGGAACAGCAACCTTCAACGGGACCTACAGATGATCAGCATCTAGGATTACATCCGAGAAGCAGCCTCCAAGTTCCATGAGACAACACTGGACCACGACAACCCCACCATCCAAGGACTATGGGGATACAACATCAACGAGTCTAGGCTTCGGAAAAGACCCAAGTTGGTTCTTGACCGAGCCTAATTATAAGCTCGTTTTCGCCATCAAAATAGACTAACGCTTATCGTCAGTGACTTTGGTCACATTTCACACTTCAACATTAATCAACGTTTTTTCTTTTTCAGATTCGACCGATGAAGGAGGTAAAGGGCAAAGTCCTGGTACCCTATTAGCCAAATTACAGATTCCAGAACCTATCAAGTTCTATCGTGTCGTGTGACGTCACAAGCAAATGTCGACTTGCGCGGTCGTTACCTTCCATTCAAATTGATGGATTTTTAAAATTTTTTTAAATTGTTAACGAAACGAAAATAAATGAATTAAATAGTATTAATCGGTACATTGAGGTATTTTTTATCCAACTAAGCCATAAAAAAAATGTATACATCTTCACCATTGTCTTTAAAAAGTTTCAAACATTTTATTAGCAAGTTTCATTGTTACATGTAACTTTCATAAACTAACAGCAAGATATTCATTGTATTAATGAAACATTTCATCAGACAAATTTTAATGATTTTGTCATTATGGGAACGTTACGATTCATTCACGTACTTTTTTGTTCAGTGTAGTAGGCATACTACTAAAGAAGTACCAAATAAAATGTAAACGTTCGAAATTATATTAAAATGATATTTTTAAAAGCGTGCAAATGTTAGTAAATGTCTAATTTTTTCAAATTTCTGCAATTGTCTGAAAATTTGTGCAAATTTCTGCAATTTTTTGCAAATGTTTGCAATTTTTTACAATTGTCTGCAATTTTCTGCAAATTTTTGCAGATGTTTGAAATTTTTTTGCAATTGCAATTTTTGTTTACACTTTCTTCAGTGATCAACCCCTCCGCTTAATTTAATAAAAGTAATATAGGGCATGCCGTCATTTTTTTTAAATCGAAGCTCTCGATCAACAGCGATTTATCATCACTAATTTTTATTTCTTCAAATTATTATTTTTATACATATTGTTTAAATAATAAATTGCTACAATTATTACTATCTCCCTACTTCAACGTAGCTTGATCACGTTGAATGACTGAAACGCTCATATCGTGCATTTCATTACAATCAGTTGCGCTATTTTTTACTGATTATTTAATGTACATAAATTGTATAAGAATAAATAAATAAGTACAAGTAGCTGAAAACATCTAAAACAAATCAAAATTAAGACCATATAAGTTATACAATAGTATTTGTCTACCTTAAATATCAAAGATAGATCAATAGTAAAAAATCCAGCAGCTGTAACTTGAACATCAGTTTGTGATAATTGTAAGGAAAATGCATAAATCTGGAAAATTTGAAAATCAAAATTTAACCATCACAATAAAATTAATCTACCTCTTTTTGAAATTGTGATTCGGCTCCGATCATCTTTTGAAATAACTTCCTTTTTAAACCCTTACTCTAAAATTTAAATAATGTTGATTGAAGGAATTTTAATGGTTGAATTGACTTACGTATTTGTGAAATAAACTTGCAAAAATAATAAATGCTGAAGCATTTAGAATATGACAAGAAAATGAAAGAAACACAAGTAACAATAATGTAGGATTTCCAATTACATAAAAAAAGTTAAAAGTAAAATAATATAAATTTACAACCCAAGATGTAAAATTTGTTGTTGTAATTACAAGCACTTGTAGGGAAAATATTTCGTTTGCAATTAAACAAATTTTATTTAATTTATAACTTAAATTTTGTGCCTTTTCCAAAAAATTCATATTTGTGGAATCGAAAATATTAATTAACAATTTCATTCTAATTCCTAAAGAAAAGTAGAATGAACAAATTAGGCTACTTAAAGCAGCATTGTAAAACGCCCCAATTAAAGTAACAGATCTCACAAATATTACATGCGTACCTTCTGGTATAATACCAAAAAAGTAAACGTTTGTACCAATATCAATTGTTAAACTAATAAAATTTAGCAAAATTGTTATATTTTTGACCAAAATATTATTTGGATACAATGAAAAGGATTCAAATTCTTTATCTATAACGAAAACCTCCCTTATTAATTTTCCCAACAGTTTTTCTTTAATTTTGTAGAAAATAATTGCAATTATCATCATCGATTGATACATCATTATTTCCCAAATGATCTCAAATCTATCAATTATATAATAAGATGATCTTAAATTATAAACTTTTTTGATATAAATCGAATTGATCAAAGCCAAACTTATAAAAATCCACAACACTGCTTTGTTTACACTCAAACTATAAATTCTTTTAGGTGTTATCATTGAAGGGATGTTTGAATTTAAATTGAAAGAGGCCAAACCAATCCATTTTAGGATTGTTCTCAATGGCCACAATGCTGTATAAATGTCACCAAATGGTGCATCTTGAGTGATTTCGTTCATTGCACTAATTTGAATGAAAGCTTGTATAATGCAATGATGAGGAATGTTGTTTATGTAGTTCTTAAATCAATAACTTTAGATAATTAAATATCAATTGAATCGAAAACTCATAGATGACTCAAATGAATGCGGGGCGCGTGCGATGACGTTGTACAAGTACACAACGCGATCTACAGTCTGTCCAGTATAAAGGCGGATTTCCGCGGAACTATGATGTCGTAGAAGTAGTTAAGTCGATGTAACGTAAAAGCACGTGTAACAGCGTTAAAATATCGCCCTAAAATGTCCGTTCCTGTTCGTACGTAGCCGGCAGCAGTTTGAATTCATTTTATAAAATGTTAAAATACCATTTAATACACTTTTTTACTTGTTTATTGTGGTAATTGGATTGTACGTAACTCAATTTTGTAATTATAGTTTTCTAATATAAAATGTATAAATAATTTTGAGGTTATGTTTAACTACAACAACGAACTTGTACAGCGAAAGTTGAATTTCTACAAACTTCTACGCTACGTCGAACCACGCACACATAGCTCGGCCTGCGTCGGGAATTTGTGCGTGTGACTTGAAACGACGACATTAGTTACACAGTGTTCAACTTTCTGCGACTACGAGTTTCTACGACATCGACATTCTGCGTACGAGAGGAAATCCGCCTTAACACTTACGTGCACAGCACAGCATGGGGATCTCGTAAGCTGTTGAGATACGAAGTCGGTTAAAAGACACAAAATGTAGTCTTGTTAATGGATAACTCGATGGAGATTTTGTTTTTCGAAAAAAATTATTATCACTAGATATTTAGAAAACAACGGATGTGGCCATATCGGGAACTTTTTCATGCGTACTATTCCTATTTCCGGTTAAACCGGAAGTAAAGTATAAACTTATAAAGTGTTGAGTGTCTCCAGATAGCTAATTTTACAGCAAATATTAAAAAACATACAGGGTGTTCCATTTAAAGTAAGAGAGTTGTTGTTGTTTCAAAATATTTAAAAACATACAGTGTGTTCCTAAAAACTTTTAATATCTTTGTAATTTGCGGTTTAACTGAAAGCGTTTTGTTAATCGAAAATAGTGTCAAATAATAGATATTCATAGGATTTATACATAGCTTGATAGCATAAGAAAGTTTAGATTATTGCCCATCCGACGACACATAACTTAAAATCAGGTGGGCATAACTTTTTTTGGGTGGGCCAAGTACATAAAATAACCTATAAAACCTCGGATAAAACTTTTAAAAGATTATTTTGTGTGGGCTTTAGGCCCTACAGTAAATACCTGGATTTTCGCTTATTATTTTCATTTTTCGGGGTGGGCACAAAGGTGAGCCGGCAAAATATTAAGTGGGCCTAGGCCCATCCTGGTCCTCCCGTGGTTACGTGCTTGTATCCGTGGTTAAATCTTTATGAAAGGCACTAACTTTTGAAAACTTTTTCCCAAGAGTGTGAAGAGGAATTTTAGGTTAGGAGAAGGTTTTCAACAATGAATTAGATTTGTAAATTTTCAGTGCTTGTCTATAATCTTTTAGCGACTTTTATGATTGTGGTGGTAAATAATAAACACTCAGAAAATACTCACTAACGACTCGCTACTATTAAATATTTATTTACTAGTATTTGCATACCCCAAAACTATAACACATTTTTCATAGGATTATAAATAGTCAGTCGGGAAGCAACTGACTCCATGCTCCACAAGGAAACAATTTTCTTAAAGTCTTTTATACTCACCAAAGCTTCTAGTCTATGTCTTAGTTAATATTTGCATATCGTTTAAGTGGGAGGGGGGGGCTCGCCCACCCTCGGCAGTCAATGTACAAAAATTGAGCAGTCAACGGTAGTCATCGGCAGTCATAGCATAGGCAGTCAACGGTAATCATCGGCAGTCTGTGTACAAATTCAGAACAGTGGTTGGCCCTCCGGGGATATTTCTGTCAAATTAAAAACATAGTGGTACGGTTCAATTTTTATCCTCGCTCTTCAAAAAATTCAAAATACAGACGATAAAACAGTTGAGTGATCGCTCCCAAGAGCTGACTAATTGCTCGTCCTTTGTCTCTCTATTTATGGCGAAGATAGAGGAAGCAATCCGAAAAATATGTCATCTTAAGTATGCCATAATCATCTCCTGATGACTCAACTGTTCTCTCGTCTGAACGGGCTCAATGAATATTCTTACATGTAGGTATATCAAGTAACGATTTCGCCCGACCAGGCACCAGGGATGGGCGGTGTCGACTTTCATAATTGTCGACGCGTCGACAATTACCTGAATGTCGACAAATGCAGACGTGTCGACAATGTCAACAATGTCGACAATTAACTGATTGGTTAATTTTCCGTCACGTGGTCAAGTTGTCTGAGTATAATCTCCATTTGAAATATTATTTTCTTCAGTTTGTCTTTGTCTACATTAATTTGTCGAAGTTATTACACTAGAATTTTTATTTGTTGACAGACACGTGACTACGTAAATATGTATAAATTTAGATGAAAGCGACATATTTATTGAGTTTAATTATAATTTAGTTAATACATTTATTGTTAATTATTATATTAAATATTTATTAAGAAAATTTACTAATGAATTAATTATTTATTGAATACTCTAAAAAAAGTCACGTGTCGTTTAACAAAAAAAATTAAACAATAGCAAGCCACGTTCTCTTTACTTAAAATTTGTTTTAAAATATTATATAAATTGACACCATCCTGATTGGCTGAAAACAATAGCGCTGGTTTGAACTACAAATGAATGGGAGACTTACGATTTATTAGGTACCTATTTGTAAATTAAATTGTCGTTCGTAAAACGAAAATACTAATTTTAATAATTAGATGGTCTCTTTTTTAAAACCAAAGAGAAACTGAATTAATTCAGGACATGGGGTCTTATTTACACTAGTCACAATCAGCAGAAGGTACGATAAAATGTCATTAAAGGTAAAATTAATCTTTCGAGCTCTTTTTATAACCAATTAATTTCATAAATTTTTCTAAATAAAACTTTAATAGGTTCGTAGCTTCTTTCTTTCCGAAGCTAGTCATATTAAATCATCACATGAAAATCCTTGGACCATTGGGCTGTTTTAAATTACCCTAACCCTCCTTTTTTTCTACCATGTTTACTATTGTTGAAATTACTTTAAATAATTTTTAAATCCTACTCTTATGTAACTAATACCAAAGGATGAATACCATGACTTCTGGTTTACACACTCAAAAAAATGTTGATCATAATTCTAATGAATGGCTTTCATAAACTTTATTTTCATTGGTGCAATGAAATTTTCATTTATCCAATGTACAGAAAAGTGTTAATATGATTAGTCGATAACCACCGATCATACATATAAAGTATAGGGCTTCATTAAGTTATGAACCTGTCGTACATTAAACTTTTCAGAAAAGTTCATTGGTAAAATGAAATTATTTCATTGATAAAAAGAAAATGTACTTGATGTGAAAGAACAGATTCATTAACAGAGCTTTTGCCAGACGTACATATCATTAATGTATTGGTACTTTAATCAAAATCTAATGGTTATTCTTTTATGAACACTATTCATTTACCTAATGTACCTACTACTCTTTTGAAGAAAATATATTCATAATAACAAAGATGTGTTTATTAAATAATGATTTGACATTGCGACAATGAAACAATTCATTATAGCAATGTTTAAAAATGCTAAAGATAATGCAGAATATATCGTGAAACTGAATTTTTGTAACATAATCGTGTTGTGTCTTCAGATCAGTAACGGTCGTGATCAGTGTTAGTAGGTAATAATAATTGTAATTATAGTGTTTGAAAAACATATACTGGCGTGTTAGAAGTAGGCCGTTGGAAGCTTCTTGGATTTGGATAAAGGTAAGTGATTAGCTTTGGGAACTATTTTGAAAATTACCAGAGAGGTAATTTGAAAACAGACAATTCATTTAGCCTTTCTCTTCAGATTGGATTTTGACGCACTTCATAATACTGGCGATGGCTTCCTTTCCAAATGGGCAACAACGCAGGAAACTTGATTAGGATTGTTATCGTCAGAGAAAAGTGAGAAAGACACAACTATTAAAGGATTCTTAGCGCACATTCACAGCCACGAAGTTAGGGAAAGTCGGTAAGTGATAACATCAGATCGTAATAAGCATCTTGTAACATATTTTCTTTTAGTCGTAATGCAACAACTTTATGGAACATCCTAGTCTCTCTACAAACAGATCTGTCTAGAAAGACCAGGAAAGACTAAACAGGAAAGAGAAGCGTAATTAAATAGGATCACAACAGTCCTTCATATTATTGGGCAGATGAGGTACCTACTCAAGCTATTGAAGATCATTTGGCATATTTAAAAACTAGAAACACCAACATTCAACCTTTCTTTCTGCTGGTGGGGGAAGATTTAACTTTGGTCACAGAAATATATCCATATTTTGATGATTTGAAGTACGTATGCGTTTTCCAATTTGTTACGGGCAATTAATATTGCTTTAAAACTTTTTTATGTTTAATCTAAACTTTATGGAAGCGTCCTCGACATTCTGGACTTTTATTCAAAACTTTTATTGTTCTAAGGTGCACATATTATGTAATGACATGAAAGAAAATTAAAAAACCATAAGTATATTATATATTGTCTTTTATCTATTTTTTTATTTAACAGTAATGATCGTATTACTTGTATTACTTTCAGAGCAGTGCCATTCTCAAATTTTAATTATTAAATAATTATAATTTAATGATAAAGTTGGTGAACTAAATTCATTAATAGTTAATAACAAATTGAAGATCATAGTCAAGAAATTTGGTAAATGCCAAAAAAGATTTCCTTAGAAAGCTGTTTGATGACATAAAACATCTTTTTAAGAAAAAAATTTTTTGGTACTTAAACATTTTTCTGAGCTATGGTATTCAATTTGTAATTAAGTGTTAATGAATTTAGTTCATTAAAACTCATTAACATAATTTATTAAAGCAATGATTGAGATCAATAATTAAAAATCTAATTCTTCAAGTCAATGAATAGAATTCATTTAAGCAATGTATTAACGATCATCAAGTCTATGAAATACGTTATCAACTAATGAAACATATACATTGTCATTAAGAACGGTATAATTGATACAAGGAAACATTTACCAAATTCAACGTATGAATCAGTTCATAGACACAATGAAACCAGTAGTCACTCAAGAAATCGTTTTTACTTTAATGTTATCAGATTCACTTCCGCAATGAATTAGTTCTTTGGACCGATTTTAATGAATTTTTCATTCTCAGAATGATGGCTTTCTTTGTATTTATGCCACTATTTGGTTCAGTGCAAGGGCCATAAATTAAAGAACGCTGTCACCAAAAGTGTCGAAGGGCCTTATCATAAATCACAATATCGACCTTTTTTGCTTATTTTTTTCTAACCCCAATAAATGGTATGTAATGAAATAAAAATATAGAACATTTCTTTCCAAAATTATGCTAAAAGAATTTGAACCAACTAAAAAAATGGTACCGTCGAGAAAAGCATTTTTCTTAACACTTTCAGTTTTTGAATTTGGGATTCAAAAAACGCAGTCTAAACTTTAATTTAAAAAAATTTAAAAAACTTTAAACGAAAAAAGGAAGGAACGAAGAGCCACACAAAAAAAATTGTAAATAGTAATAAAAGTAGGTACCTACTAACAATGACCTTAACTGAATTTTTTTTTAAATAATTATAACTTAAAAATATCGTAAATTATGTTGAAAACATTTCGAAAAAACAAAATGTACTTCTTTGACAATGCTACATTTATCTTCGCGGCGAGATTTGAAAAAAAATTAGTAATAAAGTTTATGAAAACCTAAAATAACATCAGCAGCAAAAATCAAAAGTAAAAACCAAAAAAGCACATAGACCGGTGTTTTTGAATAAATTGGGTATAATAGCAATGCAATATAAATTCCTTTTCTTTTTTCAATTTGACCTAATTGAGTTGGTTATTTAGTACAAACTACAACTATAAATAACATATTATAGTAAATAAAATAAATAACATAACCCTAGAAATTCAAGTTGTTGAGATTGTCGAAGTTGTCGACGCTATTGTCGACGTTGTCGACATTGTCGACACTATAGTCGACATTGTCGACACTATAGTCGACGTGTCGATGTGGTGTCGATGTCGACAATTATTGTCGACGCCCATCTCTGCCAGGCACTCCATAAGCTCGCGGCTGATTGAACGTAAATGGACATCATTACATACAGTTGAAAGGTTTACACGCTGTTACAATACACAAGAGCAATTTAAAAGACACAGGACAATATCTCGACATAAACATAACAGAATATTTCTATTTCCTATGGTTTTTGGTATGGTCTAGTTCCTATGGGGTAGCAGGATTTCTAAAAAGTTCTCAAAACGTCTTTTCAATCTGTAGATTAAATTATTGATTAAAATACTTAACTAGCGTTTATAAGTGCTCACAAAGCAAATAGAGTGTGTCTAAGACGAGTTATTGAAACGGCCCTTGTAGATCATAATCCGAAGTTTAATCTTGACGAAACAATCCATAGGTAGAACGCAAAGGCTTTTTTTACCGGTAAATTATAGCAGCTTCTACTGGATTGATAATAGTATTTCTTTAGGTTATAGGAGGTGCATTATAAAATTATAATAACTTTCGTAAATTTCATTTTTCTAACACATCCATAAATATCTTCAAATACTTCGTCGAATCTCGACGGGGTGAACTTTCGTTTATTTTATTTAAGTGTTACAGTTGCGCTATTTTTTACTGATTATTTAATGTACATAAATTGTATAAGAATAAATAAATAAGTACAAGTAGCTGAAAACATCTAAAACAAATCAAAATTAAGACCATATAAGTTATACAATAGTATTTGTCTACCTTAAATATCAAAGATAGATCAATAGTAAAAAATCCAGCAGCTGTAACTTGAACATCAGTTTGTGATAATTGTAAGGAAAATGCATAAATCTGAAAAATTTTAAAATCAAAATTTAACCATCATAATAAAATTAATCTACCTCTTTTTGAAATTGTGATTCGGCTCCGATCATCTTTTGAAATAACTTCCTTTTTAAACCCTTACTCTAAAATTTAAATAATGTTGATTGAAGGAATTGTAAGGGTTGAATTGACTTACGTATTTGTGAAATAAACTTGCAAAAATAATAAATGTTGAAGCATTTAGAATATGACAAGAAAATGAAAGAAACACAAGTAACAACATTGTATGGTTTTCAGTTAAATAAATAAAATTTAAAGTAAAATAATATATATTTACAACCCAAGATGTAAAATTTATTGTTGTAATTACAAGCACTTGCAGGGAAAATATTTCGTTTGCAATTAAACAAATTTTATTTAAATTATAACTTAAATTTTGTGCCTTTTCCAAAAAATTCGTATTTGTGGAATCGAAAAGATCAATTAACAATTTCATTCTAATTCCTAAAGAAAAATAAAACGAACAAATTAAGCTACTCAAAGCAGCATTATACAACGCCCCAATTAAAGTAACAGATCTCACAAATATTATCTGCATACCTTCTGACATAGTACAAAAAGAGTAAACGTTTGTACCAAAATTAATCGTAAAATTAATAAAATTTAGCAAAATTGTTATATTTTTGACCAAATTATTGTTTGGATACAGTGCAAATGATTCAAATTCTTTATCTATAACCAAAACCTCCCTTATTAATTTTCCCAGCAATTTTTCTTTAATTTTGTAGAAAATAATTACAATTATCATCATCGATTGATACACGATTGTTTCCCAAACGATTTCAAATCTATCAATTATTGTATAATAAGAAGATCCTAAATGAAAAACTTTTTTGATATAAATCGTATTGATCAAAGCCAAACTTATAAAAATCCACAACACTGCTTTGTTTACACTCAAATTATAAATTCTTTTAGGTGTTACAATTGAAGGGATGTTTGAATTTAAATTTAAAGAGACCAAACCAATCCATTTCAAGATTGTTCTTAATGGCCACAATGCTGTATAAATGTCACTAAATTGTACATCTTGAGTGATTACGTTCATTGTACTAATTCGAATGAAAGCTTTTAACATAATAAAAAAAATGTTTATGTAGTTTCTAAATTAATCACTTAAGATAATTAAATATCAATTTAATCGAAAACTAATAGGTGGGTCAAATAAAGAGCGGTGGCGAGTGCGATGTCCTACAAGTATCTACACAACGCGAAGTAATGAGGAAATCTCTGTTGTAGATGGAAGTTTAAAATTTACCAGATCATTCCTGACACTACTGAAAATTATTGAATTATAATAATTCTATTGACAAAAGTTTTCTTTCGGACTATTTTTTCTCGTAATTCTACTCTACTAACTGGATAGTTTTAAATATTAAAATATGTATCTATAGTAAAATATAATTTCCAATAATTTAAAACTGAAACTTGCTTAGATTACATAATATAAATGCACTCTAAATTAATTTCTCAAAAATTCTATAATTTGGTTTGTGGTTTGTTTGTACAAATTTTTCTAAAATTTAAATTTAGTTATAGTTCCTTTAACTAGTTTTAGTAGCTTATTTCACCTTATTTTACTTCCAAGGTCTAAAATAGTAGGCTTTTTGCACGGTGCAAATGAACTACTGCACTTTTCAATATCAGAACCAATCAATGCAGCCAGCATATCTGAATCTTTTTTTGTTTAAGTAATCGATGGTAGATGGCGGTAATGAAGTTGTGACAACTCATGTAATCATCAACATAACGATAACCTAACAATTTCAGTGTATCAATCGTCTCGAGTTATATGAATTTTGCTTTGGTAAGAAGATAAATTTGAGCTTTACAATTGCTTTGATGATGAAGTACTACTTCTACGTTAGGATCTAAACATTTGTGTTGGAATTGGAATATTGTTAACTGTTTTCATCGATTGACCTTCGTATCTTGATTGATTATTGTAACATTACGTACAGTTATGGAAGAGTGCCTTAAAGTAAAGGATTGATTTTAACACGTCTGTAAAAGTTTAGTGAAGAATACTAATCTCGTATAATCTTAGAATAACTCGACTTGTTAAAACAAGTATTTTCTTAGGTAACGTAATCATAAATTTTAAAAATTATCCTTTACAATTTAATCTGTATATTAGAAAAATGTTTAAAGTAGTAATTTCATTTTTTATTCATTAATCATCACTACCGTAATAACTTAATATGTTGCTAAAATTCTGTTTTAATAATTTCAAGTTGTCGGAAAGTTCTAATGCTTTTTTTTTAGGTACCGTATCAACACGACATGCTAAAATTTAAGAATATGCGACTGCAAGCTTTAAGAATGAACTATAGAAGATTCAAATATTGCAATGGAAGATGTTTAATGTTCGTTCATTTAGAAGAAAGATAGAAAGAAAGAAACGTTTTTTATACTGGAAAAGTTAATAAGTAGTAATCAACATCATCGAATATATGGTAAATGAATACTGGAGCTAATTTATTACTTAACACCAAATATACTTCAAGAATGGATACGAAACTAAAGATAAAATATTATTATTTATATAATAATTGTGAGGTTGACTGTAGATACATTCAGGTATATTATACATAGATTTTCAGTTATTGGCAATTATTTATTTTGCTCAATTGATTGCTTTTCCCTATAATTTGCATTCAATGTTTAAGTTAAGATATTGTTTTAAGTGTTACGGCTTTAGCTAGGAACTGTGTAAATAACTTAGATTGTTATCATTATCACCAATAGAAAATTCGTAATTGCAGGATTGTATTTAAACAATTTTTGATTTTAGTTCTCGATCACTTTTGACATGCACTCAACGATGAACTGTGATGAATCTGTAAAGAAGGAAATTTGAATTTCATCAACTTAATTGTGTCTTAACATATTAATAAAGCAACCTATGCAAGCAATTTTACTACCATTAGATATCTGAATTACTGTACTAATTATTGGATTTAATTTGGAGTGAGTTACATGAGTTGTAATTTATTGGGTATTTATTTCTAACTTATTGGAGTTTTTGTTTGTCATTAAAAAAATTTTGAAACTGTGAGAGCACTGGCTGAGCTACGTTCACACACTCAAGCAAAACTATTTAATGCTATTTACATTAGGACTGAAGAACTTATCTAAGATATTGTTCTAACTGTTGATGCTGTTGATAATGAGAGAGTTAATCTTTAAAGAATTTTTTTTCAAATATTAACCCTTTCCAATATTGTGGACAAAGTACCTTTTTTTTACATAAACCTCTCACCATTGCCTTTTTATTTAATAATTTTTTTATGTGTGACAATCTCAAAATTAACTGATTTTGTACTTTTAGATGTACTAATTTGACTAATCTTCTGCCCAACTAGTAACTTCCCAATTAGTAATTCGCGACCTACATAAAGAAGACTAAAGAAGAAGGACCCACAAAATACACATGGCTACCTACAAGAGTAAACTGAAAATGGAAATCTACATTTGAACAAATAACAAAAATCCAATTTGTGGAGTAGACGACTGCTTGAATAGAGTGGAGAATGGAGTAGAATGATTGAAATATCGGGTGAGATAAAAGTTGCTATCCCCAAAACGTTGGTTTCATTTTTTACATTTTTTATGTACTTTATGTACAATGCAATTAACACTTTTTCTTAATATTTTTGGGGAATGTAATTGATGGTACTTCCTGGGGTGCTTGTTAATGGTGATTAACTCGGTTGTCTCTTCAAATAAAGGAAAGTCGCCTAATATGGGGTGTTTTTTTGTAACGCCAGAAAAAAATACTCGCCTTTATTATAAATGATTGCTATTTTGCCAAATCACAGTGACATATCTATTGTTCATTAGAAGTACTAGGATAATTCTTGAACAAATAGAGTTGTATTTTTTTTTAAATATGCCGTAACATTCAGAACCCCTTATTAGGCGATATGCGTGCCTAATATGGGGTACTTTCTTTTAAATTGCGATTAATATTTGATGTAAATCTAATCTATTTACTTTTGCAATTTATTTAACATTTGTCTAATTTTCAACAACAATAATTGGTAAAAAACTGTTTGATGTACTCCTTCTGCTATAGGCAACCCAACATAGACGCTTGTAAATTAGTTTACAAGAAAGTTGGGATAGAAATCACAGATAACTGAGTTCTGAATATATAAATCTATAATCTGTGATAGAAATCATGAATGAATTACGAGGGTTGAGATCATGTTGAGATGTAGTATGGTATAAACGTCATCGGTTACATTAAATACAAATTTTTCCTTAGATTTCAGAAACCAAGGCATGAAAATTATGTGGGGAACACGTGAGAAGATAACATGGACTACAGGGATGATGAAAGGATTTCTTTCGAAGGTCATGATTTCCATTCTACAAGAATTGTTGGTAAGCTGTTTATGACTTATTTTGCATATAAATAATGCTAATTTTGTTCAAGAAATAGAGACAATAACGTTACATTCACCCAGAATAACCATTTTGCTCGGATAGTTAAGAAAAGGGTGTTGGTCTTGTTTAAGGAAATATTTTTAAAACGATTCAGGTTCGTTTTGTTAAAATATATGAATGTAGAATTCGTAACTTGAAGAGGAGATACAAAATAAGGTAAAATTTGGTTTCCAATTCGTAATTTTGTGGCAGAATTCATAATTTCTGTTGTAGTTATTGAACCCGCCCGATGACCATAATTTAATTAAATGCACCTACCTATCAATAGAAACAATTCAGTTTGCTGGGAATGATCAACACAGCAATGATCAATGATAGTCAAAATAGACTACACGAACTAAACTAATCTTTTTGAAGTTTTATGGTTTTTTATTTTGAGGTTTTAAAGTCCCTTAAATATGCAAAAACGTAGCTAAAGGTTTGAACAAACTGTTACCTTTATTCATGAATGGTAATAACAATATTATTATAATTAAATTTTGTTCAATGCCTCAGAGTCGATTTTAGAAATTTCCAACCTCATCTCCACATAGTTCTAATACCTAATAATAATCTTTTATTATTTCACAGGTATTGCTAATACTTGTAACGTACTTTTCTGTAATCAGCCTTATGCCGTCACAGCAAAGTTCGGTGCACTCTTTATTTATTTTATTCGGATAACTTCAATCGTGAAGCCAGAATTCGACGTGACTCCCTTGCAATACCAGAAATAAAAACAAGATTTCAATAACTAATCGTATAATATATTTATCTATGTACACACAAAACGGGTACTTGATTGCTCGTATTTACACGCTGCTCTTCTTTTATCTATCCTAGTAGTCTTAGCTACAGTGTAACTTGACCGGCACTTGACTCGGTTCAGGTTAACCCCCTCTGGCCTTGTTGTGGCTAATTCAGCTGGGTTACTAATTACTCTGCTTGCCTTCTGCTTCACTACACCTGAGCTGTTCTCGGCGATGACAGCCGGGAAAACTTCTCCCAGTCTCTGAAACACAAGGATTACGTCGAATACGTCGATAACGAATAATCGTCACCAAGTACACGAAGCTTCCACGAATCAAAACTGCACGACAAAGCACGGAAATGATCGGCTACCTTCGAAGAGGCGTACGAAGTTAACGAACGGGCGTCACCAAGTACACAAAGCTTTAACAACTCGGAATTGAATGACAGAACACGAAAAATACTCAGCTGACTTTGCAGAAATGTACGAGGTTAACGACCAAGCGTCACCAGATACTGAACGGTGAATATCGAAGAAGTGTACGAGGTTAACGAACAAACGTCACCAAGTACACAAACGGCGAATCTCGAAGAAGCGTACGAGGTTAACGAACAAGCGTCACCAGGTACTGACCTTCCACGGAGCACACAATAATAAATACAAAATCACTTACCCTCAACGATGTCTAGTAGCCCGTATACCGCTTTTCTAATATTAACCCGTGGTTAATATTAGAACCCGAATTGAATTATTGAATTCAAACTCAATTCGAACTGCCTTCCGATTTTTCTCTCCCCTTAATATAATTATCTTTTATATTTTATGCAGGGGAGAGATAAATCTTTTATCTCCTTCCTTATCCTACGTTGACCAGGGAGTGATAAATTACCTGTCTTCTTGACATTGTCAATGTCAATGTCTTGCAGGTTACTTATGTTTCAAACATTGACATTGACAATTTGTTTGATCATGGTTACTAAAATTTTATTTGATATCGTTATAACTTAAAGATCCAACTTTTTCTCTAGAATTTTCTTCTGACCATCTCCACTGGTCACATTCTAATTGATCTGAAAAAGTAACCGTTACAAAACTTTCCCCTTAGGGTTAGAATGCAACCATGGAGATGCCATGATCTCCATTATGATCTCTTTCACTTGGTAAATGGTCTTTGCTACCTATTCCGTTTCATCTGACTGTGCCCACTTTCTTTTGCTATCCTAATACCCTCCGTAATATTCCTTCAATTATTTCATCTACCACCCACCAACTTTCTTTTGCTATCCTACCCACCTTAGCTGTTAACAGACCTATTTCCCAAGTCCGACGACCTACATTGTCTGTATCCTGCTCTACTGCCATTTGCTACTCATTCCGTTTTCTCTGACTGTGCCCACTTTCTTTTGCTATCTTAGTACTTTCCGTAATATCCCTTCAATTATTTCATCTATCACACGCCAACTTTCTTTTGCTATCCTACCCAGCTTAGCTTCTAGCAGACCCCTTTTGCAGGTTCTACGACAGTTTTACCTTTAATTCGAGGGTACCTAAGTTACGAGACTCATTTAGTCTCTTAACTTTGATTCAGTCTTTAATTTCTAACCATCTTATTTCATCTGTCTGGGCCAACTTTCTTTTGCTATCTTACATCCCTTTTTATCCTTCTTTGTTTATTACATCTAACTTCTCCCTACTTTCTTTTGCTATCCTACAACCCTCTTTCAAACGTTTCTGTACTTACTTGATTCATGACTTCCTAAAAATTATCATACCTTTAGAATTTTGACCACAAATATTCCAGTAGAATTCTCTATTGGGATACCACGTAGGGCTTAATGTCCTTCACGTGTACCCGACAAGTTTTTCCTCTCTTTAATCGCAATTCCACGATTACAGGAGACGGTACCTTCACAATTTCATGCGGCCCGCTGTACTTCGCTGCCAATTTGGCGGAAAATCCCTCTTGTCTTTTAGACAATGGACGCTCTTTCCTATATACCCAGGCGCCTACCTGCGGTTTATACGGACGCCGTCGTAAATTATACTGGCGGGCTTGAATGTTTTGGGCGTTTGCTAAATTTACCCTAACATTCTCTAATACCGTCGACAGGTTATGCATCCTCTCTGCCACCTCATTATGCGTTTCCTCTCGCAGATTATTCTCATTCTCTACTTGTCTCCTTAAGATTGCAGGAGGAATCAACTCTCTCCCATGGGTTAGCAGACATGGAGTATAACCCGTCGACTCATGATGGCTAGTATTGATGGCAAAGCGTATTTCGCTTAAATGCTCATCCCATCTACGCTGATCACCATCACAAATCTGCGCCAACATGGAGCCTATCACACGATTTGCCCTTTCCACGCAGTTTTCCTGCGGGCTGTATGGTGCCGTTAGCCTATGTTGAATGTGATAATCCAGCAGCATTTGTTTTACCGCTGAATTAACAAACTGGGTACCATTGTCTGAAGTAAGGACACGTGGACATCCGTAACGGAATATAATGTCATCCTTCAGACTGGTAATGAATGCCCTGGTAGTCGCCTTGCGAAAGGGCCTTAACTCGACCCATTTGGTAAACCTATCCTGGAATACCAATAGGTACCTAAACCCTTGGGTAGAGCGTACCAGCGGACCGATAAAATCTACACTTACTGTATCCCATGGTCCTGTCGCTCGAGAGGACAACATCTGACCCAGAGGTTTTTGATTGGGATGTTTATACTTGAGACAGTTGTCACAACGTTTAACGTACCTCCTTACATCCCCGGATAACCTCGGCCAGAAATATTCTCTTCGTACCCGCTGCAAAGTTTTGTTAATGCCCGCATGCCCTGCATGCGGCACATCGTGGCATTCCCTCAACACCCTCATGCGTTCACCCGTAGGCACGCACCATTTCCATGAGTTGTGAAACTCATCATTTGAATTTCCCAAACATTGGCGGTACAGATCATTCTGCCGAATACGATAATCGGGAAACCCTTCTGGATTTTCCATTATCCTTGCCTTCATTTGACGTAACCATCGACAGTCCTGCCATGGTTGGTCTTCGACGGGATAATTCTCTTCTGCGGGAACAATTTCTGGATCTCCTTGAATGGTTACATTTACTTCAATCGGACCTCTATGACGAAGTTCGTCGCCATTACGCCTTTCCTCGAGGGGACCTATATGATGGATCTCCTCGTTTTCTTCTATTCTATCGAGGGGACCTAAATTATGGGGCCCTCCGACCTCTTTCTTTCGGGTTCCTTTCTGGTAATTTAACCTCTTTCCGGAGGACATCAGGGGCTGATGGTAGTTTAACCTCTTTCCGGAGGATATCACGGGGTTCTGGTAGTTTAACCTCTTTCCGGAGGATATCACGGGGTCCTGGTAGTTTAACCTCTTTCCGGAGGATATCACGGGGTTCTGGTAGTTTAACCTCTTTCCGGAGGATATCACGGGGTTCTGGTAGTTTAACCTCTTTCCGGAGGATATCACGGGGTTCTGGTAGTTTAACCTCTTTCCGGAGGATATCACGGGGTTCTGGTAGTTTAACCTCTTTCCGGAGGATATCACGGGTTTTCTGAAGGTGGCGTTTTCTTCCACTTTCATCTCTATTTCTTCATTTTCTTCCCTACGGGACAATGCATCCGCTACCGCATTAAATTTTCCTTCTCTGTAATGGATGGTAAATCTATACTCTTGTAGTTCCATCATCCATCTAGCTAACCTCCCTGTTGGTTGAGGTAAAGCCCTTAACCACTTTAAACTGCGGTGATCACTTATCACATCGAATTCATAGCCCTCCAAATACCCCTTGAGTTTCTTTATGGCCCATACTACAGCGAGGCATTCCCTTTCTGTGACCGAGTAATTTTTCTCCGCCGCATTCAACCCTCTGCTGATGTATGTTATAGCTCTTTCTTCTCCATTATGTGTTTGTGTCAATACGGCGCCTAGCCCACTTCCACTAGCGTCGGTCTTGAGCACAAATCGGGTATTAAAACACGGGCATGCAAGTACTGGAGCCTGAGTCAACTTGCACTTCAATTCACTCAAAGCCTTTTCTTGGCGTTCCGTCCATACAAACTTCACATCTTTCTTCAACAGATGATGAAGTGGTTCTGCTATCCCCGCAAAATCGGGAATAAATTTCCGGTAGTAACTCGCCATTCCTAAAAATGAACGTACTCCTTTGACCGTTGTTGGCGATCTCATGGTACTTATGGCGGCTACTTTATCCGGATCTGTGTGGATACCCTCTGTATTAATTACATGTCCCAGGTATTTCAACTCAGTCTGGCAAAAAACAGACTTGTCGGGGTTTAACCCAAGCCCAGCTTCATATAATCGGTCAAATACAACTTTGAGGTTATCCAAATGCTCCTCAAAACTGTTCCCAATTACTATGATATCGTCCAAGTAACAAAACGCCTTTTTATCCAACTCTGGACTAATAATCGAATCCAGGAGTCTTTGAAATGTGGCGGGTGCAGAGTGCAATCCGAACGGCATTCTTTTAAACTGAAATAAACCACGGCCTGGCACGCAAAACGCGGTCAGGGGTTTGCTCTCCTTATCCAGGGGTACTTGCCAATATCCCTGCCTCAAATCAATAGTACTCAAGTACTTAGCGCCACGTAATTTATCCAAAATCCCTTGTATGTATGGTATTGGATATGCATCTGGTTCGCTCAGTGCATTCAGTTTCCTGAAGTCAATACAAAAACGATATTTACCATTTTTTTTATGAACTAGAACGATAGAAGAACTCCACGGACTAGAAGATGGCTCGATTACATCTTCCTGTAACATGCGATCCACTTCTGCATCCATTACCTCCTGCATCTTCGGATTCTTCGGGTAATACCGCTGCTTTATCGGCACCACTCCTGGTTTCAGTTTGATATGATGGTGAGTTTTATGGGTTACACCCTTCAATCGTGTAACCTTCTCCAACTCCACCTTCAATAACTGATTCAAGCGGTCCAGCTGAGTTTCCTCTAAGGGGCGTAATCCCCCGAGAAGAACTTCCTTTACCTCATTTACCAATTCAATTTCTTCTCCATCCAAACTCAATTGTGGCGGATCAAAGCTGATTGTGGCTTTCAATCTTGTTAACAAATCGATTCCAATGATAGCATCTACGAACAACGCCTCCAGAACATTCCACGTGTGAGACACTCGACGAGGTCCAATTCGCACGGGAAACTGATACGTCACGAAACTGTTAACAACTACGCCATTGGCTAACTGGCTTTTCCTGTTATTAGTGGCAATCACCACGTCTTCCTCTTTCTGAAGTGCATTGGCCACTTCTCCGCTTATATGGGACTCCACTGCTCCGGTATCCACCAGTGCTTTTATTCTCTGCGTACCACAATAAACATAAACTACAATCTTATTCACATTTCCATTCCAATTATTGGATAACCCACAAACTGCCTTCTTTACACATGGAAACTGATTAATATCACTAACAACTAAAACTATTGAAGAATTATTTACACACGGAACTTTCACGGGATTTATGTTGCACACCAGAGTTGGTGAGAGGCAATTATTCTCCACCTGAACTCTGCGAGTTTTTACGGGATCTGCTTGTACCTTTATTACTGGTTGTAGGCATCGTGACGAGTTAGGATCCCGTTGATGAATTTGTTTCACCCTAAGCAGCCAAGCATCCCACGCCTGCTGATCATGTCTAACCTTTGCCCGTAATGAAGAAGTCAGTCCTACTCCTTCGGGCCAGCTTCGTTTCCCGCCAACTGATTACATGGGCATGTTTTCAACAACGGATTGCGCCTATTACACCGCAAACACACACGATAATCCGTATTATTGCAATCACTGCGCCAGTGCCCCATGGTACCGCATTGAAAACAACGAGACGTCTCCTTATTAAATAATCTGTTCGCCCTTGGACCATTATTTCCATCATCTCTTGTTGTCACTTTCGGCGCCGTCCTTGATTGGAGATCTGGTATGATAGCTCGTGATCGTGGCGTACTATCAATTGCTGCCATCAAACTAGGTCGCTCGAACGGTTGTACATATGCTCTTGGAAACGGTTTGGATACCAAGGTTGAAGGAAAATTACTTCTGTTGTTGTTCCACCGTCGTGCCTCCACTTTCTGTTTCTCGAATAAAGCCTCTAAATCTCTTGCTTGTGTCAGCAGCTCACTAAGATTACGGAAACTATCTCTTTTAATGTGCAGCTTTATCTCATTCCTGAGATTCTCATAGACGATGTCTGTCTCTTCCATTTCTGACAGGTTGCTTCGCCTAATCATCGTTTGGATTTCCGTCAAGAACTGTTGTGTCGTCTCTTGCGGTTGTTGACACCTCTGATAAATTTCCCGACGGAGATTTACCTCCTGCGCCCTCGGAGCATAATTGACTCGGAACAGGTGGACAAACTCATCCCAGCAACTCCATATGTGTCGGTTATTTCTATGCCACATTAGTGCTTGGTCTTTAAATAGTTCTGGTAATGCACTCAACAGGTCTTGATCCCGAAGATGATAACAATCCTTCATTTCCAACAAACGTTCCAGAAACGTCCGACAATCTCCTTTACCATCGTACCGCAAATTCCATTTCCTCACCGTGTTACAGATTTGAGCTGCACGTGGTAGGTGTGTCGACGGATATTCCAAACAGTCCATCCTACTCGGCAACCGGGAATGATCCATCGCTCTTGGTACGTCTCTCTCTTCATCGATAGCTCGTGTGGGTGACTCGATACGCCTGTGTCGCCTAGGTGATCGTTCCAACTCTCCGCGGTTTCTCGACGGAGATTGCATTGTCTTCGATGAGGTCATACCTGGGATCGTCGGTGGTCGAGGTTGTGTACCTGCGATATGTCCTATATAACGCTCCTTTAATTCCTTGACCGTACCTGTCGTAGGTAGGTTCAACTCCTCCAGCTTCTCGATATAATCCACCTTGTGCCATTCCGACACATCAATAATGATACTCGGTGCACTTCCTGGATTACTTCCTATAGCCTGGGTTGGTACCTCTGTTTCCACCTGCGGAGGAACATCTTCTTCTGCAGTGGTCGGTGCGGTACTTATACCCGGAGGATTCATTTTGTTTTTATTTCTGTTTGCAAGTTTTTACAATAAAATCAATTACTCTGACTGACAAATGCAGTCCCTGCTCGGGCGCCAAAAATGTAACGTACTTTTCTGTAATCAGCCTTATGCCGTCACAGCAAAGTTCGGTGCACTCTTTATTTATTTTATTCGGATAACTTCAATCGTGAAGCCAGAATTCGACGTGACTCCCTTGCAATACCAGAAATAAAAACAAGATTTCAATAACTAATCGTATAATATATTTATCTATGTACACACAAAACGGGTACTTGATTGCTCGTATTTACACGTTGCTCTTCTTTTATCTATCCTAGTAGTCTTAGCTACAGTGTAACTTGACCGGCACTTGACTCGGTTCAGGTTAACCCCCTCTGGCCTTGTTGTGGCTAATTCAGCTGGGTTACGAATTACTCTGCTTGCCTTCTGCTTCACTACACCTGAGCTGTTCTCGGCGATGACAGCCGGGAAAACTTCTCCCAGTCTCTGAAACACAAGGATTACGTCGACTCCATCTTCGGCACTCGATCCACAAATCTGTCCCCGTTCGGGAATTAACTGAAAACTCGGGAATAATCGGAAAACTCCGCTGAAGCGTACGAGAGTAACAAACAAGCGTCACCAGATACACGAAACTTCAACGGTTCGGGAATTAACGGGAAATTACGGAAATGATCGGTTACCTTCGAAGAAGCGTACGAAGTTAACGAATAATCGTCACCAAGTACACGAAGCTTCCACGAATCAAAACTGCACGACAAAGCACGGAAATGATCGGCTACCTTCGAAGAGGCGTACGAAGTTAACGAACGGGCGTCACCAAGTACACAAAGCTTTAACAACTCGGAATTGAATGACAGAACACGAAAAATACTCAGCTGACTTTGCAGAAATGTACGAGGTTAACGACCAAGCGTCACCAGATACTGAACGGTGAATATCGAAGAAGTGTACGAGGTTAACGAACAAACGTCACCAAGTACACAAACGGCGAATCTCGAAGAAGCGTACGAGGTTAACGAACAAGCGTCACCAGGTACTGACCTTCCACGGAGCACACAATAATAAATACAAAATCACTTACCCTCAACGATGTCTAGTAGCCCGTATACCGCTTTTCTAATATTAACCCGTGGTTAATATTAGAACCCGAATTGAATTATTGAATTCAAACTCAATTCGAACTGCCTTCCGATTTTTCTCTCCCCTTAATATAATTATCTTTTATATTTTATGCAGGGGAGAGATAAATCTTTTATCTCCTTCCTTATCCTACGTTGACCAGGGAGTGATAAATTACCTGTCTTCTTGACATTGTCAATGTCAATGTCTTGCAGGTTACTTATGTTTCAAACATTGACATTGACAATTTGTTTGATCATGGTTACTAAAATTTTATTTGATATCGTTATAACTTAAAGATCCAACTTTTTCTCTAGAATTTTCTTCTGACCATCTCCACTGGTCACATTCTAATTGATCTGAAAAAGTAACCGTTACAAAACTTTCCCCTTAGGGTTAGAATGCAACCATGGAGATGCCACGATCTCCATTATGATCTCTTTCACTTGGTAAATGGTCTTTGCTACCTATTCCGTTTCATCTGACTGTGCCCACTTTCTTTTGCTATCCTAATACCCTCCGTAATATTCCTTCAATCATTTCATCTACCACCCACCAACTTTCTTTTGCTATCCTACCCACCTTAGCTGTTAACAGACCTATTTCCCAAGTCCGACGACCTACATTGTCTGTATCCTGCTCTACTGCCATTTGCTACTCATTCCGTTTTCTCTGACTGTGCCCACTTTCTTTTGCTATCTTAGTACTTTCCGTAATATCCCTTCAATTATTTCATCTATCACACGCCAACTTTCTTTTGCTATCCTACCCAGCTTAGCTTCTAGCAGACCCCTTTTGCAGGTTCTACGACAGTTTTACCTTTAATTCGAGGGTACCTAAGTTACGAGACTCATTTAGTCTCTTAACTTTGATTCAGTCTTTAATTTCTAACCATCTTATTTCATCTGTCTGGGCCAACTTTCTTTTGCTATCTTTCATCCCTTTTTATCCTTCTTTGTTTATTACATCTAACTTCTCCCTACTTTCTTTTGCTATCCTACAACCCTCTTTCAAACGTTTCTGTACTTACTTGATTCATGACTTCCTAAAAATTATCATACCTTTAGAATTTTGACCATAAATAAATATTCCAGTAGAATTCTCTATTGGGATACCACGTAGGGCTTAATGTCCTTCACGTGTACCCGACAGGTTTTTCCTCTCTTTAATCGCAATTCCACGATTACAGGAGACGGTACCTTCACAATTTCATGCGGCCCGCTGTACTTCGCTGCCAATTTGGCGGAAAATCCCTCTTGTCTTTTAGACAATGGACGCTCTTTCCTATATACCCAGGCGCCTACCTGCGGTTTATACGGACGCCGTCGTAAATTATACTGGCGGGCTTGAATGTTTTGGGCGTTTGCTAAATTTACCCTAACATTCTCTAATACCGTCGACAGGTTATGCATCCTCTCTGCCACCTCATTATGCGTTTCCTCTCGCAGATTATTCTCATTCTCTACTTGTCTCCTTAAGATTGCAGGAGGAATCAACTCTCTCCCATGGGTTAGCAGACATGGAGTATAACCCGTCGACTCATGATGGCTAGTATTGATGGCAAAGCGTATTTCGCTTAAATGCTCATCCCATCTACGCTGATCACCATCACAAATCTGCGCCAACATGGAGCCTATCACACGATTTGCCCTTTCCACGCAGTTTTCCTGCGGGCTGTATGGTGCCGTTAGCCTATGTTGAATGTGATAATCCAGCAGCATTTGTTTTACCGCTGAATTAACAAACTGGGTACCATTGTCTGAAGTAAGGACACGTGGACATCCGTAACGGAATATAATGTCATCCTTCAGACTGGTAATGAATGCCCTGGTAGTCGCCTTGCGAAAGGGCCTTAACTCGACCCATTTGGTAAACCTATCCTGGAATACCAATAGGTACCTAAACCCTTGGGTAGAGCGTACCAGCGGACCGATAAAATCTACACTTACTGTATCCCATGGTCCTGTCGCTCGAGAGGACAACATCTGACCCAGAGGTTTTTGATTGGGATGTTTATACTTGAGACAGTTGTCACAACGTTTAACGTACCTCCTTACATCCCCGGATAACCTCGGCCAGAAATATTCTCTTCGTACCCGCTGCAAAGTTTTGTTAATGCCCGCATGCCCTGCATGCGGCACATCGTGGCATTCCCTCAACACCCTCATGCGTTCACCCGTAGGCACGCACCATTTCCATGAGTTGTGAAACTCATCATTTGAATTTCCCAAACATTGGCGGTACAGATCATTCTGCCGAATACGATAATCGGGAAACCCTTCTGGATTTTCCATTATCCTTGCCTTCATTTGACGTAACCATCGACAGTCCTGCCATGGTTGGTCTTCGACGGGATAATTCTCTTCTGCGGGAACAATTTCTGGATCTCCTTGAATGGTTACATTTACTTCAATCGGACCTCTATGACGAAGTTCGTCGCCATTACGCCTTTCCTCGAGGGGACCTATATGATGGATCTCCTCGTTTTCTTCTATTCTATCGAGGGGACCTAAATTATGGGGCCCTCCGACCTCTTTCTTTCGGGTTCCTTTCTGGTAATTTAACCTCTTTCCGGAGGACATCAGGGGCTGATGGTAGTTTAACCTCTTTCCGGAGGATATCACGGGGTTCTGGTAGTTTAACCTCTTTCCGGAGGATATCACGGGGTCCTGGTAGTTTAACCTCTTTTCGGAGGATATCACGGGGTTCTGGTAGTTTAACCTCTTTCCGGAGGATATCACGGGGTTCTGGTAGTTTAACCTCTTTCCGGAGGATATCACGGGGTTCTGGTAGTTTAACCTCTTTCCGGAGGATATCACGGGTTTTCTGAAGGTGGCGTTTTCTTCCACTTTCATCTCTATTTCTTCATTTTCTTCCCTACGGGACAATGCATCCGCTACCGCATTAAATTTTCCTTCTCTGTAATGGATGGTAAATCTATACTCTTGTAGTTCCATCATCCATCTAGCTAACCTCCCTGTTGGTTGAGGTAAAGCCCTTAACCACTTTAAACTGCGGTGATCACTTATCACATCGAATTCATAGCCCTCCAAATACCCCTTGAGTTTCTTTATGGCCCATACTACAGCGAGGCATTCCCTTTCTGTGACCGAGTAATTTTTCTCCGCCGCATTCAACCCTCTGCTGATGTATGTTATAGCTCTTTCTTCTCCATTATGTGTTTGTGTCAATACGGCGCCTAGCCCACTTCCACTAGCGTCGGTCTTGAGCACAAATCGGGTATTAAAACACGGGCATGCAAGTACTGGAGCCTGAGTCAACTTGCACTTCAATTCACTCAAAGCCTTTTCTTGGCGTTCCGTCCATACAAACTTCACATCTTTCTTCAACAGATGATGAAGTGGTTCTGCTATCCCCGCAAAATCGGGAATAAATTTCCGGTAGTAACTCGCCATTCCTAAAAATGAACGTACTCCTTTGACCGTTGTTGGCGATCTCATGGTACTTATGGCGGCTACTTTATCCGGATCTGTGTGGATACCCTCTGTATTAATTACATGTCCCAGGTATTTCAACTCAGTCTGGCAAAAAACAGACTTGTCGGGGTTTAACCCAAGCCCAGCTTCATATAATCGGTCAAATACAACTTTGAGGTTATCCAAATGCTCCTCAAAACTGTTCCCAATTACTATGATATCGTCCAAGTAACAAAACGCCTTTTTATCCAACTCTGGACTAATAATCGAATCCAGGAGTCTTTGAAATGTGGCGGGTGCAGAGTGCAATCCGAACGGCATTCTTTTAAACTGAAATAAACCACGGCCTGGCACGCAAAACGCGGTCAGGGGTTTGCTCTCCTTATCCAGGGGTACTTGCCAATATCCCTGCCTCAAATCAATAGTACTCAAGTACTTAGCGCCACGTAATTTATCCAAAATCCCTTGTATGTATGGTATTGGATATGCATCTGGTTCGCTCAGTGCATTCAGTTTCCTGAAGTCAATACAAAAACGATATTTACCATTTTTTTTATGAACTAGAACGATAGAAGAACTCCACGGACTAGAAGATGGCTCGATTACATCTTCCTGTAACATGCGATCCACTTCTGCATCCATTACCTCCTGCATCTTCGGATTCTTCGGGTAATACCGCTGCTTTATCGGCACCACTCCTGGTTTCAGTTTGATATGATGGTGAGTTTTATGGGTTACACCCTTCAATCGTGTAACCTTCTCCAACTCCACCTTCAATAACTGATTCAAGCGGTCCAGCTGAGTTTCCTCTAAGGGGCGTAATCCCCCGAGAAGAACTTCCTTTACCTCATTTACCAATTCAATTTCTTCTCCATCCAAACTCAATTGTGGCGGATCAAAGCTGATTGTGGCTTTCAATCTTGTTAACAAATCGATTCCAATGATAGCATCTACGAACAACGCCTCCAGAACATTCCACGTGTGAGACACTCGACGAGGTCCAATTCGCACGGGAAACTGATACGTCACGAAACTGTTAACAACTACGCCATTGGCTAACTGGCTTTTCCTGTTATTAGTGGCAATCACCACGTCTTCCTCTTTCTGAAGTGCATTGGCCACTTCTCCGCTTATATGGGACTCCACTGCTCCGGTATCCACCAGTGCTTTTATTCTCTGCGTACCACAATAAACATAAACTACAATCTTATTCACATTTCCATTCCAATTATTGGATAACCCACAAACTGCCTTCTTTACACATGGAAACTGATTAATATCACTAACAACTAAAACTATTGAAGAATTATTTACACACGGAACTTTCACAGGATTTATGTTGCACACCAGAGTTGGTGAGAGGCAATTATTCTCCACCTGAACTCTGCGAGTTTTTACGGGATCTGCTTGTACCTTTATTACTGGTTGTGGGCATCGTGACGAGTTAGGATCCCGTTGATGAATTTGTTTCACCCTAAGCAGCCAAGCATCCCACGCCTGCTGATCATGTCTAACCTTTGCCCGTAATGAAGAAGTCAGTCCTACTCCTTCGGGCCAGCTTCGTTTCCCGCCAACTGATTACATGGGCATGTTTTCAACAACGGATTGCGCCTATTACACCGCAAACACACACGATAATCCGTATTATTGCAATCACTGCGCCAGTGCCCCATGGTACCGCATTGAAAACAACGAGACGTCTCCTTATTAAATAATCTGTTCGCCCTTGGACCATTATTTCCATCATCTCTTGTTGTCACTTTCGGCGCCGTCCTTGATTGGAGATCTGGTATGATAGCTCGTGATCGTGGCGTACTATCAATTGCTGCCATCAAACTAGGTCGCTCGAACGGTTGTACATATGCTCTTGGAAACGGTTTGGATACCAAGGTTGAAGGAAAATTACTTCTGTTGTTGTTCCACCGTCGTGCCTCCACTTTCTGTTTCTCGAATAAAGCCTCTAAATCTCTTGCTTGTGTCAGCAGCTCACTAAGATTACGGAAACTATCTCTTTTAATGTGCAGCTTTATCTCATTCCTGAGATTCTCATAGACGATGTCTGTCTCTTCCATTTCTGACAGGTTGCTTCGCCTAATCATCGTTTGGATTTCCGTCAAGAACTGTTGTGTCGTCTCTTGCGGTTGTTGACACCTCTGATAAATTTCCCGACGGAGATTTACCTCCTGCGCCCTCGGAGCATAATTGACTCGGAACAGGTGGACAAACTCATCCCAGCAACTCCATATGTGTCGGTTATTTCTATGCCACATTAGTGCTTGGTCTTTAAATAGTTCTGGTAATGCACTCAACAGGTCTTGATCCCGAAGATTATAACAATCCTTCATTTCCAACAAACGTTCCAGAAACGTCCGACAATCTCCTTTACCATCGTACCGCAAATTCCATTTCCTCACCGTGTTACAGATTTGAGCTGCACGTGGTAGGTGTGTCGACGGATATTCCAAACAGTCCATCCTACTCGGCAACCGGGAATGATCCATCGCTCTTGGTACGTCTCTCTCTTCATCGATAGCTCGTGTGGGTGACTCGATACGCCTGTGTCGCCTAGGTGATCGTTCCAACTCTCCGCGGTTTCTCGACGGAGATTGCATTGTCTTCGATGAGGTCATACCTGGGATCGTCGGTGGTCGAGGTTGTGTACCTGCGATATGTCCTATATAACGCTCCTTTAATTCCTTGACCGTACCTGTCGTAGGTAGGTTCAACTCCTCCAGCTTCTCGATATAATCCACCTTGTGCCATTCCGACACATCAATAATGATACTCGGTGCACTTCCTGGATTACTTCCTATAGCCTGGGTTGGTACCTCTGTTTCCACCTGCGGAGGAACATCTTCTTCTGCAGTGGTCGGTGCGGTACTTATACCCGGAGGATTCATTTTGTTTTTATTTCTGTTTGCAAGTTTTTACAATAAAATCAATTACTCTGACTGACAAATGCAGTCCCTGCTCGGGCGCCAAAAATGTAACGTACTTTTCTGTAATCAGCCTTATGCCGTCACAGCAAAGTTCGGTGCACTCTTTATTTATTTTATTCGGATAACTTCAATCGTGAAGCCAGAATTCGACGTGACTCCCTTGCAATACCAGAAATAAAAACAAGATTTCAATAACTAATCGTATAATATATTTATCTATGTACACACAAAACGGGTACTTGATTGCTCGTATTTACACGCTGCTCTTCTTTTATCTATCCTAGTAGTCTTAGCTACAGTGTAACTTGACCGGCACTTGACTCGGTTCAGGTTAACCCCCTCTGGCCTTGTTGTGGCTAATTCAGCTGGGTTACTAATTACTCTGCTTGCCTTCTGCTTCACTACACCTGAGCTGTTCTCGGCGATGACAGCCGGGAAAACTTCTCCCAGTCTCTGAAACACAAGGATTACGTCGACTCCATCTTCGGCACTCGATCCACAAATCTGTCCCCGTTCGGGAATTAACTGAAAACTCGGGAATAATCGGAAAACTCCGCTGAAGCGTACGAGAGCAACAAACAAGCGTCACCAGATACACGAAACTTCAACGGTTCGGGAATTAACGGGAAATTACGGAAATGATCGGTTACCTTCGAAGAAGCGTACGAAGTTAACGAATAATCGTCACCAAGTACACGAAGCTTCCACGAATCAAAACTGCACGACAAAGCACGGAAATGATCGGCTACCTTCGAAGAGGCGTACGAAGTTAACGAACGGGCGTCACCAAGTACACAAAGCTTTAACAACTCGGAATTGAATGACAGAACACGAAAAATACTCAGCTGACTTTGCAGAAATGTACGAGGTTAACGACCAAGCGTCACCAGATACTGAACGGTGAATATCGAAGAAGTGTACGAGGTTAACGAACAAACGTCACCAAGTACACAAACGGCGAATCTCGAAGAAGCGTACGAGGTTAACGAACAAGCGTCACCAGGTACTGACCTTCCACGGAGCACACAATAATAAACACAAAATCACTTACCCTCAACGATGTCTAGTAGCCCGTATACCGCTTTTCTAATATTAACCCGTGGTTAATATTAGAACCCGAATTGAATTATTGAATTCAAACTCAATTCGAACTGCCTTCCGATTTTTCTCTCCCCTTAATATAATTATCTTTTATATTTTATGCAGGGGAGAGATAAATCTTTTATCTCCTTCCTTATCCTACGTTGACCAGGGAGTGATAAATTACCTGTCTTCTTGACATTGTCAATGTCAATGTCTTGCAGGTTACTTATGTTTCAAACATTGACATTGACAATTTGTTTGATCATGGTTACTAAAATTTTATTTGATATCGTTATAACTTAAAGATCCAACTTTTTCTCTAGAATTTTCTTCTGACCATCTCCACTGGTCACATTCTAATTGATCTGAAAAAGTAACCGTTACATACTGATGCCTTTACAATATCAATCGGAGTGGTGCAATATACGAGACTTTGAAATCTCCAAAACAAGAAGCCTAACCCTAACGAATAGAAGATTGGCAATTGTGAGGAATTATTCACCCTGACCTATCTATTAATTGCTCGCTAAAACCAAAGAATAGATGCCCTTGGAATTTTATAAGGAACAAGAAACGACTAGGAGATGAAAAAGTTAGTCTTCGCCTTTACATTTAAACAGCTACAACCCCCAAAACGTATTTAATACGTCTCAAAGGGTATCTAATGTGTAAGTCAAGTCTTTATAGATCTTCATATTTTTAATTTTAGTGTAGTTATTGCGTAGGCTACAATACATTAAAAATATTATTCTAATATTTTATTTTTTGTTTTTAGAAATCATGTTGTTCGACCGTACAGAGATTTTTGAACTTGTGGAAAATATGGATCTCAGTGGATAGTGAAGATAATTGAAATAAGTGGAACACCAGCTAAAATCTACAGTTTTCTTAAAACTCGTTTTCCAATAATATAATTTTAATTTATTGTATTGAGATTTTGTGTAAAATTCAAAATGTTGCATGTTCTGTACTGTATACTAAATGAAAGCTTTTGTAATAATTGCTTTAGTGAAGAGTTATGTTAAACAAACCAATAAGTTACTATGAAACCACTGTTAACTAAAAATTTCTTAAACGCCAATTATTCTAAAACACTACTTACTATTAGCAACATTGTAAAGGAGAACCTTTTTTTAGATTTTCGAATTCTCTACATACCAATTAGTAGAGAAATTGGCACAGTGGCACCCCTTAACACTTAAAGAGTTATTTCTAAAACACTGTATTATTAACAATTTATTGCTTGTTAATTCCTCTATCATACGTGTTTAATAATTAAGAAGTTGTCAAGTGTTGTAGATGATGCTCATTACTTTCAATTGTAATAATTATTGATAGACAATCAGGCTGTTCGTTCCCTTAGGAAACCGAAAAACTACTAAAATATAATATTTACCTTTCTTGAAATCACCCAACGAATTTAAATTATTTTAGCAAAATACTAGTGTTTCAGGGTTTTTTGTTGATATTTCTACCATAGTGTTAGTTGCATGCTATGGATGCTCGACATTCGACACTGATCGGCATTATCTAAAACCTAAAAAAACTAACTTTTACCCATCACGCACTTTTTCAGTATTGGACAGCAAAAAAATTTTTTTATGAAGGTTCAAGTGTTAGGAACTACTCTACGGTTGCCAAAAATTCGGATTGGTATGGTGTCTTGCAAAATTTGTTATAACTGAAGGTGTTTCTTACCCGCCGAAACTTTAATCTAAATTGAAGAGTTTTCTCCAAGTCACTGGAAGCTAATTCTTTGACAACTCCTAACGAAGTGGCAACTCCGAGCATGTACTCATAGTAACTTTCGATGTCCTTATCGTCGATATAAGGTAGATAGGGTTCTGTAAGCTTCAAGATGCGTTAAAATAAAATAAAAACGGCTACTAGTAAAAAGATCCTTACCACCAAACTTGGATTTTTATCGTCGACAGTCGTTCCGAAGTAAAACAGTTGCTTACATTCCAAACCTAACTTCCTCAATTTGATTACCATTTCTTCAACGTTAAAATCGTTTTCGTTCCATTTTGGTCCATCCACAGCAGGCCAGCCACCCAACTTGTTCAATTTCTGCTTCAAGCTATGAGCTCCATTTTTCTCAATGACAGACTCGTTCATACAAAGTCTAAAGAAACTGTTTAATGCTTGAACGGCCTTTGGTTCCGTTGCATGAGATGGTTTCTTGAGCATGGCTTAAATTTGATTTTCGACATCTCTGGATACGATGGCTTTCAACGAAACTGGTTTTCCTTCGTGAGTCTTTTTGAATATTCCGTTACAGGCGAATTTGTAAAAGTCTTGACAAGGATCGATTGCTGGGTCGATGAAACTCAAAACATCAGTTGATGCTTTTCGACAACCGGATGAAATGCAAACATCGCCTAAAACTATTTTTTTTAAATTAAATTATTTTAAACAGTTTACCTGAAGCCAAAAAATTTAAATTGTTTATAAGAATAACAAAAAATTTGTTTTTTACCATTTTAATAAATACCGCACCAAGAACACCTAAAATTGTTGGTAATGCTTTGATTAAGTGCGTTTGAATGCGTGTTTGCAAGATCAAATAGTTTGTATAAATTAAATAATTGGAAGAAATTACGACTACGAAGCATTTCGTCCTACGAAATAATCTCATACTTTTTATTAAAAGTGACCTAGTTCTTAAGGATTTTTTTAACTTTGAATTTTCCACTATTGGCGTGGGTCCTTAACAATTAATTAATCTTGCGCTCTTCTTCAACACTTAGCTAAACAAAATATTTAACAATTGAACAAGCAAAGTTGAGATTACAGAAATTACAATTATTTTAAGAGACACCTTTAATTATAATTAATTGAGCCATCAAGTTAATAAGTAGGTGTTTAAAAAGAGCGCTATTTTCTAGAGCTTATTAATAATTGAAGCAACAGTCAAATCTGTAATAAACTTAACAATTATAACTCTAGTTAATATTATAATTTATATTTACTACCGAAATTGCTTAATTTTATTGTTTTAAATAAAAAATTGAAGATTTTTGAATGTATTGTAAAAATATTAAAAATCGTACTCCTAGCGCCATCTATGGGCCATCTTGCAAAACTTAAGTTTCTTTGAGTTGAATAAAATTGACTTTCGAACCTCATGCGAAAGGTTAATTTAAAAACAGATACGGCCAAAATGAAAAAGAGTCAATCTCATGATTGTAAGTTTGATTATAAATGCTAAAGGTAATAAGGAGATAGAAAAGAAATATCCTGTAGTTTGTTGTTGGTAAGAAAAGTGATAAAATTTAATTTTCCTCGTATTATTTCTTGTAGTTAATAAAATAAGCTATTTTAATACATAAACAAAACGATTAAATTTTTTATTGAATTTAAATTACTGCAAGAGTAGTTTTGATTTGAATTTAAATTTGGCGGGCGTATGAAGTGGCGTTTAGTAGCGTGGCCTTTTTGATAACTAAAGTGACATAACCTAACAAAGTTTACTTCAAGAAAATTAAGTTTTAATAATTTTAAACTAAATGCAATTGAATGAAGTGTTATCTAAATTAAATGGCGCGGTTTAAAAGTATTGTAGCTATAAGGTAGTTTTATTATAAAGTATTATGAAATCCATTCATCAAATTTATAGGTATTGTGCGAACTTATAACTTTTTTAATTTATATTTAAGGAATGCTGTAACCTGACCATATCCATATGTCCTCATGTGAAGATTTAAAAGCTTCATAAAGTGCTTGAAAATAAAATCGATCCTAATAGAATTATATTTTTTAATAGTTTACGAAGTGAAGTGGAATGAAAAGCTATCCTAGTTTATGCAGGATGCAGTTTTTAATATGCAGGAACTTGAAGAAATTTATATTATGGTAAGCAGACTAACTAATTGTATTTAGTCATTAAAAATGTCTATACCTTTTATAGATTATATGGGCTCGTATTAGAAAAATCAAGGTGATAGTATGTCGGCCCAGTGCTTGGGGGAATGCCACCAAATAAGAATATCATTGCCTTTAGCACTTTGGCTATTCAAGGATATTGTTAGAGCAGGGAAAGTTAGAATGATTACAGTATTTGGGCAGCCACTTTGTCTTTCGTTCATCCTCATAGAAAAAATTGGCTACTCTCTCTACAGTGGCTTTGACAGCAAGACCGTTAGGCTGAAGTTAACGTCTTTGTTCCACATAACTCATAACTTATGGTGTATGTTAGTTCTATTGTCTTAGTAGAAAAGAAGGGCATTACTTTTCATTATTTTTCCTTCAGAGACAACATAGCCAATTAATAAGTAGTATTATTATTTATTTTATATATGTTTCGCTTAATTTATAAGCTTCTTCAGAAATATTTTAAGTATTAAATAAGCAAAAAAAAACAAATAAATTATTGCTTTTAATGGTATTTTGTAGATTTTACCAAGCTCGTCCATTGCCAGAGGAACCTATAGTCAAATTTTTTAAAGACTACCGACACGTGACCACCTTTATATGTATAAATAAAGATGAAAACGACTTATTTCGAGAGTTTAATTAGTTAATACATTTATTGCTAATTATTATTAAATATTTATTTAGAAAATTTATAATTAAATTAATTATTTATTCAATATTTTAAAAGTCATGTGTCAGTAGTCTTTTAAAAATTTGAGTGTAACTGTTTAACACGAGTGCCGTTATATGAACGCTACAGTCTTGAAAATGTGTGTACATTGTTCATCACAAAATAATCTGAAAGCTCTACAATGTTCATCGTTTCTGTTAGGTAATTTGCAGACGCAATTCATATTTTCACTGAATAATCTAAAACATACACTTAATGAGATCGCCTATGTTAGTAATTCTTACTACATGTGAACAAATAAATCTTAACAATAAGTTATTTCGTGTTTTCCTTCAGTTTATTTCAAGTTGTGAAAGAAAGGCTCTTCTCGGAACCTAAACTTACACCTTGGAATCAGGAAACCTATCAATGTTTTCTAGTGTTTATGTTTTGAATCTAATGTGGTCCCAGTTTCTTCAAACTTTGTAACTTGTAAGTTAACACTTAAAAGACTTATTTTTATAAAATAATTTAACACAGATATCACGATGTGCACCACTGTTCCATGTTTATTAAATGGTATTAAATTCTAATAATTTTATATAACTCTAATTTAGCATCTTTGAATTTATGTAAGGCTCCATAAATGATATCCACCAGGAACACGAAAGCTAACAAGCGCCTCAATTTGTGTACTAACACTTTTGCAGTTCACTTCTTGTTATGCTGCTTTCAAGAGTGTATTTGATCCAATTAAAAAGTGATAAAAAAATTCTTAACTTTGAGTATTTCTCTTAGACTAACGTACGATGTTCTTGGAGTGTTTGAGACATAATACCGGTAAGTTTTATAACAATAAAGTTGAAAATAAGATAATTTCTTTTGAAATTACGCCCAAAGGGTAGCTTTTTTCGTATACACAAAAAGATTTCGCGTTTTGTTGGTTGTCTAACGTTAATTAGGAAACACCCAGAGCCATCTACTAAAGTAAATAAACATAAACCAACAATGTCAAAAGTAGATACCTATACATTTTCTACAGTGACCTACTTAACCTACTTTATATAAATGGTGGCAATGATAGCTGTCAACGTCAGCTTCATGATAAAATTCAACGATTGTCGAGTTTCAACAAAATAACCTTCTTCTGTATTCCACAAAACCTCTTAAGCAATAAAGGTGGTGTATTATTATTAATTGTAATAGGAAGCTACAGGTGTTTGGTGAGTAACCCTAACCTAACCTAAAAGATAAGTTAACACTTCGATCGATAGCAATGATTAGCAAGTGTATAAATATATATTTCTTGTTTTAGAGTCGCTTTTGGAGTTAGTTCTTGTAATATAACCTGCCAATTCATTGATTCCATCATCAATAGAAGTGCGGAGTTTGAATAATCAACACGAACAATGGGATGAAAAAACGGTTGATGTATTTAATAACTATTTGTTCAATAATGAAAGTAAATCATATTTATCAATCAAAGACGACTTTACATCCTTGACTGGTGTGCTCCGGCTTTCAATAACAGCTGCAACAAAGTGGTAAGTAAAATTAGTAATTGTTAGAAAAAGTAGGTCAAATGCTTTTATGGTGTATTTTAGAATTTATGGAGCTGAACCAGTTGAAGAGGAATCATACAAGTCGTCACAAGTATCGTTGGGTTGACGGTAGATAGCTACAGTATCACTACACTCTTGAAAATGCTTACACGTTGTTTATCACAAACTAATCTGAAAACTGGTGTCATTTCAATCAGGTAATTTGTAGAAGCAATTCATCTTTGGTTCTTTCTCTAATCTTTTCCAATTGGTATTTTCAGCAAAGCGTAAATTGGTTATCTAATAGTCCAAGAATCTAAGAATACTAAAAACTATCTGAATGCATTTAACATAGTGCTCATGAAATACTGTAGTTAAGTTATGAACATACCTTTTTCTTGGATCAAGAAATATTCGATATTACATAACTTCAAGGAGAAATAAATTTTTCCATTGACAGATAGTCGCTTTATTAAGGACGAGCTCATAATTGTTTTGTAATCGATGCAAGAAATACTGAATGTCAAAGGACGCCAATGAAATTAACAACTTAATATTTTTACTACAAGGTAACTTCTAAAATTTTAGTATTGAAGCTTAAGTTTGATCAACTTTTATTATGTGACTTGTACTTCTAGACGATTCTTGTTGAAGTAAGAAAAATAAAATATGTAGTGGTAGATAAACCATTCTTTTTTTTATTGTGTAAATCACTTGCAAATGATTCTTTATTTAATTATTTGTATATGTTGTGATGTCACTACTAATAGATTTTATATTTTTAGATACACATGGTAGGACTAGTTTCCTATCTCACCAATAAACATCGTGGACTCGCAGATCCTGAGTAGCTCCAAACCTCCCTATATTAAGAACAAGAAACAGGAAAGAGTTACACTCAAATACAAAATACAGGAGTTGCTTATGTTTTCAAGCTCGTTTAGTGCTCATGATAAAGAATAATATTAAATTATTATAAATGTGCAATTTGTACCAATTTAGTTGGACATAATTTCTCACTTAATTATTTTAATTACAGTCTAGTATCAAAATGATAATGACTTGTAATCGCTATTCCAAATTCATTTTAATTAACGTAAAATGTGAGTGAATCTTTTTCAAAGTAAATTGGTACGGATTATATGAGCGTTAAAATTAATCTAGGGCTATTAATTGCGTTACAATTATACTTTTTAAAATGATAAAAATCGAAAACTTATATTATGAAACATGAATTAACGTATTGTATAAGACGACGTTGATGAATTTATTTTAAATAAAACGAGCAAAGGTGTATTAATTGTTAATTAAGCTAAAATTGTAATTTATTTTGTTGTCACATTGTTTGTAGGTTTCTGCTCGTATTTTTCCCTTTGACTTTTCATCACATTAAAGTACACATTTCAAATATTTTATTTTCGATGTATTGTGCTAAAGTTTGAGAGGACTAGAAAGGCCACACTATCTTGAGTTTACGGCTTTTCAAGAAACCAGGTGTAACTAACTCAATTTTATATTTATAAAAAAAAAGAAATTATACTCTTTAATACTTTAGCTATTAATAATTTATTACTTGTTAATTCTTTTATCATATGTGTTTAATAATTAAGATATTAAGAAGTTGTCAAGTGTTGTAAATTATGCTCATTGCTTTTGATTGTAGTAATTATTGATAGACAATTGCTTGATACAATCAGGGTGTTTGTTCCCTGAGGAAACCGAAAAACTACTAAAATATAATATTTGTCTTTCTTCAAATCACTCAACGAGTTTAAATTATTTTAACAAAAAAACTAGTGTTTCAGGGGTTGAAGGTTTGCTCTTTTAACTATATGGGGTGTTTTTGTTGAAATTTCTACCACAATGTTAGCTGCATAAAAAGCATTTAAAGTGTTTTCTTGCACATGATTTCGAAAGTACAAATATTACGTTTTTCTTTCAGAAACTTCCTGTACAAGTTTGTCGATCTCCTGATGTAATACTCTGAATATAATAATTTTATTGTAAAACAATGTAACTAGTCTGATGAAAGTACTTGATTTAACTTTAACATATAATACGTTAAATTTAGTTTTAATTACTTCACAATCTTTTTATAATACTTATAATTATTAATTAATACAAATTAATTTATTAGATTCAGTACTTACTAATTTCAGTTTTAGACCTGTAATATAGGCAACCCATTATACACATTTTAAAGTTACATTGCGCATTTGTACTGCTTCTAATGAAATTAATACTGGAATACTATTGGTTAAATTTAATAAAGAGGGGCTATAATCACCGCCAAAAGTTAATAAAAGGCCGAGTTTTGCCATAAGTTGACTTTTTTTATCAGCAACTCGGATCTTCAATTTTTAGAAATTTAAGGGTTACTCTTGTTTAAAATCAACTAGGATTTTTGAAATTTTTTTTGCTTGGAAGTTGTTCCTAATATTATTCTGAGTGTTCCTACCAAGTTGTTAATCAAAAACTTCATAAATAAGTGCAACTTACTAATTAATAGATATTTGTAAATTTTATACTTAAAATTTAATTTTAATGAATTGTAATAATGACTTTGCTAAAAAAAACTTAAATTGATATTAATACTTATTGTAAAGTGTATAATGTATTTATAAATTTCATTGTACTTAGATAAATAATTAATTTGTAAATAAAAACTTTTGTGTTAATTACATACTGCTATTACTTAATAAATGTATTGAAATTATCTGTATTTTTTTCTGCTCATCCACTTCAATAAGCTGATTTAAAATTAAACCCTATTGTACATGAATAAACAAAAATTGTCAAATCTGTAAATTTTATTTCGTACTGTATAAGGTTTATTTAGCAACATTTAAGGGATGTTAATTAATCATTAGAGGTAAATAATTAAAAAAAAAAGTAAAAAGTCAACTTATTTTGACATAAAAGATGTCCAAATGTGTCCAAATTTGTTAAAATTTGCTAAGAATGAGTGTATAAACCAATTGATGTATTAGGAGAGCAGAAGTGTTATAGGATATTACTAAAAATAAAAATACTAAATTAAAAGAGTATTAAATGCACGGCCTTATCTTATCAAGAAGATAAGCTTTCAATAAGAGCTTTCACGTAAAGCGTTTTGCCATTTTAATTTAATATTTTTATTTTTAGTGATATCCTATAACACTTATGCTCTCCTAATACATCAATTGGTTTATACACTGATTCTTAGCAAATTTTAACAAATTTCGACACATTTGGACATTTTTGTGTCAAAATAAGCTGATATTTACACAAATATTTTATTTTGTCCTTCTATCTCATCTATACCAAAGGTTTAGTGTAAAAATCAACTTATTTTGACATAAAAAATGTCCAAATGTGTCCAAATTTGTTAAAATTTGCTAAGAATGAGTGTATAAACCAATTGATGTATTAGGAGAGCAGAAGTGTTATAAGATATTACTAAAAATAAAAATATTAAATTAAAAGAGCATTAAATGCACGGCCTTATCTTCTCATAACAAGATAAGCTATGATAAGCTTTCGATAAAAGCATTTGGGTAAAGCTCTTTGCAAATTTAATATAAAATTTTTATATTTACTGATATCCTATAACACTTCTGCTCTCCTAATACATCAACTGGTTTATACACCGATTCTTAGCAAATTTTAACAAATTTGGGCACATTTGGACATATTTTATGTCAAAATAAGTTGATTTTTACACTAAACTTTTGATCTAGAAGAGATAGAGGGACAAAATAAAATATTTGTGTAAAAATCAGCTTATTATGAGATAAAAAATGTCCAAATGTGTCCAAATTTGTTAAAATTTGCTAAGAATGAATGTATAAACCAATTTATGTATTAGGAGAGCAGAAGTTTATAAGATATTACTAAAAATAAAAATATTAAATTAAAAGAACATTAAATGCACGGCCTTATCTTCTCATAACAAGATAAGCTTTGACAAGCTTTCGATAAAAGCATTTGCGTATAGCTCTTTGCACATTTAATTTAAAATTTTTATTTTTACTGATATCCTATAACACTTCTGCTCTCCTAATACATCAACTGGTTTATACACTGATTCTTAGCAAATTTTAACAAATTTGGGCACATTTGGACATATTTTATGTCAAAATAAGTTGATTTTTACACTAAACTTTTGATCTAGAAGAGATAGAGGGACAAAATAAAATATTTGTGTAAAAATCAGCTTATTATGAGATAAAAAATGTCCAAATGTGTCCAAATTTGTTAAAATTTGCTAAGAATGTATGTATAAACCAATTGATGTATTAGGAGAGCAGAAGTGTTGTAAGATATTACTAAAAATAAAAATATTAAATTAAAAGAGCTTTAAATGCACGGCCTTATCTTCTCATAACAAGATAAGCTTTGATAAGCTTTCGATAAAAGCATTTGCGTATAGCTCATTGCAAATTTAATTTAAAATTTTTATTTTTACTGATATCCTATAACCCTTCTGCTCTCTTAATACATCAACTGATTTATACACCGATTCTTAGCAAATTTTAACAAATTTGGACACATTTGGACATTTTTTATGTCAAAATAAGTTGACTTTTACACTAAACTTTTGATCTAGAAGAGATAGAGGAACAAAATAAAATATTTGTGTAAAAATCAGCTTATTATGAGATAAAAAATGTCCAAATGTGACCAAATTTGTTAAAATTGGCTAAGAATGCATGTATAAACCAATTGATGTATTAGGAAAGCAGAAGTGTTGTAAGATATTACTACAAATAAAGATACTAAATTAAAATAGTATTAAATGCACACGGCCTTATCTTATCAAGAAAATAAGCTTTGATAAGCTTTCAATAAGAGCTTTTACGTAAAGCTTTTTGTGATTTTAATTTAATATTTTTATTTTTAGTGATATCCTATAACACTTCTGCTCTCCTAATACATCAACTGGTTTATACACCGATTCTTACCCATTTTTAACAAATTTGGACATATTTTATGGCAAATTAAACTGATTTTTGCATTAAACTTGTTAATTAGAAGGGATAGAGGGTTGATATAAAATATAGGAGTAGTCGAGACGTTTTAGAAAGACACCTATAAATCAAAATTTGATTAGCTACCTCCTAATCAAAATTATAACTAAATAAACAAAAATTACCAAATATGCAAACTCTATTTGGGGCTGTACAGGGTTTATTTATCAATATTTAAGGGATGTTAATTAATTTTTAGAAGTAATTAATGATTGTCTATTGTCTATAGTAATTAAATTAGTCTAAAGGGCTTTAATAAAGCTAGAAATGGCAAAAATAACTCTTATGAGATTTTATGAACAAGAAAATGCTCGAAAATGTCGATTTTTGCGACTTCGTGACAGGATCACAGGAGTGCAACAAGGTGTCATAATATTATTAAAATAAATCTCTTTAAATTTATTTAAGAGGATTTAATGCAGTGCCTTATCTTCACGTAACAAGATAAGCTTTGATAAGCTTGAGATAAGCTTTCATTCAAAGCTCTTTGCTATTTAATTTAATAGAAATATCCTGAGAACTCCTTCCGCTATGATGTCACTTCTAATGGTTTCCAGTTGATTCTTATCAAATTCTGCTATTAGGCTATTCTTTTTGTTAATAAGAACAAACTGGATATTATTTTAAAAATCTTTATTACTCAATAGATAATTTGTTATATTTACATTGTTACAGACATTACATAATACAAACGTAAATTAATTAACATTTCTAATAAAATTCACAATAAATGAGAACTTATAAAGGAAATCTTATATTAAAATATAAACAACAAGTATTAACATTAATTTGGTTTACATTATAATGTGTTACAATCAAATAAAAAATACAAAATTTACAAAAAATTTTTATTTTTAAAAATGTATTTTTTACACTTAATATTGATTTAAATGATTTAATATTCAGTAGACATACTTAGAATAATACCAAGAACAACTTCCAATCAAAAAAAATTTTAAAAATCAAAGTTGATTTTCAACAAGAGTAACCCTTAAATTTTCTCTCGAACTCCGATCGAAAGTGGTGATAAGCTTTTCAACTTATGACGAAATTCGGCCTTTTATTAACTTTTGGTGGTGATTATCGCCCCTCTTTATTAATTTGACCCAATAGTATTGAAGCATTAATTTAATTAGAATCAGTACAAATGCGCAATGCAACTTTGAAATCTGCAGAATGGGTTGCCTATATGACAAGTGCGAAGTTTAATTTTATTGAATTTTTAAAGAATTAAATACTTTTGAGCTACCATCAAAGACAAAATTCTCGTTATATAATTGTTTATTGCAGATAGACGTTAACAACATAATGTCCAAATTTTATAATTAGCATAAATTATGATTTGGTCTCCTCTACTAATTATAACATACTCTTGTTGTTATTAAAAAGAGCTTCTAAATTACTAGGAATCAATATCGAAAAACTAATTTTAGTCTAGCGTTAAAACAATAATTAACAAACTCAATTTATTTAACTAAAAAATGATAAAAATGTACATCCAATTTTTAATTCTAAAACTATTTCAACTCTACATTTACCCACAAAATTAACTTAAAACTTACTTTAATTAATCTTAAATCTACTTATTACTTAAATTCTTACAACTATTCATGTCGTAACATCTAAAAATGTGTTTATAAAAGTAAAAACTTGTCCCGTACTAGCACAAATTTGTGTTTAGAATTCATTTTGAAAATTTTAAAAGTTTGTACTTCATTACAATTAAAAATTTGCAAATCTTACACCTAGATTACATTTACAAATAAAAAATTCATCAAAATATACAAATTAAGTGTGTATAAAAATATTTAAAAATCAGTCGTTATAAAATAATCTTAAATATCATTTTAAGATACTTATTATTAGCAGATCTATTTTGATTCAGATCCTTAAAATCCATGAGTTAAAAAATTGTAAGACACTTCTTCTCGCATTAAATGTGATAAACGTACAATAGGCTTGTTACTAAGTAAGATAAATGTGGCATTACATGCGGTGATGAACTAATCCATTGTAAGCCAGCGTAGTTAATGTTGGGTGTTAATATTTCTACAAAAACAAATTATTAATACAAACGAAATATAATTTAAATTTACAAATCGAAAAAACACTTCAAAATGCTTTAACACTTAAATGCAACGGTCGTTGCAACAACTAACAAGATGCTTGAAACTTTATAGGTAAATAAATCAAAATAACGACTTACCGGAAAATATACACAAAGATAGTTGCAAAAATTGCGATAGAGCTTATCGAAATAGTAGCTGCATCTCCAAAATGAGTTTGTCCACAGGCAGGTGGACACACAGGAATGACGGTTTCTACATACAACAAACAACTAACCTATAGACTACACATTTACATGCTTAACAAAAATCTTGCTCAATTTAAAAATTAGCAAACAGTCAATTAAATTTATCCATTGCAAAAAAACTTTAAATAAAAAGAATTTTAACAACAATCAAAATCTTTTTCATTTAAATAATTTATGTAACAATCAACTCGATGAAATAAAAGTGCCTTACCGAAAAGTTCGACGAAATCTTCATCTTGACCGAGCTTGTTTGCAGCTTTACACATGTAATTACCATACTGACGTTTCTCAATTGTAATTACACGAATTGTAGTATCTGTAAATTCGTCGGCTGTTGCAAAATGTGATATACTCTGATGTTGATTATTAGACAACTGAATTCCATCTTTATGCCAAGTAATAGCCGGTGGAGGATAAGCTTCGATGTGACACTCTAAATCCATATCGTATTGCAAAGCTTGTCCTAAACGAGGCCTAGGAACAGTTACCACAGGCTTAAATTCAACTTCAACAGCAATATTACCTTTAAAAAAAATCATAAGTGGATAATTATAACCTTAAAACTCAACTTACGTCTATTTCCACGCCCGACACCGTTTTCGGCTACACAATAATAAGTACCACGATCTTCTTTTCGAATTGATTTAATTTTCAACTTATTACCCCTATAAATAGAACCACCAGTAGGTAAAATAGCGTTATTTTCGCGTCTCCACGAAATCCTCGGTGGTGGATAACCTCCGGCATAACATTCAAGTTGTACGGCTTCTCCTTCAGAAACAACGATAGATCTTGTTGAATTATCCGATATAATCGGTGGTCTCCTCACTTGTAATTCGACTTCTGCTGCTATTTTATTGCTTACAGATATTAAAACTTGGCATTGATAGAAACCAGCGTCGGTTTCTTGTATGTCTTTAATTTGTAAGGTGTAAGTTGAGCTAGCCTAAAAAAATGGGTTTTTATTTAAGCATTAAAGTGAGATTTTATTTTTACTTGATCGTAACGTAAAGCAAATCTCGAGTCGTGTAAAATTAGCGAACTGCCCGTTGAAATAGGTAAAATGTAGGAATTGCTCGTGTGGTCGACTTTCATCCAAAGTACCGGATATTCTTGGGCATATTGCACCGAACAATGTAATTCTACAGTTCCACCAATATCTTTAATTTGTTCTTGGGAAATGTAAGATATTGTAGGTGATCGTTGTGTGTACACTAAACAAACAATTAAGGTGTGTCATAAAAGGTTACTTAATCTTAATCTTGATAAAATGTTATCTTTAATTTAAATTTAAAAATAAATAAAACTTACCGTTTTGTATAAAAACATTAAATATTAATAAAAATACTGCAAGTGCAGTAGTAGGTAGCGCCATTTTAAACAACTTTTTGAATTGTTTTGAACCACACACCACACCTACCAACTCCAACTAATTAAGGATGATTCACAAATATGATTATCTTTAATTATTCATCTGCTTTGATCTTTTGATTTTGAATAATTTAAATTTATAAATACAAAGGAGATTTAATATTATGGAAAGAAATTGTTTATTCAGATAATTTAATAATTAATTGATAACACAATTCTAATCAACACATATTAAGGCCAATAGGGCAATTTAATAATTAATCTTTAATTATCTTAAGTAAATTACCATTTATTATTAATTAATTGTATTTTTAAACTCGGTAGCCAGGAAAAATAGTAAACAAAGCAAATTTAAGCTATAAAACCATTCATAATACCCGATAGTGATGTCATCACGTGTCTTGTACAGAGCGATCTGATTGGCTCTCGGTTAGCGCTGCAATTTAAATTCGAATTTTAAATGTTGCGCGATTTGAGTTTTAAAAAATAAACTTGTCGTGTAAGCAGAATTTTTAGGTATAACCGTTGATTGAAGGAGTTTTATGAAGATACGCATCGCTTAGTTAAAATGTGTGCCTGTTTTCCTACCAATATTTAAAAGTTTGTTCTCCCCGCTGCCAACAAACTAGCAGTTTGGGTCGAGATGCTCCAATGGCAGAGCACCATCGCTACAAGGTCGACCCATCGTACGGCACATTTTGTTCCATAAGCTTGCGTATCTTCTAAAATTCCTTCAATCAACGGTATAACTGTTTAAAAAATTTCATATTTTTATAATTTTGTCGTAAATTGAAATTCAAAATATACATTATTTTACATCTTCAGAAAGCTAATTTTAGGAGCTTTGAAAATATTGAAAAATATATAGGGTGTTCCATTTAAATTAAGAAATTTGACCCCATTTCCGATTAAACCGGAAGTCAAAGTATAAAGTGTTTGGTATCTTGTAATAGCTAATTTTACGAGCTTTCAATATATTTAAAAATATACAAGGTGTTCCTAAAAATATTGATATTTTTGTAATTTCCGGTTTAACCGGAAGAGTTTTGTTAACCGAAAATAGTGTCAAATAATAGATATTCATGGGATTGTTACATATATCTATTTTCAAGTTTTCATTTCTATTACAAAAGATATTAGAGATTTTTAAAGTTTTGACATTCAAAAAATCATTATTCCAAAACGACTCAAGCGATTTTGATAAAAATTTATATTTTGATAGAGAATTATGTTGTTTGTAACATATCCAAAAAAGAAAAAATATGGCAGAGGGAATTTTGAAAAATCCATTTTAAAATTTTGACCTACTTTGGCCCCTTAAAGGTAGGCAATTTTGAAGCAATTTTAAAAATCGACTTATTTAGGACGAAAGCCCTATATTTTGGCTGTACAGTGCCGTTTTGAATTTTTTATAATAATAACTACCCGCAAAGTTATAAGGGATAAACCACAAAATGGGACAATTGTTCTATTGGCCGCCATTTTGAATAAAAAAATCTGAAAGTTCTTTTTTCAATTGAGGCTCGCATGTATTATCTTATAGCCAAGTAGAAATGAATTTGGCTCAAATTTGCAAATATGTGCCCAAAATAACCACCTTATTTTTGGACACCCTGTATATATTTCTTATTAGAGCTATTTTTGCCGATAAAATAATTTTAAAGTGGTTAAAATCAAATTTTATCATAATCGGTTCAGTAGTTTTTGTTCTATGGCGGGGGGGGGGGTGCATACATCCAGACTTGGTTCAAAAAATCGAAAAATTTTTTTTTGCATTTTTGTAATCAAGGAGACTTAAAACGGCGAGAAACGAAAAAAAAATTTTATTATTTTTTTTTTTCGATTTTAAGAACTTTCTCGTGGATTGGAAAAAGTTAAAAATTCAAAACCCTGTTAATAAATTTCGAAAATCGATTATTTCTTTGGTAGAAGTAGTATTAAACTTGAATTTTATACAAAAATACTTTAAAGCATACACAGATTACCTACAGTTTGTTCGTTTTACTACACTCAAAATTATTAAAAATCAATAAAATTATTCGTTGTACTATACAGAGTGCGTCAAAAGAAGACAAGCGATAAAAAACGAAGAATTGAATTATAAATTATATTTATTTTTACATAAAAAACATTAAACTTTTAGGAAAAATACAAAAATCTTAAGTTTTAAAATAAAAAAAATTAATAAAAATCACAGAATTAAAACAAGTCAATTACTTAGAAAGTATTATAAATTCTTAGAATTCATAATTCGCAAATACCTTCGAGTATGTTAGAGAATTAAAATAAATTTCACACGATTTTCCTTAAAACTAATAAAAATCTTTTAAACATATTAAATACACATAATTTCTGTGTTTGACTAGTCTTAAAAATCCTATAATAGTAATACTCGTTACGGTATGACATCTAATGGAGCAAGTTGTTAAGATTTTTAAAACGATATAACTTTTGCTTACATTCACAACTTTTATCTTGCGATTGCTTAATAACTATTACCATTTAATGTTTACTCTTACTAATTAATTTTATTTACTACAGACGTAGTATTATAACTCAAATAAACTCACTTAATGGAAGTTTGTGCATCTTTAAAGTTTCGATAATTAATAAGTTGTAAATTAAGCAAATAAATTAATCGATATTTGTTGACTTAACACTTGCCCCCTTATGGCTAGTTACTAATGAAAGAATCTAATATTTTAGCTTCTACACTAATAAGGTGATGCATTAAAGAAATGCTACCACATACCATAAATACACGCACACACTTGTTTATAATTAAGACAATATTATTATAATAGCCGACAAAAATATCTAATAATTTGAGATTGTTTAAATGAATAACATTTAGTAAATATTCGAATACGTAACATTTTGAGACGTAATTTCTCACTGGTGTTGTAATATCAATAAATAACTTACACAAACTAAATAAATTTCTTACTAACCTAATTAATTTTGATGAAAGTCTTTTAAAATAATTTAAAATTTTTAAAAAATTGCTGGAAGAATTTAAAAATAATGTAAAACTAAACAATTGTTTAAAACAAGTATAAAATCGTAACAATAAACAAATATAAGCAGTCAGTAATAAAAAATAATTATTTATCACTTCTGGTTACGGACTATGCCCTTTTTTGGGTTTTTTCATTGACACATCATCAACGTCTTCGCCCTTTTTAACTTCAGTATATCTTTCACCCTTCAAACTAACAATTTTGTTATCTCGATAACGAATTAATTTTTTAGGTTCTACTTTTGGAGCAACAGGTCTGTGTTCTTTAACATCAGATTCTTTATCAATATATGAATACCTCTCAATAATCCGATTTTTAAGTTCTTGATCATCGACAGTCGGCTGTGGCTTACTCAAATGCAAAGTAACCAAACCATTCGAACTAATCGACTGCCCAGTTTCTTGTCTATGCACCAAAATCTGCGACGCTCTTTCAATATCCCCACAAGCGATAGTAATGCAGTGTTTAATCTAAAAAAAATCATTTACAAAATTCAAATTTCAAAAAAAATTATTAAACCAACTTCAATCGAACCGACGAGTGGAAACATTTCTTGCAGCGTGTCCGTCTCTTCCAAAAAGTCGCCACAAGAACCGTCAGTCGACCCATCACTAGTCTCAGATAAATGATGAATTCGTTTGGGTCGATCAAAACTTTCGGAAGTTATTTGATACCTAACACATCTTAAATGAAGGAAACTTAAAAGCTAATTAATAAACATACCTTGGTTTAGCCTTTGGAAGAATCTCAGGTAAAGACAACTCGATTAAAGAAATATCCTTTTCTCGAGGCTCGTCACCTTGCAATTTAGCCGCTAAATCGAATATCCATTGACAAATTGTAGTGTGATTTACAGATGCAAATTCGGGAAAATAAGCACTCATCATTTCACAAAATCCTTAAAGGGGAAATTAGTGAGTTAATGACAAAAGGAAAGGAAAAATCAATACCTTCGACATCGAAAACAGGATCTGAACTAACATCTTCGAGTATTGCGACCACATAAGACAAAACAATTTCGTCGATTAAATTTAAATCTGCGTTTGGTATTTGTTCTTTAACAAATTCGAATAAAGAATCTTTAATTTGTGATTCTTGTCTCGCTATATCACGATTTGACATCATGGAGTGCCTTGAATGAATAAAAACGGATTAAATAAAATTATTATTTTTTAATAACTAAAAAGAAATTAAATTATGTTTATGTTTAATTTGAGACAACAATAATTTACAATTTGTTTACTAAAGGATTGATATTTTAATAACAATGAATTAAAGAGGGTTATTTACCTGCTTCAATTGCTTAAGTATGAGATTTTTAATAAGTATTTAGTTGAATTTTAATTGAAATTTGTTCTTATACAATACTAGAGCAGTAAAATCGCCCAAAGTTATTTACTTCAATCAATAAATATAGCAAATACAAAAAAAATGTTTATATTAATTTTCAAGTAAACTACATGCAGTAGTTCCCCTACCTACCACGAGTGCTGCTTCAACAGTTTTAAATGTACTAGTTTGTCTTTTAGTCGATAGATGGCGCCACGTGTATAATTTTTAATAATTAAAAAAAATTATTAAATCGGATTGATAATCTATTAAATTAAGGATAAATTATTATTTTAATTTGTAAAAAAAATTATTTAATTGATTTTAAAAGTTTTTTAAAGGAATTTAGTGTGAAATTAAGTTTGAGTTTGCGTGAAGATAAAATAAGTTTGATAAGTCCACCTTTTAATATCAATAATAAAAGGCAAATAAAATAACGAACTTGTTAATTAGTAAAATTTGTGTTTAATTAAGAAAAATGAATTCTAATCCTACAACATCAGATTGTAAAACATCGGCTGAAATATTATTGGAAAAATCTAAACCGTTGAAAATAAAAATTTTTCCATCAAATTCGTCTGAAATTGAATTAAAATGTGATTCTTATGATGTGCAACAAGCTAAATTAGATGTGTAAGTAAAATTATAACTTGTGCTACTTAATTGGTAAAATTTTGGAAATTTACAGAAGTGAAAATTTTTGTACAGTACATAAGCCGTTTAAATATTTCTATAAAATGACCAAAATATGTGTTTTGGTTTTTCTTTGGTTTGTGTGTAGTTATGTTTTGATGCAGAAAAACGTTAAAGTTGATCAAATTCATCAAATTAGTGTCCCTTATGGTGTTAGCAAAGGTAATATTTGTTTTAAAATTTTAATAACTTTTTTGATATTAATTTCAAGGATATGCAATTAATGGGTTGCCGAAAGCAGAAAAATTATTTATACAACTCGAAGGTGCTTTATTGCCTTCGTATTACAGCAACTTATCGACGAATTGTATGTACATATGGATACAATATTTGGTAACAGTAGAACCGATAGTTAATTCATCAGAATTGGTTGAATCCAACATTATACTCCTCCAAGTACGTTTTTTGTTATAAACACCCCTTTCGAAATTTCAACTCTTAATTTGTTTCAGAATATATCAGAAACGTGGAAAATCCCTTTAGTTTCGGAAAATTTAATAGGAGTAGTGCCCGAATTAAAAGAAAAGCGTCTTTTTAAGTTAGAAAATATAACTTCAGATTACGTTTCGAATAACGTAATAAGAATTAACATTCAAACAAATTTAAAAACGAACTTACCCTTAGTTTTAAGTTACGATTTAGATCCAATAAATGTTGAAAATGGCGTCATTTATGCAGCATTAATTTTAGTCGGTTTATACATTTTAATTATTTTTGAAATAATCCATCATACTTTAGCTGCGATGTTAGCAAGCACCATGTCTGTTGCAGTACTTGCAGCTTTAAATGCTAAACCAACAATGGCTGAAATGGTCTCTTGGATCGACACCGAAACTCTTCTCTTATTATTCTCAATGATGCTCATAGTTACAATATTCAGCGAGACTGGAATTTTCGATTACATGGCTGTTTTGGCCTACAGGGTACTTTTTGCCAAAAATATTTGAATTCGTTTAATTGTTTTTAATTTTTAGTGCACCAAAGGAAAAGAATGGCCTTTAATAAACGCCCTTTGCTTCTTCACTGCTTTATTATCTTGCTTATTGGACACCGTAACCACAGTTCTCTTGATGACTCCAACAACGATTAGGTAAACTGCTCTTAAGAGTACGAATTGTAGTGACGTAATCGAGCTTGCCCGGCTTTTCAAAGTGCACATAACCTTAATCTCTCCATCTTTCCATCACTATCCATGAATACTGAACACTTTTCGTATAGCTCACTGAATCAGAGAAGAAATTAAATGAGCTATACGAAAAATGGTCATGGTTTCCAACATTGATAGTGACGGAAAATGGAAGATGGTATGACGAAATCATCGACTATGTGTTTGGCTTTACACTCATGGTTTAACATTTTAAGATTATGCGAAGTAATGAAAATGGATCCAGTACCAGTTTTAATATGTATGATAATTTTTTCCAATATTGGAGGAGCAATCACTCCTATAGGGGATCCGCCCAACGTTTTAATTTCATCCAACCCTGGCGTCATTAAATCGGTACGTGCTCATCTAAAGCGCTTCAAATTATTTTATTCCAAATTCTTTTCAGGGAGCCAACTTTTTAACCTTTACCATGCACATGAGCATTGGTGTTTTAATAGCGTCCTGCTTCGTACACGTCCATCTAAAATGTTATTATAGAAACAAAAAGGACTTGCATTACAACGCACCTGAAGAGGAGCTAGGTATCACTTCGTAGATAACCGTGGCCTTGTTCAAAATAGAGAGCAGCTTCCAACAGCTACTCATACTTTTTATTTCAGCACGCAGATAAAAACAAAGTATGAGCAATGAGCTGCTCTGTGTTCTGAACGAGGCCAATTTCGACGCAATAAAATTTTGATCTTTTCAGAACTACGTCGTACGATTGCTGTTTGGCAACGTGCAACTGCGTGTGTTGGAAGTTATAGCAGAGATGAGGAATGCGTAAAAAAGTCGATGAAAGAACGCACCGCTCTTCTTCTTGGCAAACTCAAGTCGAAAAGTATTTCCAACAACAATTCTCCAAGTACAGCTTACGAAAACAACTTGGAAGACTTGAAAAAGAAAGTAAAGTATGTTACTTCTAAAGGTAGGAGAAGGATAAATACGTTATTTATTTTTTTAGTACCCCATAAGAGATTTTCCATTGCTCGTTGAATCGGGATGCGTTTTGCTCTTCATTACAGTTTTGTTCTTCCTCCACTCGATTCCTGCAATGAGTAAGAATGACTTGAATTTTGTCCATGTTGTTAAAAAGTTACTTTTAGGTCATTTGGGTGTTGGATGGACATCTCTTTTAGGAGCTTTACTATTATTACTGCTAACAGATCGTGATGACCTCGAATCGGTTTTTGTAAAAGTAGAATGGTCCACACTTTTATTTTTTGCGGCTTTATTTATTCTCATGGAGGTTTGTATTTGTTTGAAGATATTTTTGAATTAAAAAAATTATTTTAGGCTTTAGCAAGGTTGGGTTTGATCGAATGGATTGGTAAACAAACTCAAACTGTAATTATGTCTGTGGGGCAGGAATCTAGGTTGGCTGTGGCGATTTTGTTAATTTTGTGGGTTTCTGCTGGAGTGTCTGCTTTTGTTGATAATATTCCATTAACAAGTGTGATGATTAGAGTTGTGACGGTTTTGGCAGATGATTCCGAACTTCAACTTCCAGTACAACCTCTTGTTTGGGCTTTAGCTTTTGGTGCTTGTTTTGGAGGTAATTTAAATTGAAACTTTTGAATAATTTTAAAGAAGATGTTTATTTTTTAGGAAACGGAACACTTTTTGGATCAACATCTAATATTATTTGTGCAGGAGTTGCGGAGCAACACGGATATAAAATTACCTTTGTGCAATTTATGAAGTGAGAATAAATTAATTATTTTTTTTTGTTTTTAACATGAACTTTTGGTATTTTTAGAATTGGTTTTCCAGTGATGATTACAAGCGTTTTAAGTATTACAATTTATTTAATGATAGCTCATGTTGTATTACAGTGGCATTAAAGTGTTACTTCAGTCAATAAAATATTTATACATTCTAAAAAAAACCCAACCCCTTATGTTACGTATCATACTAATAGCTCTTGGTAATTTAGCCAAATCTATAAATCTCTTGCATTTCACTATGCCGATCAGCAAAGTCGACCACGTGTAGGTATGTCCTATGTATCGATAAACCACAAAGCGTGTCGATTGTGCTTTAGTGTCGATGGTCTGTGGTTGTCCACTAGTGGAGGAAAAATGCATATTTGGACACATAATGTTCAAAATCGCTTCACAAACATGTTTTCTCTACTGGCTTCAGCTTAGATGGCCTGTTCGTTTTCCATTAGTAGAGGAAACATACATATTTGACACATATTGTTCAAAACCGCTCAAAGATGTTTTCTCCACTGGCTTCAGCTTTGATGGTCTGTTGGTTATCCATTAGCGGAGGAAAATGCAGATTTTAAACAATAATGGCAAAATCACCCCACAAACATGTTTTCACTAGTGGCTTCAGCTATGATGGTCTGTGGTTGTCAACTAGTGTAGGAAAAATTCATATTTTGACACATAATGTTCAAAATCGCTTCACAAACATGTTTTCTCTACTGGCTTCAGCTTAGATGGCCTGTTGGTTATCCATTAGTGGAGGAAAAATACGTATTTGTCACATAATGGCCATAATCGCTCAAATATGTTTTCTCTACTGGCTTCGGCTTTGATGGTCTGCTGATTATCCATTAGTGGAGGAAAAATGCATATTTTAACCTATAATGTTCAAAATTAGCTAACAAACATGTTTTCACTAGTGACTTCAGCTATTATGGTCTGTGGTAGTCCACTAGTGGAGGAAAAATGCATATTTTGACACATAATGTTTAAAATTGATCCACAAACATGTCTCTTCTACTGGCTTCACTTAGATGACCTGTTGTTTATCCACTAGTGGAGGAAAAATGCATATTCTTACCAATAATGCTGAAAATCAAAAACAAACATGTTTTTAATACTGGCCTCAGCTTTGATTATTTGTTGGAAGTCCACTAGGAATACCTCCTCCCCTCAACATGTTTTTACTACTGGTCTCAACTTTAATTGTCCACTAGTGTAGACGAAATGCATATTTTAACCAATAATATTCAAAATCCCCCCCCCCCCACAAATATGTTTTCACTTCTGGCCTCAACTTTGATGACCTGTTGCCTGTTAACTAGTGGCGAAAAAATAGATATATTAACCAATAACGTTCAAAATCACTCCCCCCTCCCAACATGTTTTCACTGTTGGCTTCAGCTTTGATGAATTGTTGGTTGTCCGCTAGTGGGGGGAAATGCTTATTTTAACCAATAATTGTCCAAATTTGCCCACAAACGTGTTTTCGTCACCACTGGTCTCAGCTTTGAGACCATGATCTGTTGGTTGAGAGCAAGAATGCATAAACATATAAACATGTTTGCATTACAGAAATTTGAACAAACTTTTTGATACAAGCGTAAAAGTTGAGTATGCTCTCAAAGAATTCAAGCCAAAGCCAGTCAGAGAAAATATATTTTGTTATTTCTAAACTATTTTTTGGAGCTCCTCATTTTCATATCAGTTTTCAATTAACGACAATACTTAAATTCTAACAACACAAGGAAGGACATCAGGTAATACCTACCTACCTACGTAATAGTCATATCTAAAACACTTTTATCAGTTAACCTTAACCTGAGTAAATACAAAAAATAACGACACAATTAGTTGCATTTTTACTAATGATTTGTCCACCAATGTTTTCTTCGTTGATTTTCCTAATTATTATTTCAAATGTCTTCCAAAGAGGTAAGTCGCATTAATAAACACAATTACTATAAAATCGTCTTTTTAATAGGTATGTTGCAGGAGTTTGATGGACGGATTGTCGGTGGACATCCAACCACCATATTAGCGTTTCCGTACCATCTTGGTGTAATATACAACATGGACACTTATTTATGTGGTGCTGCTCTAATAAGTCCAGTTAGTGCTATAACGGGTGCTCATTGCATTTTAAGTAATGCTGAAGATTCATACTCGATTAGAGCTGGTTCGTCTATACGTAATTTCGGTGGTTTATTAGTAAACGTGAACAGAATAATAAAACATCCACAATTCAATAAACGCACAATGGATTACGACGTAGCAATTTTAATTTTAAGTCATCAATTACCAACAAGTTTAAAAATAGTTCCAATAAGACTTCCGGAAATGTATGAAAATCCTCGAATTGGTACCAAAGCGATTGTTACAGGATGGGGCTTAACAAATCCGTCCGATCCAAATTCATCGTCGAGAATATTGAGGAGCGTCGACGTCCAAATCATAGATCAATATAACTGCATATTATTTTTCGGAACAAACGTCATTACAAATAGAATGATGTGTGCTGGGTATGTTTTTGGCGGAAAAGATGCTTGTCAGGTATGTATTAGGTATATTTTGTAAAAAAATAAGAAACTTGGAAATTTATAGGGTGACTCGGGTGGACCTCTTGTGCAAAATGGTAAACTTATAGGAATCGTTTCGTGGGGTATTGATTGTGCACAACCTTATTACCCTGGCATTTATACGAGAACTTCACAAGTGCGTGCTTTTATTAGACAACATGCAGGAATTTAATGAATAAATTATTAATTAATAGCTAATTTTATTGCTTTTTATAAAGTTGTTATAGTAATCGAGAAAAAATTTTTTTTAATTTCATTTCTCAACGTTTTGATTCCAAAACTGCAATAAATAAATTATCTATTGGAAGCAATACAAATAATTCTCCTAGTTGTTATAATTAATTTATGAAAATTAATCAAAAAGAAAAAATATGTCTTAAGCTGATTTTTAGAACACATCGTGTCTCTCCCGGCTGTAGCTCTTTAAGGAGTGATCTGATGATAATTTTACCTTTAATAAAAATTATAGAGCATAAAATTGTCTATTGGAAGCAATAAAAATAATTCTCCTAGTTGTTATAATTAATTTATGAAAATTAATCAAAAAGAAAAAAATATGTCTTAAGCTGATTTTTAGAACACATCGTGTCTCTCCCGGTTGTAGCACTTTAAGGAGTGACCTGATGATAATTTTACATTTAATAAAAATTATAGAACATAAAATTATCTCTTGGAAGCAATAAAAATAATTCTTCTAGTTGTTATAATTAATTTATAAAAATTAATCAAAAAGAAAAAATATATCTTAAGTTGATGTTTAGAACACATAGTGTCTCTCCCGGCTCTAGCTCTTCAAGGAGTGATCTAACGATAATTTTACCTCTAATAAAAATTATAGAGCACAAAATTATCTATTGGAAAAAATACAAATAATCCCTCTAGTTGTTACAATTAATTCATGAAAATTAACAAAAAAAAAAAAATATGTCTTGAGCTGATTTTTAGAACACATCGTGTCGCTCCTGGCTCTAACTCTTTAATATAGATCGGTGTCAATTCAGATACAGTCATTGCATCCTGAGGCTTATAAAGGATTTTTAGAGTCATCTTTAGAGACACCCCGTGCGTGACCAACACCTTGTTTTCATGCGTGCCACGCCACATTTGAGACAAAAGTCGCTATTTTGCCTTTGGTAGAGTCCTAAGCAGAAAATATCTTTTCTTTTGATCTTTTTTGAAATATTGCGTACGAGATCAGCGTCGAAGTACTAGAAGGGAGTTTAAAATGTAATAAATAGTACGTTTAATTTCATGTATATTTACTTTTGTTATGCATTAACAATAACAGAAATAAAGTGCAGTAATTTGCATTTAGCGAAATCACAACTGTACATAATACCTTTCTACAAAATTACAATCAATTGATGTTCATTTTATTGTAGAAAACAACTAGACACGCAACTATTAATTGATTAAACCTTATGCACTCCACAAATTGAGCTTGTGATTTTAAGTGAAAGTAGATGTAAATTACAGTTTTTGTTAGGTTAAAGATTTAGGTTACACGAAACAATTTCAATTTAGAATAAATATCTAAACAATATTACGGTGAAATAGTAAACGAATTCAATTATGCCAATTGTACTTAGCCCGATCACTAAGCCGCAGGTGCCTCCGAAAGTGCCTAAAATAAAAATTAGTTTTAGCGAGTCCTGGCGAAATTTGGCCATCTTAACGCTGCCATCTTGGAGCCTTAAAATTTACATCTAAGACGGCTGTGTTAAAATAGAGTCCATTTAGCCGTTACACGGACTAATCCACAACCTCCTTCGAAAAAGTCCCTATGGAAGAATCTTTACGATACGTACCTACAATTTCAAACCAATACCAAATAACATCGTGTTTATATAAAGTTGCATAGGGTGAATCGAAAAAAATGTTAATTATACTGTAATCAGACCATTGTTCCCTAAAAAGAGAAACAAAAAGTAGGTCAAATAAAATAATGTTACGGTAGGTCGGCAATATTTTAAAAATCGTGACTCGTGAAATTTTTATGTTTAATCCGGCGAAAGTATTAACACGTTAAAAACGAAAAAAAACAGCAAATTTAATTCGCTTCATCACGCCCACTAAGTGAAAAAAATTTTGAAGCACTTAATTCACGGTTACGATAATTAAATCGTGATTTACATTTCGAGGTCAATTTTTTTTCAAAAACTCATAGAAGGAAGTTGGAAAAAAAGTGTAACTATTCAGCAAGTTGAAAGGAGGTTAAATTTTACCTAAGATAAGCGAAGTCATTTTTAACAGAATACATAAAACCTGTGCACGACGGTAAACAATCTTGACATAATAAAGAGTCTTGTTTTTCTCTATCCAATTCGTCGATACCATCGAAATCGTACGGATTTAATCGTCCCCATTTATCTAAACAAATAGTTGATTAACACATTCAGTTTTAGGTACTTTCGAGCTTACCTTTGAATCGAATAAGGCATGGAATGTCTACAATGGTGCATTGGGCTTGTGGTGGTCCTATGATTGATTTTATAAATAAAAATGGAACGCATTGACATAACGCGATCATGCTTTTTATTCTACAGTCCAAAATGCAGTCGCTGAAACTATACTTGGTTCCGATTATCGTGCGAGCTTCTTCGCGAAATTTACACTTCCTCTAAAACGAAACGGTGTTACAAGTAGTCAAATGAATAGAGTCGGTCGTAGTAGGTTAGGTTATGTTATGTTAGGTTACAACATAACGTAAACATAACTGTTATGTTCATAACGTTCTATTATGTTACGTTGCTACATAACACAACATAACATAATGAATAGAGTCGATCGGTGTAGATTATGTTATGTTATGTTACGTTATGTTAAGTTAAAACATATAACATAACATAAATATTACTGTTATGTTCACAACGTTCTGTTACGTTATGTTGTAACATAATACAATATAACATAATGAACAGAATCCATCGTTGAAGGTTATGTTATGTTAGGTTGTAAAATAACATAAACATAACCTGATGCGTAACTAAGAGTTTGGGGGCTTTCCTGCAAAATCTAGATTGGGGGCTACACATCTTCGTTAATAATCATTTTACTTTAGCACAAATCGATTTTATAACGAATTTTTATACTAAACGATGTTTTGGAAGCACTTTCTATCCTGGGGCCCTCACGCAACGCGGTTTCTGCAGACCCGTTATTTACGCCACTGAACATAACTGTTATGTTCATAAAGATCTGTTATATTACGTTGTTACATAACATAACATAATGAATAGAGTCGATCGTTGTAGATTATGTTATGTTATGTTTAGTTATGTTTTGTAAACATATGTATAACATAACCTACAACGATCGGCTCTATTCATTATGTTACAACATAACGTAATAGAACGTTATGAACATAACAGTTATGTTTATGTTATGTTGTATGTTTTAACATAACATAAACATAACTGAATAGAACGTTATGAACATAACAGTTATGTTTATGTTATGTTATGTGTTTTGACATAACATAAACATAACTGTTATGTTCATAACGTTCTATTACGTTATGTTGTAACATAATGAATAGAGCCGATCGTTGTATGTTTTAACATAACATAAACATAACTGTTATGTTCATAACGGTCTATTACGTTATGTTGTAACATAATGAATAGAGCCGATCGTTGTAGGTTATGTTATGTTATGTTTTGTTTTGTTTTGTTATGTTATGTTAGGTTAAAACATATAACATAAATATAATAAACGTAACTGTTATGTTCTTAACGTTCTGTTAGGTTATGTTGTAACATCATACAACATAACATAATTAATAGTGTCGTTTGTTGTAGATTATGTTATGTTAGGGTGTAATATAACATAAACATATCTGTTATTTTCATAACGTTCTGTTATGTTATAACATAATACATAACTGTTATGTTCATAACGTTCTGTTATGTTATATAACATAATACAACATAACATAATGAATAGAATTGATCGTTGTACATTATGTTATGTTATGTTATGTTATGTTTTGTTTTGTTATGTTAGGTTAAAACATATAATAAATGTAACTGTTATGTTCCCAACGTTCTGTTACGTTATGTTGTAACATAATACAACATAACATAATGAATAGAATTGATCGTAGTAGATTATGTTATGTTATGTTATATTTTGTTATGTTTTCTTATGTTTTGTTGGGTTTTGTTGTGTTTTGTTGTGTTTTGTTATGTTTTGTTATGTTTTGTTATGTTTTGTTGTGTTTTGTTAGATCCTATATTATTTGAAAATATGGAATTAAATTTCAATAATAATAATTTGAATTTCGAACCTTAGCTAAAGAATAGCGTTTAACTTCAGGAACCGCTTGCGTTGATATGCCATATAATCTTACAAACATTTCCACGCCAGCTTCTATAACTTTTTCTTGAAAATTTCCACTTGTTTCGTCCGGAAAATCATCAGGATTAAATATTTGTAGCTGTAAAAAAATTAAATATGATTAGGAAATAATCAAACAGCGCACTAAAAATGTCTCATAGAAAGCTACAGAAGGCACTTTTGTATGACGTGTTTTCTTTATTTATGTAAGTCCCAGAGCTGTCCAACTTATTCCAGGCAATATGAAGTCCGGTATCTAATACACACTGATTAAAATTGTCATCCGTAAAAATAATTCTACAGGTGGTCCACACAAAACTACACCGATGGCTGCACATTCAGTCACATTGTCACACAGTCACAGTCACAGTCTCTCTTAGTCACACTGTGACTAAGAGAGACCAAATGAGTCATAAAAATAATTTTACCTACTTACATTGACACCTATAAATGATAGAGTTGGATAAAAATAATCGCTAACATTCGATTTGACAGTAACCGTAAGTCCACCATGTCTATCGTGTCTTGTTGGATAAAGTGGAGTAAAATTATTTGATTCTCTAAAACATTAACATTATAACATGATCTGAACAGGGTGTCTCTGTATGACACTTTGTATAAACGCAATTTACATGATTGGAGTAATGCCATGAAGACCAAAAGGCGAGACGTAGTTAAAAATACAACAAAACCCTTCCATCGTCGATTCGAATATAAATAAATCTTGACAATCGTATTTTTGTCCATTCCAAAAACAATCGGAAAGCAGTTCTTCACAAGGTACAGCCAACTAAACAAATTAAAGTTATATTTTATTTAAAGTCGCATAGAATCAAAGTCAAAAGTGTAGAGATCGATATATCGTGGCGTCAAAACGTAGCTGTAACCTCAATCGGTGGTGAAAAATATTCTGAAAAAATGGGTTCAGCTAGGAAAAAGATTGGGGGTTGCGTTTATGCATTGTGTGACAACAAATGCAATGGATGAGTTCATACCTTAAGAGAAGATTCCTGCCTGCAAGAGAAGATTTCAACAGCGATGCTGAAGGCTATCTTTGAAATCCCTTAATCTTAGAAGATCTCTACATCTACAAGCCTGTGGTTCGAGGTTGCATTCACGCGTTGTGTAACAAAGAAAAAATGCAATGGACGAGTTCACATTTCAAGAAAAGATTCCTGCTTTTCACTAGCGGTGCTGAAGACCATCTTTGGGATTTCTCAATGGAAGAGCTCTACATCTACAAGCCTGGGGTTCGAGGTTGCATTCACGCGTTGTGTGACACAAAATGCAATGGACGCATATTTCAAGAAAAGATTCCTGCTTTTCACTAGCGGTGCTGGAGACCATCTTTGGGATTTCTTAATGGAAGAGCTCTACATCTACAAGCTTTGGTTCTCATGTCACTTGAACAGGTCAAGAGTGTGGTTGTACCACATTTGTCTAAAATTGCATGGATGGTAGGGAACTTTTGCGTCATTTGACAGAGTACTTCGGAAACAACTGGACGGGAACCAACGCGAAGCAGTTTCACTTGTTCTCTCTTATGCTTTGGAGCTGTTTTAATGGAGAAAATATCACTAAAATGAAAAACTGTGGGTAAAAAAACTGGAACAGAGGACTCGACTTTCTGGCGAGGTGTGAGCCATCACTACTTTACTATTTGCAATTGCAATCTCTTCATTTTATTACCGATTTCTTTTATGGCGATGTTTTGACGCTATAATATAAATAGCGGTCGCTATATTTTTGACTGTGGTATTTTGATGTAGAAACATCTAAAATCATTTCTCTTCAAGTGACCATAGCATTGTTCCTAAGTGTCCATCTCTAGATGAAAGCAAAATAACTTACCTTTTTTAAAGTATTATACAAATCGAAATTTCCAGTTTCATTATCAACATCATAGGTATCTAGAAGAGTTTGAAACATCTCCAAGTCGTCATCAGTAGAAACAGTCTCAGAATCGTGCATTTTGCCAAAATTTTTCATTAAATGTAGCAATTTCGTTTCGGCGACGTTTGTTTTTTGCGCTCTAAAAATTACATAAGATGAAAATTTGTGTAAAAGTAATGACATAAACAGATAATTGATAAATTTTAACATTGTTTTAAATTACTTTCAGCTAGTCTCTATGCACTAATAATTAAGTTCATAAATAATAATACCTTTCACGTTTTATAAACGTACGTAACTTCCGAATAAATATTTGTTTTATATAAATTTTTTTCTTAATTACAACGTAACAATCATTTTTAGTAATAGCTGTTCTAATTATTTTTTTACACACTTACAAAAATTTTGCATAATCCCTTGCTCGTTCTAAACTTATTTTATTCACGTTACAAACTGATATTCCTGGAAATGGTATTTTTGTTATTGGGTAACTCGTATTTTCCAAACTTATTACGGTCGGTTCGTCCATAAATTCGTTCCATGTAAAAACTGTAACGCGGAGCACGCCGCAAATCGCCAATATTTCAATTATCCACCAAAAGCATCTGAAAATTGAATATTTTGTTACAAATGTGCAAAGTCTGATGCCTTAATAATCCAAAATTTAAAATAGTTACCGTAATAACGTAAAAAATAAAAATCGATAGTTTAGTTTTTCGACTGTAGTTTGAGAATGGTTTACTTTAGAAAAAAATTCTTGGAAAAATGTTTTAGGAGATCAAAAGAGCTATCAGCCGATACTAAACTCGATATTTTATCACATCGACGCATAACCCATTTACCCAAAAAAAAAATAAAAAGTTGAACGTCGCGACGCTTAGCGTCGATGTGATAAAATGTCGAGTTTGGTATCATTTGATAGCTCTATTGACAGGCTACCTGAAATTTTTCTAAAAAATTTTTTTTATAAAATAAACCATTTTCCAACTACAGTCGAAAAACTAAATTTTTATTTTCAGTTTTTTACGTTATCTCGGAAACCATATTAAATTTTGAATTTTTCTCAATGGATTCTTTTAAAGCTCATCAAAGCGTGCAAAGTCTGATGCCTTAATAATCCAAAATTTAAAATAGTTGCCGTAATAACGTAAAAAATAAAAATCGATAATTTAGTTTTTCGACGGTAGTTTGAGAATGCGGTTTACTTTAGAAAAAAATTCTTGGAAAAATGTTTTAGGAGATTAAAAGAGCTATCAGACGATACTAAACTCGATATTTTATCACATCGACGCATAATCCATTTACCCAAAAAAAATAAAATGTTGAACGTCGCGACGCGTAGCGTCGATGTGATAAAATGTCGAGTTTGGTATCATTTGATAGTTCTATTGACAGGCTACCTAAAAATTATTCCAAAAAAATTTTTTTCTAAAATAAACCATTTTCCAACTACAGTCGAAAAACTAAATTGTTCATTTTCAGTTTTTTTACGTTATCTCGGTAACCATTTTAAATTTTGAATTTTTCTCAATGGATTCTTTTAAAGCTCATCTAAATAAGCAACTTCTTGCTCTAACCAATATCGTAACTCTTCCGTTTCCGATATCGCAACGTTTGTACAACTTAAAAAATCACCCTATATAACATATCTGAATATAAGAAAACCGGTGCGAGTGCGGTGTGCGTTGGAGTGAAAACCTTTTTGTGAAAAATTAAAAAAAAAATCTATACCTTTCTATGAGTGGTCTTTCACCACGCACTGTCAAAAAAGTAAACCCATGTAAACTTGTACTTGCAGCAAAGTCGTTGAAAGTACGCCCAAGAGCTTGAAGTAAAGATAAATTATTTTCAGGTTGTGACATGGTGAAAAATCGTAACGAAATAATTTTACAAGAAGAAAATTAATTTCCGTTACTTATTTGAATTATTAATTTTTTTATTTGTAAAAAAAAATGAATTAAGGTTGTTTGAACGTATTTAATTCTTTAAACCAATAAAAAATGTTTAAAAATAATTATTTATTTAAAAATTTATTAAAAACAGCTAAGGAAATGCGTATGGTTACGTAAAAAATACATATTTATAAGTCCTTGAATATCAATAACCAATTTAAGAGCCTTTATTGCGTATTTTGAATCTCTTTTCTTTATTAATGAATCTTTACTTACATACTATATTGCCTTGTACAGGGTGTTTCGTAAGGAGCGTCGGAAAAGGAATCAGGGCCTAACTTAATAGAATTTTAAACATTTCTTTAAGATAAACATAATATTCCATAAGAAACCTTCCATTTGAAGGCGTGACTTTTGGAACACCCAATACAGCAAAACATTATTGGTAAAATACCAACATAATCTTGCTTCTGGTACTGTTAAAAAATGCCTAAAATGGCCAGTATTAACATTCTTAACAACCCTCTGAAGGTTTGCTACAAGAAGATGGCACAATGGGCCCTTTGTATATGTATTTTGAGATGCTACTATGGGCAATTGTTTTTTGGAACCATTTTTGTTTACCAAATCTATTGAATGAGTAATTATACATGGTGGTGACTGGAACTCTCGGTCATGGGGATTTAAAATGTAAAATCATACTTTGACGATTTCCTGCTTCCTAGTTTATTTTAGAAAAAAAAATCTTTAAATAAAAGTTTTAGAGCAAAACATCCTGCATCTAAATCAATAATCCAAATTAATTTTAGATGCTTTATAACGTCGGAAATTTAATTTGAAAATTGCCCTGAAATACTTCATACTTCAAATATTTCACAAATGTTGAAATGTTTCACATTTTTTAGATAAATGAAACTAAAAATTAATTAATTTTTTGGAGTATTTTTCCTAAATATTATTTATTATTAAATAAATTCAATAATTTATTTAAAATAAAATACAAAATTATTTAATTATCAGATACAACGTAAACATTTGAAAATTTTTATTCGTGTTTCAAGGCAATCGCTCTTTCTGCTAATTTTCGAGATATTCAAATTAAATTTCCGGAGTTATAAAGCATCCAAAATTAATTTTTTTTATTCACTCAGATGCAGAATTTTATGCTCTAAAGGTCCGTCCACACACACACAAGCTTGCCTTCTGGTTAGGCCTGTGCAGGCGAGCGTGTGGTCACCGTGTAGGCGGCCAAACCGGAGCGCCTGGACAGCGTTCAGATGCGCCTGCACAGGCAAACCGGAAGGCAAGTCTGTGTGAGTGGGTGTGTGTGTGTGTGTGTGTGTGTGTGGACGGGCCTTAAGACTTTTATTTGAAGCTTTTTTTCTACAATAAATAGCGAATCAGTAAAATATGATTTTACATGTTAAATCTCTATGACCGAGAGCTCCGGTCACAACCCTCTGTATCTACACTTTTTGAGCGACAATCCCTTAAGCGTGATGGAGCTCCAGTTCACGTTTCCCAAACCATGATGAACAAACCAACTATTTGAATCTAAATAGATTGATCGAAGAATAGCCACCAAGATCTCCCGATCTAACACCCCTAGATTCTTTTGTTTTGGTATACCTTAAAGCCATTGTTATGAAACGAAAGTTGGTGCAAAAGGAGAATTTTGGCGAAGAACTGTAAACGCTAGTCAACAACTATGAGGAGAGCAGAGATTTAGAGATTTAGAGTTCGCTGGTCTCTCTAACAAGACCGGAGACGACAGATTGAACATTTTCTTGAATAAATTCATTCTTTTATGATCTTTTGAGAAGACTCAATGAACAAAGGTTAACTAATACCAACAAGAGCTTTATAAGTACATCCCCAGTAAGGACATTTTGTTGATTATTAGAAATAAGAGCGCAATGATCATCAAATATTGACGACTTAATTCACCTAACGTTGATTTAGAAATAAATATTAGTCACACTAACCTTACTCTTAAATTCAAGGATAATATTGAAAATCAAAATAAGAAATCAAACAAACACGTGTAAATTGACAATTTTTAGCGTAGATAAATTTATTCAAAAATTGTAAAAAATATAGTTGCTTACCTTTCTTTGCCTTAGTTTAAAAGAGAAGACTTATTCAAAAACTAAATGCCCTCTCCTAAGGTTAAGTTTTGACCTACTGTTTAATAATATTGTATTTTTTGTTGGGGAAATATGTATAAATATACCTAATGTTAATAACAAAATATTAGTTCTGATCTTGACAAGTTTGTTTGTTTGCTTATGTACTCTTTATTTATGTTAATTACTTTTTATTATAGAAAAACAGCATCGATTACAATAACCATTACCTAAAATAAAGAAATTCCAGTTTACGTAATTTATATGGGAAATTACATCTGAGAGCGTGTAAGACATAGTTGAGCTCCTTAGCGATAGAGAGCCTCAGATGAGGAACTTCAAACCCGACATTAATGTGAATACTGAATACCCAAAAAAATTAACCTTCAAAGATTTGAGGTAACGTAAAAAAACTGGCAATTCAGTTTTTCCACGGTAGTTTCAAAATGGCTTCCTTTAGAAAAAAAATCTCGAGAAAATTTTTTAGGAAATCCAAAGAGCTATTAAACAATACCAAACTCGACATTTTATCACATCGACGCACAACCCATCCACCCATAAAATTAAAAAGTTGAACGTCGCGACTCCTAGGCGTCGATGTGATAAAATGTCGAGTTTGGTATCGTTTGATAGTTCTTTTTACGTCCTAAATAATTTTCTGTAAGTTTTTCTTCCAAAGTAAGCCATTTTCAAATTAAAGTCGAAAAACTAAATTGTCAATTTTCAATAACCATTACCATTATTCTCAAATGTACTTTGCAATATAATGCAAACTGCACTCAGATTAACAGAAAAATGGTGCTCAGAGCACTCCCTTACAATCAATCCGTTGAAAACGGAGTCTGTTCACCAGAAAACGCAAGTTGAGAAACATGATTTTGCCCAACTTAAAAGGGACATCTCTCAAACTAGTGAGCTCTGTCAAGTATCTGGGCATTACGCTTGATCAAAAACTCAATTGGAGATGTCACCTCGATAATTGGCACAGGCACGAAGCCTGTGCTGATTTTTGGCAGAGTCGCAGAGCGATGGGCAGGATCTGGGGTATTAACCCTAGAATCACCCTCTGGCTCTACACAGCCATTATCAAACTAAGAGACAGCTAACATAGCCATTGCTTGGTGGCCTAGGATCAATCGAAAACGACCATAATTATACTCTCACGTGTGCAAAGACTGGCTTGCTTAGCGGCCACTGGAGTAATGAAAACCGCACCCACCGCTGCCTTAGAGACCCTTTTGTGCCTCCCTCCACTAGATATATTTGTGAAGGAACTGGCTCTAAGGACGGCTCTAATGTTACGCGAACTGGGCTTGTGGGATAATTCAACAAATGTAGGACATCTAAGTGTTGTCGAGGACAGCACGAAAGACTCACGTTGGGTACGGATCACATTCCACCTAGATATATTTTCAACAGATCATTTAAGATACTGTCAATAGATACAGAAACTGTCACACCTGACATCTCTATCTATACCGACGGATCTAAAACAGATAGCAGCTCTGGAGCTGGTATATACTCACCTGAGCTAAATCTAAGCAAAAGCATATCGCTTGGCAAGCACACCTCAGTTTTTCAAACAGAACTCATAGGGGTGCTAGAAGGCTCTCGGTATATTATAAAGAGCGAAATCGTCAACCACAACATTCAGACAGACAGCAGAGCGGTGCTCACGGCACTAAACAGTCATAAAGTAACCTCTGGTTTGGTGCTAGAATGCATCAAAGTTCTGAATCAGATATCTACATATAATGACCTAAAACTTTGCTGGGTCAAAGGTCATCACGGAAACAAGGGTAATGAAAAAGAGCTGACCAGTTGGCGAGAGAGGGCTCGGCGATTTTGCCTAGTGGCCCTGAACCCTCTATTACTCTCTCACTCCCTCAGTCAGCACCCTCGACAGTCTACTGAAAAGTAACACGCTGATAGCCCATAGAAACGTTGGGCTAACTGTACCAGCTGCAGGTTTGCCAAAACAGTTATAAAAGCGCCACCTAAAAAGTACGCTAATTATTACCTACGGTTGTCTCGTGAGAACTTACGTGCCATCGCTGGCACTCTCACTGGACACTGTCGACTGAACAAGCATCTATACAGAATGGGTGTTGCTGACAGCCCCAGATGTAGAGGATGCAATGAAGCGGATGAAACAATGGCACACGTGCTTTGTCACTGCCCTGCGTTAACGCTAATTCGAGGATCCATGTTAGGGGAATACTGGCCTAACATGGCCAGTATCAGCGGCATTTCGACCTCCAGTATCCTTCAGTTCATCCAAAGGTTGGGATGGATCAAGGACTGAAGGGTCAGAAGGGGTTGCTAAAGGGGGGCAGCACAATCCTAATCCTAATCCTAACCATTACCTAAGATGATGCTTTATATGAGAAATTACAAACAAAATCAGCTACTTCTGAGTTGAGCTCCATGACGAGTAGAGAGCCTTAGATGGAGAACTTTAAACCCGACATTAATATTAATACCAAAAAAATTAAACTTTAAAGGTTTGAGATAACGTAAAAAACTGGCAATTCAGTTTTTCGACTGTAGTTTCAAAATGGTTTCTTTTAGAAAAAATTGCCTGTAATTTTGTTTTAAAGAACCAAAAAAGCTATCAAACGATACCAAACCCGACATTTTATCACATCGATGCATAACCCATCGACCCATAAAAAATGAAAAGTTGAACGTCGCGACGCTTAGCGCCGATGTGATAAAATGTCGAGTTTGGTATCGTTTGATAGCTCTTTTGACCTCCTAAAAAATTGTCTAGAATTTTTTTTTCTAAAGTGCGCCATTTTCAAACTAAAGTCAAAGAGCTAAATTGTCAATTTTCAGTTTTTTACGTTATCTCTATCTTACGATATCTATCGTCTATCTCTATTTTGAAATTTTTTAAACGGGTGCGTATTATGCTTATGAGAGACCTTTACGATTCTGTTGTGTTAAGTTAACCCTATAGTATTCGCGTGAAATTGCTGTAACGATAACATTCGAACGTTAAAATTTATCTATAACATAAGCGAGCCAGTTGAACTGATTACTTTAAAGAAAGATTAAACATTGCGGTTATTTAGAAATTTATTTTATTTGGCTTCTTTAGAAAAAACATAATTAAACAAATTTAAAAAGTAAATATTTGTAGGTGCACAATATACTTTTGAGTTTCCAGTGAATCGATTGGCAAAAAAGTAATTTTATGTTAATGCAAGATAATATTTGTTTTTGTTTGTAATTAAGTAATAAGGATTACCAATCACTGATTTAAAAAAATCAAATTAAAAAGTAATTCAAAATGTTTTATAGCTTCGTATAATTGTTAACGTAATGTAACGTTATGGTAATTTTGTAATTTTGATGTAATTACACGGAAATTATTGTTTTGATTTACGATTATTATAAAGGTGTGAGTTATCAATATCACTGTTTTTGTTGTTCAATTAAATTACGGTAACTACCTACGTACAGTAAACGATATTACGGTAATTTGTTTTAATTTCATTAATTACTTTATTTACAAACAAAATTTATGATCCATCAGACTCTAAAAATGAGCAGATCACTACCAATAATTAGGAAATACCTCAACTACTTTATTGTTTATCATTGAATATTTTTTTTTTCAAAAAGAACTGAGGCTTCTCCAACTTGTACGTCGGATCCACATGACATTCTCATATTCTCAAAGTCAGTGGATGTACGCTATCATTGTCCTTCTGAAATCCAAAATAACATAATTTGGTTTAATAGGTTGGGTATTACCATTTTCATTACCATTCATTCACATAAGTTCCTTTTAGCCATGACATCAACAATCAACACCCTCAGCTTTTCTGATATAAGATTTGTTTTGATTGCTCACCTTGCATCATTGGTTTAAAGTACGATTTATTTTAAGTTCTGTTTGTAATACTCAAGATTAACAACAATAAGTTGGTTATCGACTTATAATTAGTGTGCACGCCCAGCCATTACTAAAATTACTTTTGATACTAATTATATTCTCCCTACTTACATTTTCAAAAGATCGTCAAGTTTAAACATTCTCAAAAAATTATGAAGAAGCGAAAATCTTAAGAAAAATATTCAGATATAGCATCAACGAGGCCCTAAACAGCCACCAAATAACCTTTAGAAAGTACAGGAATGCACCATTGCCCTGAATCAAATATTTACAAATAATGATCTAAAGCTCTGCAGGCTCATCAAAGAAACGAGCGAAATGAAAAATCTGACGAGTCAGCGAGAGAGGTCTCGGCCACTGAGCTTATTGGCATCAATCCCATTCCAACTCTTTCGATTGGCATCCTCGATACGAACATGGCTGAAAAGAGACATTATTTCGGTCTAACAAAAACCGTTGGGTTTTGCCAAACTAGCTATAGAAGAACTATAAAAAATAACGCTACTGTCATTTAAAGTTGTCTCGTGAGAGCCTATGAGTCATAGCTAAAAGATAGTGTAGAGAAGACAGAAAAATGAAGCATGTACGATATCACCGCCCTTCGGTAGAGCAAATCATGCAGAAGACCTATGTTAGGAGAATAGCGACACTTCACACCCTCCAGTATCATGAGGGAGTTGTGGGTTCTAACCTACTCACTTTATAGAATTGATTACAACTCTTACTGTAAGATTTGGTCTAAATTTTGATAGATCATAAGTTCGAACTCTGAAATAATTTATCATAGAGTGTTTCAGAAAGAGAGATGGGATTCTGTCGAATCCAGGCATAGGAACGTAAAGTGATATGTCTTTATAAGAAGACGTGAAGAATACAACCTATTTAAATTTTTAAAAATCCGGCAGATCAGTAAGATCCACATACACCAGGGCAATGAGATCTTTAGTGATAGGGTAAAGAGAAATAGAGAAAGAGAATTTTATCAAGATGCTGGACCTAAATACTGGCTCAGTATTACAGCATCGTGGAAATTTTGTATCGTTTAAAGCAGCTACTTGTCAGTTTTTCTCTAGTTTTTTCCCAGCGCCTCCCCTGAGATGAAAATGGAGATAATTTTTACATTCCCTTGGTCAGCTCTTCAAGCACTCTCAATTGAGTCCAATCTCATCAAGATTGGACCAGAATTCCTTAATTTTAACTTTCGTTATTTTATTTTCATTATTTCTCGGCAACCGTAAGTGCTAGCGCTTCCGTTTAATTTTTAATTGATTTCTTAGATCATTTGTAACCCTTTAAAAATTATTCCCTTATCACTTAAGTATTTCCTTATCTAACAGTTTTTAATTATAGGATTGAAAAGTTTTGAATTCATTTAGAACCATGTGGAGTGGTAAAAATTGTTGCTGAAGCTGATTAGTGTTTTTTCTAGATGACGATGGAGGTTGGTATTTATCTTGAATCTTCTCTTTAGTTTCAGTAGATAGGACAGTAAATAGTTAGGCTTAGACGTCAGAACTGAGCCACCCAGACGGCTCCGCTGTAGCTGTAGGAGCTCCTTACTAATGGACCATTAGGATCATGGTACCTGCACTACTTCAGTCTCTCTGTCAGTAAAATTTTGTTAGTCTACCTATATGCATGTTAATTGTTTTACTGCATCCTTGCTGTATGACCAAGTCTGCTGTTTTTCTCTTTCTGTCGCCTTCTAGTACAGTGTAAATCTACTTCGCGTTCTTGGCAAGAGAAGAGATGGTAAAAGATGCCTTAACATAATTTATTATAATACTATTGCTACTACACGTGATTTGGATGATTAAGAAAACGAATAAATTGTACCTTTCTCCACAATTATTCAAACAGAAAAGAAAAAGCTGAAAAAATTGACAATTTTATTATTATTATACAAGAGAATGATTCAAAATCAAACATTTATGTGTTTTTTTGCTAGAGATTGTTTAAAGTAATGAGACCATGCATAATTCTCTCCTTTCGCTTCCTAATCTCACATAGTTTCAGTTTTAGAAAAAAGCAATATGACTTGTAGTGTAGGTATTGGCACGTTGTGGTATTGGTAACCATGGACGTAATCTTAAAATTTTAAATCTTTAGGACTTAGTACTCAGGATTTTCGGCACTGATAAGGTGGAAATTTTAGGAAAAAAGAAAGCCGTTGCTTTAAACGAAAAAAAAACTACAATAATAGTATATTATTTAACGAGCATATAATGTAGGCTATTTTATTATTAAGATGAAATTTACAATATGAGCCGCAAGCGAGTGTTGTAATTACCTATGCCTCGTGAAACATCTCTCATACGTACGAGACAACCGAATTTTACATCAGAGGTGCAAACAATATTTTTTGTACGACTCAATATTTAAAATTTATCATAAATGAATTCACTTGTCAAGTTGACGTTTACTAAAAAAATTAAATATCAAGTTTGTGTTTTTACTTTGATTTTACCATAGTAACACTTTTTTTCCTATAGGGTAGAAAAGAATCACGTTACACCCACCTTTGAGGGCGTAAAATAGTACTTATTAATCAGGACGTAAAAAAAGCAATTTATTTGACATGCATGTCATTTCTGTAGAACTTTTTCAACAAATTATTGAAGCGTATCCCATAGTAGTTTATGTCAATACTCAATACATTAACGAAAAGATATTATCCTAATAATTCCATAATAAAATATAATATTAAAAGCTTTCACCTCTTACAATTGCAATTGAAACTTAACAGTGCAGATTTAAATTTCCAATCAATATCCCTTTGTTTACAATAATTAATGATTTTAATCAACAATTTGAAAGTTACGCATATCCCAAGCCCAAATGCAACAAAATTATTATTCACTTTATTTCTAAGCGATTTCTTAGTTAAAAAGATCTACGCTGGCCTAGACCTGTTTAAAATTAGACGATGTTCTAACATTGATCTTAGATGACTTCAGGTTCCAAAAAAGGCACAAAAAGGACCTTAAGCGTTCAAAAGGCTAAAGAAATGGGTCGATTTTACTTTAGAACCAATTTAAAAGCGATGAAAAGTCGGCGCAGCGCACCTCGCACTGCCCCTATCACCACTCTTCGCATCGTGCCAAAAAAATAAATAAAGCACCAATCCTCGCCCTCTTTCATCACCCTTAAGTAGCAATATGTTTGTGGTTTTAAAGAAGTCTGTCTCCACTCTTAAATTATAGAGGTCTCCCTTCTATAAGCTTAATTTGTACAAGAACATATTGGATGTTATTCGTTTACAAAAATATTTTTAAAGAATTGAAATTTAATTACCATATTATCAAGTGCGACCTGCTTGGGTAAGTTGTGCAACGAGTTGTACTTTTACTTAAAAAAATCGATAATGAAGATTATTTAATTTTAATAACACTTGGACTTGAAAGCGCGTCATCTAATGTATTTTCTAATTAAAAACTAATTATTATTACAGTATCAGTATTTCTTATAATTAATTTCATTAATTAGGTTTACCAAAAAAATTTGTTACATAAATTTTTATATTACTCTATTATTTTAATTTATTGTATTAAATATTTAATAATTTTATTATAACCGTCCTCTTTTTTGTATTAATAAAATAATTACATCAATTAGTTGAAGATAAGAAAAGAAAAAAGTTAAAAATTACCAGAGTACCTACTAGGAAATAAAAACTTTGCACACTATGCGAGTTACTCTGAGGAAGTTGTTCTCATTGTACATGTACTATTACCTCCATATATTTTGGCCACCCCGGCAATACGTCTAGCACGAATTATGGGTGCAACCATCATAACACCAACATAGTTTGTTGATTTACTACTTGTTGGCAAAATAAAGTTACCCCTCAGTTTAAGAATTATTAATGGTTGAACCCACAATTCGTGCTAGGCGTAGGCGGTGGCCAAAAGATATGCAGGTGACTGTACACCTATAGTGATCAAATTGCGATAAAAAAGCTCATTCAAGCAGGAAAAACACACTTCTAAATTTTTTGCACACATAGAGAGAAGGTTCTTCCGCAATTGAACGAACTGCATTAATGTTTGCAACTGCAAAAAAGTTAATCAACAAATTTATACACAAATAACCTCACTTTATTATTTTTAATTGGCTAAAATAGAAATTATAATATAAATTAATTTTTTTCTTAATTTGGCCTAAGTTGGATTTAAAAATATATATTGTATCGTATCATCGGAAAGCGAATTTTAGGAGCTTTCGAAATTTTGAAAAATATACAGGGTGTTCCATTTAAATTAAAGACGTTGTTTCCATTTCGGTTTAAACCAGAAGTCAAAATATGAAGTGTTTGGTATCATGTAACAGACAATTGTACAAGGTTTCAAAACATTTAAAAATATTCAGGGTTTTTCTAATGACTTTTAATATTTTTGTAATTTCCGGTTTAATCGGAAGCGATTTGTAGGCCGAAAATAGTGCGAAATAATAGATACTCATATTTTCAAATTTTAATTTTTATTACCTATATTTTATTACCATACAGAATAATATTTATTTGTTTAAACTCTGGTCCTGGAAATTTCTAAGTTTAGATGGACCATCTTATAGCCAAGTAAAAATAACTTAAGCCTAAATTTGCAAAAATGAGCTAAAAATAACCCTTTTAATAACACTATAAGAAGGTGTTTGTAATTATTTTAATTCTGCCATTAGGATTATTAATTAAAAATTAAATCAGAGTTGAATTACTTATAATTAATTAAATTGAATTCATACTAAAAATTATGAAAATTTTCTTAAATGTATGTTTTATTACAAATTTTTGAATAATTCAATTAAATTAAACGAATTTGTTAATTATTTCAACAAAAATTTGATAAAATAATTAACAAAAAATGCCTACAATTGCATTATTTCATACGAAATTTTTACGTAATTTAAGCACAGTGTAAATCAATCAACGAAATTTCTTTACGCATATACAGAGTGTCGCAAGCACACTGAGAGTTCCAAGCTCAGGGCGTTAATTGGGAAAAAACTTGCCTAATTTTTTGACCAACTTGAAGACGTTTTAATTTAGAAAAATTACATTAGCACGTAAAGGGAATAGGGTAAACAGGCCTATGTTTTGAATACAAAAGTAGAAAGTAGGGAAAAATTAATTAGTAATAATTGTAATTAATTACATATACAACACGTGTATAACAAGTACCGTATTAAATGAATACAATGTGTCGAGAATATCTGGTAATTTTAGTAATTTCTTAATTATAAAAACAAAAAAATAATTAATAGCTTGAATATTCTTCGAATTCAATTTTCACTTACGTATTGTTTTGTATTCGTATTAAAGACAAGGTTTATTACGCGTAATTTATAAACAATAATAGTTTAAAGTTAATTAGAATTGTTTAAATTAAAGCATAAATTATTACAATTAACACGTAAAATTATAAATTGCGTGTTATAATTGATAACACCTCTTATGTCTAAAGTAGTTTCCATAAACGTAATTATTTTGTCCGCCTCGTATTAATTTAACACAAAATACGAGAAGCTTTCAATAATTATTATGAAATTAATTTTTGAAAATTATTTAAGTAGAAATATGAACTTTTTTATAATGCACATTTGTGCTAATTATATATACAGAGTAATTCGTAAGTGAATAGTAAATATTTTAATTATCATTCTGACTAGTCGTATGCCATTTCTGACTGTAGATACGCATGCCATTTCTGACTATACATATAAACCGTTCACTTTTTATTTGGGATATGGTTGGCCATGAAATTTTGTTTTTTGGTTTGCCAAAATAAAAAATCCCTATTAAGTTGACTGACAGCTCTTGACAGTACCAAAAAAAATGACAGACAACTGACAGACCAACTATTAACACAATTAAATAAAAGCCACTACTCTACAATACATAACCTAACTGATTTTTTTCAAATTTATACCGGGTGGAATCTGTCACCCTAACATGGCCAACCATATCCCAAATAAAGAGTGAATGGATAATATGTAACTTTTGGATTGTACGTATGCCATTACTTATTGTACATTACTATATGTATATGTTATTTCAGACTGTAAGTACGACATTTCAGACTGTATGTATGCCATTTCTGACTTTCCACATTTAATTTCTTCCTATACGTATAACAGTTCTGACTGTAATATACCATTTCTGATTGTTTTTTGTCATTTCGTCATTACGTATGAAATTTCTGACTATACGTATACCATTTCTGACTGTACATACGTAGTTTAAAACTATACATATGACAGAAATTATATTTCTGACTGTACATATGACATTTCTAACTGTACATATGCCATTTCTGACTGTACATAAGAAATTTCTGACTGTACGTATGTCGTTTTTGACTATACATATGTAATAGATACATATGTAATACGAATGACATTTATGATTGTACGGATGCCATTCTAACTGTCTGTAAGTATTCTGTATTCTAAATGTAGTATGCCATTTCACTGTCTTTAAGCCATTATGACTGTCTGTATAATGTATTTAATTTACTTATGCAGATCTGACTGTTTATGTACCATTATCATTGTGTGTATGCCATTATGACTATCTGTGAGTCATTACTACGCTCTGCATACCATTCTCACTACGAAGAATTATGAGATGACTTTGTGCACTTTTACTGGTCTGTATGGCATTTTGAATGAATGTATATTCGGGCTATATCCCTGTGTGCCATTATCATATTATGTACATCATTATGACTGTAAGTATAACATTATGACTGGCTGTATTTATTATTTATTCTGAATGTAAGTATGCCATTTATACTCTGTATGCCGTTGTGACTGTCTGTGTGCTCTATGCTACCTTTACTATACGTATTCTGACTGTTTGTGTGCCATTTTCAAAGTGTATATATCATTATTAGAAGCAATTCTGACTGTCTGTACCATTATCATTGTGTGTATGCCATTATGACTATCTGTGTGTCATTACGACGTTCTGCATTCCATTCTCATTACCAACAATTGTGACTGTGTGCACTTTTACTAGTATGTATGGCATTTTTAATGAATGTCTTCCATTCGGGCTGTATCTCTGTGTGCCATTATCATATTATGTACCTACATCATTATGACTGTAAGTATAACATTATGACTCTTTGATGCCATTCTGACTATCTCTATTTATTCTTTATTCTGAATGTAAGTATGCCATTTATACTCTGTATGCCATTATTACTGTCTGTATGCTATCTTTACTATACGTATTCAATTCTGACTGTTTGTGTGCCATTTTCAAAGTGTGTATATCATTATTAGAAGCAATTCTGACTGTCAGTACCATTATCATTGTGTGTATGCCATTATGACTATCTGTGCGTCATGACGACGTTCTGCATTCCATTCTCACTACCAACAATTGTGACTGTGCACTTTGACCTGTCTCTATGGCTTTTTGACTGTATTCGGACTGTAGCTATGCTGCTTCGACTCTCTGTGTGCCATTATCATATTATGTATATCATTATGACTGTAAGTATGCCATTATAATTGTATGTATGCCATTTTCACTACACATACATACATCATACGTCTGCGTATTATTATGTCTGTGCGCACTTTGACCTGTCTGTATAGCATTTTGACTGTATGTCTGCCATTCGAACTGTGTATATGCTATTCAGACTATCTATTTATGTATGCCATTAGGAATGCCTGTGTGTCATTCTCACTATACTGTCACTATTTGACAGTTTTAATTTGTGTTTCAATGCAATCACTATTTCTGCTAATTTTGGAAATTTTCAATTTAAATTTCTGACGTTATAAACCATCAAAAATTAATATTGTTTATAGATGCAGACGCAGAATTTTAAGCTCTAAAACTTTTATTTGAAGATTTTTTTTCTAAAATAAATCAGGAAGCAGGAAATTATCGAAGTATGATTTTACATATCCCCTATGACTGAAAGGTTCGGTCACCACCCTATACGCACGATTTTGAACGTCTATGAACGTTCTTTGAATTTAAAGTTTTCGTGACGAAAAATAACATATAGTCACAGTTGTGGAGTCTCCCACCCCACAAAAAACTCACAAACCTCTAGAGAGCATACATTTTCAGAAAAATGAGTTTTATTAGGGATTATTAATAAAAGTGACTTAGATTTAGTAAAAATTATTTTAATAAAAAATAATTATTTTGTACAGGGTCGCATCCATTCCTTACATTACGCAATTCTCTTTCATTGTCCATTGCCCAAGTCAAATTGCTCCAGTCCCAATTGAAGAAATAATTGCGCTCATATCTGCTGTAATTTTCATAAATTAATGTCATCCTCTATAGCTCTTCTTGTCACATGCATGTTCTTTTAATTTTTTAAAGTCACTTATAAATAATTTTTTTTAATAACATTGAAGAAATAATACAATATTATTGTCTTTATTAAATTGTAATAGAAAATGCATTATTAATATCGCAAGGAATTAGAGTGAAACGGTGCATAATATTAATATCATGCTCGTTCTTATTATAATGCACTTACGTCTTGTAAACTTTAATTTATCTATTACATATCAATTATTACGTTTAATGTTCATGAGTAGGTAAATTAAAGTTTTTCTTGTATAATTAAAGAAAAAGGGATGACAAATTGAATTTTTTGTATCAATCGTGTACTAATTATTAGTTCATATGTTACCTTACATAATATTTTTCTAAACTATTAACGTAATTAACATAATATCGGCTGTTATATAATTGTGCTTGTTATAAAATCTTGTTATATTTTGTAATAAATAAATTTTAAAAAATGCGGAAGCTTCCTCTTTTAATCGACCAAACACGAGAAGAAATTAATCTGGTAACCTGCAAAGGTAAAGCCCGCAAAAGAAATGTGGAAACAAAAAATTTTGTCTTAAACAAAAACAAACCTCTTCCGACATTTAAATCGAGCTCAAAATTCGTCTTAAAAAAATGATTATAAGTCGTCTTGTTACACAAACAAATCGAAGGTGTCCTACATATCATCTTCCCTCTCTACAAAAACACACTCAGGTGAACACATGTTTGGTTTGGAAGTGATAACTGATATCCGCAATGGTAGCCCGTCCAAACTAATACTTAACAGTCCACTTTCGCTTTTCTTCGCGAACTTGTCTGAAATTAGCATTTCGACAAGTTAAATTATTCAAGAGCTTTATTCGACCACTCTTCATTGTTGTTTTAGTGAAAATTTTTAAGTTATCCAATAAACTCGAAACGATGAGGACTTGAAAAAAAAAAATTTTTGAACATTTTTTTAAGGGATGATGTGGTGTGTTTCTTCCAGTGGAATTAATTTTTTGTGTTTGATGTTAAACTTCGCCTAGGTAAATATTTTCATTTTTAAATTTATGACTGAAAATTTTGAAATTTTCATTTTTTTGTATAATTTTTATGGATAAATACGTAACTATATTTAATATACAACAAATAACCCAATTTTAACTTAAAAGTTGACTTCTTTTATAAGTATTTCAAAACTATCAGCAATTACATTAAAAAATGTACATAACTTGTTTTGATTATAAACAAAAGTCAGTTTATTGCATTAAATGAAAAAAAATCGGAAATATATTATCACTGATTACTAAACGTTATTAAGAAATTATAAATTGTACAAAGTGTTTCAAAATTGTCTTCTCTAACTTTTTAAGTTAGTTTAAGTTTCTTCCTGAAAAATAGTATTTTTTACAACATGAGATGAAACATACGTTTTTTTCGTGAGATAGAATTTAATTCACAAGCCCCGTAGGGGCGAGTGAATTAATCTTTCGAACGAAAAAAACGGATTTCATCTCGAGTCGTAAATGCTATTTTTTCTACGACGATAATTAGTACATTTTAAAAAAATAATTCTTTTTACTAAAATGTGAACCGACCACAAAAAAACTGGTTTCACCTCATGTTGTAAATAACATCTGCTTGTAATAACACTTTTTCTCACTAGAGACGAAAATGCTATTTTCGTAACGAGTAAGTGATGACGAAATGCTTAGTTTCACATATGGGAGTAGAAAAAATTTTTTTTCTGTTTTTTCATGACTTCGAGAGACGTCTAAATTAAATCCCTTAATCTACGCCAATGATTTTCATTCGAAAAAATAAATTTTATGGGATTTTTAACATTGTGCCAATTAACAGGTACATTAAAGTTCTGTAAATAACCGTGCAAATTTAGAAAATTTTATTATGCAGTGTTTTCTCACCTTTGAGTGAGAAAACTATGATAGATGGATCAGCGTTGGTTAAAAACGAGAACACTTGCATAATTTTATAGCCAACTGCATTCTGTTTTTGTCTTAAAAAAAATTAAATATCAAGATATTGATAAAGAACTTATAAAAGTAGCATGGGCTACATCTCCCAAAAAAAAGGTAAAAAAATTTATCAAAACTTTATTTTTTTCTAAATATCTAGAGTGATAATTTTTTTCGAAAAACAAAAGCAGTATCGAGATGATCTAAAAATTATACAAGTTTTTCATCAGCGAGCTGAAGCTGTCTCTTTTACAGTTTTCGAAATCCCAATGGTGAGCCTCGAATCTAGGATGCTGTGATATTCTGCATCAGTCATCCACTTTTTCAAATTTTTCAAAAAAGCAAAAAGACCTTTTTTAGTTATTCGATTGTATAAAAAAGCGACACTTTATACATTATCGAATATTGAACGTAAAATCAGCTTTTTCTTACAAGAGACCCTAGAATGCTTTTTAGGCCCCTAATTGTACTTAAAAACGAGTGCGTCATCAATGGACATTTATGTCCATTTTTTCTATCGTCCACCATTTTTTTTCTCAACAAAAAATAGAAATTATTAATAGAGTTTGTATAAAAACAAATAATTATTGCTACATTCGGCGACTTGGGTTGCTCATAAAAGTAAAAAAATTAACAATTTGATGATGGGATCATGGACAAGGCCATCTTTTTTTTTCACAGACTTTTTTCACTAATATTCATGAATAGAGAAAATTTTCATTCCTATTCGCAAAAAAATCCTTAAAATGTTTCTTTTAAAAACATTCAAGCAATTTTTCCAAAAAAATATAGTCTGTCTAAATATAATTGAGTATTAAATATTTTTCACATTTCAATTCGAAATTTTAATTAAGTACCCTATTTTAAAACTGTATGAAATTTCCTTTACAACGATATTTCACACGTCGTACTTATCTGATCAATTAAAAGACATAAATTGATAATTAAGTAACAAATGCACGCTTAAGCGATTTAGAGCTTTATTCCAAAAAGTAGGCGGTGAAACAAATTAATTAGTATTGTTTGTTAGTTTCTAAACGTATTAGTTGCACAAAAAAAATTGTTTTCAAAAAAACAAGTTCAAAATCAAAGCGGGACACTTTGTTGGGCCTTGCGGGCCCTCTAGTGTTAAAATGAAAAAATAAATGCATTTCTAACTTACTGATGCGTTTTATTTATCAACAACAGTAGGTTTTTATTCCAATTCGTGGCTATTATTACAACAGTACTTATAAATAAAAGTGCATTATTTATAACACTTTTGTCGCTTGAATTAACTACAACAAAAGAAAACGTAAAGAAATAGTTTATATGTGCATTTAATAACAAAAAAGGAAAAATTTATTTTATTAACAAATAAGAAATAATAATAAATTTCTACAAATTCTTTTAAGCGTTAGATACCTGAAATAAAATAGATACAGGGGTGTCCAAAATATGATGCGGTTATTTAGGATGTATTTCAGCAATTTTAGGCCAACTTAGCTATAAGTTAGTAGATTAGTACATCTTGGTCTCAATATGTCAATTAGATGACTAATTTTTTTTAATTTTTAAAACAAAATTGCGGCAAATTTAAAGACTCCTTTCTTGGTTTTTCTCTTGTAACTTCGCCGGTAATTATTCTTATGAAAATCTAAAAATGGAATTCTAGAGCCAAACTATAAGGCTTTAATCCAAATGTAATCGATTTTTAAAATTGTTGCAAAAGTAGCACCTACGTTTCAAGGGCCATCACGTTAACTAATGGCAATTTTAAAATCGTTTTCCTCAAAATTGGCTTGTGCCCTCCTTTTATTTTTGTAGAATGTTATAGGTATCGCAGTTCTTAATCGAACGACGTTTGTATCATTTATTAATTTCACTCAGGGCCGGAGTTACAGTTTTTTGAAAGTCAAAATAATGAAAATTTGAAATTTGACAAATATATAATTTCTAGCAATATCTATCATTTCACACTATTTTGGGTTAACAAAACGTTTCCGGTTAAACCGGAACTTAGAAAAATATAAAACGTTTATTTTTGAAATCATTCTGTTAAGGTCACATCCGAGCTTTTAACAAAAAAAATTTAAAAATGAATTTAAATAATTAAAATGAAAGGTGTACATTTTTATTTAATAATTGTTAATAATTAAAATAGTGAATTAATGTAACATAATTACATTACTACTATTATAAAAGATGCAATGTTGTGTAACATTTGACTTAGTTGAACAAAAGCTTCAAGGTGTACTAGCAGTATATTTTATTAAATTTCTTTTAAGTAGAAAAAATGTTGTTTTATGATATTTATGTGTGATAGTAATACTAATTACTAATTAAATTCTTATTAGGTACAGGTACATTTAAAATGATTCTTTTATATCTATAAAGTTTGAATGGTTAGTTTTTCTACTGTAGTTTGAAAATGGTTTACTTTAGAAAAAACATCTCGAAAAAATGTTTCGGGTCAAAAGAGCTATCAAACGACACTAAACTCGACATTTTATCACATCGACGCTAGACATCGCGACGTTCAACTTTTTCTTTTTTATGGTGATCTAGTGTTTTTTTTTGCAGAAAATTATTTAGTTAGCTTGTCTAAATTCAGATACCAAACGATAACTTTCTATCTTGTATACTTTTCTTAATTTCCACAACTTTTCTAGAGTATGTTTTGTTACTTTATGTTATTTTTTACGATGAAAAATAACGGCTAAAATTTAGTTTTAATTAATTACAAAAATAAGAATTTTGTTTAATTTTAGCTTCTCATGAACTCGCATTTTTAAAACTTCAAAAACTAAGTATTAGTCGTTATTTTTCATCGAAAAAAGTAACATAACGTAACATAATTAACATAACGTAACATAAAATACCCTAGAAAATTTGTGTAAATTACGAAAAGTAGAAGATATAAAGTTTTATTTTAGTATCCGAATTAATTTTCTGTCACAAAAACAATAGATCCCCATAAGAAAATAAAAAGTTAAGCGTCGCGACGCCTAGCGTCGATGGGATAAAATGTCGAGTTTAGTATTGTTTGATAGCTCTTTTAATCTCCTGAAAAAAATGTCTGTTCACTCAAGTTGAAAACGACTCTGGGGACCTGTATTACGATAATTACATCTAAAAATAATTATTCAATAAGTACGTTCCACATAAATAAATAAAAATCAAATTTCAAGTGAAAGGTATAATTAGCGGTTTCATTCTATAATTAGTAAAAATTTTTGTTTTCTTTTCAAATAGTACGCAAATTAGCAAATTTTTTTGCTTGATCTTGTGGGTAAAAAACTAAATAATAAATAACGACAAAGTAGGTTAATTTTACTGTGATGATTACTATGTGAGATAAATAATAAAATATATTAAACTTTCTAACAAAATGTTTTTTATCAAGGGTTTTAATAATATTATTAAAAAATTTAAGCAAATAATTGGCCAAATTATTATACAACCCGGATTTTAGGCAAAAAAATACAATTTGAGTGGCTCGCAGCAATTCCTCTTATAATTAAAACACTTTTTCTTTTTTTTTTCAATTTAATTACAGCCGTTTAAACTGAAAATTTTCTTAACTTTTCATAACCAAAAAGTTTTTTCTTCGTTGCGGAAATTGAAATTTTAAAATTCAAAAGACGTTTTTTGTTTCAAACCCACGTTTCCTTATTACCGCAATAAATTGTTTAAATTTGTCTTGTTATTTAAACAAAAATAAAGGTAAATTAATTAAGTTACATACTTTTTTACGTAACGCATTAATCAACAATTGCTTGTGGTCTTGTGGTAATCGTTAAAGAAATTTTGAAAAAGTCTACACCATGCAATATAATGTGACTTTGACCTTTTATATTTTTTTATTAATTTATAGATATGTAACAAAATAACTTGAAAATATTTTTTTACCTAATTTTCCATTAGCACATTGACTTTGTACAAAAACACCTCATTATTAACTTTAATTACACTAAAATTAAAATAATGTAAATTGAACAGGAATTTAAAAAAAAATCTAGTTTTAACGATTTTCAAAACTAGTTTTTCCTTTGTTTTTGAGCCTACTTATAATTCTACACCACTATTAACGTTTAATGAAAAAGAATTTTTTATAGTAATAAAATTTGGGTCCTTGGCGCCCTTGACGGAACTCCAAAGTTCAAATAATATAAAAATAATTAGCAGATAATTCAACGTTTGAAAAACTTACGTAGGAAGGTATTTCTCTCACCTTAAAAAAGCTATATGAATTCTGATATCGATTAAATACCTCTTAACAATGATTATAGCCCCAATCATCAAATGTAGTATTTTCATTCAAGGTGGCTTCTTTTTGGGTATTTTCCAAATAAAGACTCATTAGCTACGGTACCTAACACGTAGATAGTAGAAAAAATTAACAATAGGATCAATTTGATTCTTAAGCTTTTATTTTAGTTAATCAATGAAATTAGCTTCTGTTTCCTGTATATTGTTTTATGGGGAGAAAAAGTGTCACATTTCTCGTCAGTTCTCTTGTCATGTGAGACGATGTCGAGCCAAAAAAGTCTTTTTTCTCCGCATGAAACATTTCTTTTTAAAACCTAAAAAATTAATTAAAAATCATTTAAACGTGAATAATTAAAGATTTTGAAAAAGCGCCATTTCTTGGTATAAAATTAAAAAATTATAATAAAAAGAGAAAATGATATAATTCTGGATGATATTGATGTCGGTCACTTTGTTAAGGTTAAGTGACGACGTACAGGCACACTTATATATTTTTTCTAAACCAACATTTTCAGTATCTAGAGACGAAAAGCCTCTCGTAGCCTCGTGTAGCGCATTTGCGTCATTTTTTTACAAACCGCACGGAATTCAGGAAAAAAAAATTTGACTTTTTCAAATGCAATAAAAAAAAATTTTCTGCATCTTTCAACAAATTTAATTGACCCGTATTTCAGGATTTTGCTGAAAAAAAATATTCACATATGAATTTTCAATAATTTGCTGGATTTTCTCCAATCTTCTCATTCTTGAAATTTATTATCTCCATTTGTACTGATCGGATCAATGTGGTTTTCTTTTCATTTTACACTTTGATACGTTAGCTTTCGAAGCGTATTCAAAAAAATTTTTTTTATTCTGAAGAAATGAAAAATAATAACAATTTAATTGTTTAAATACTTTTAACATGCTTGCCCCCCAACTTGAATTAATTGCAAAAATTATCATTTTGTTCCTTATTCTCTTATCTATAAAACTCATTTTACAAAAAAGTGCAGTCTCTATTAGATTGGAAGTTATTAATTATTTTCGAGTCACCCAGCGCGCTCCACACGCGCCAGAGATCTTCTCATACTTGAAATTTATTATCTCCAGTTGTACTGATCGGATCAATGTCGTTTTTTTTTATTTAACACTTTATTACCTTAGCTTTCGAAGTGGATTAAAAAAAATTTTTATTGCGAACAAATGAAAAATAATAACAATTTAATTGTTTAAATACTTTTAACATGCTTGCCCCCCAACTTGAATTAATTTCAAAAATTATCATTTTGTTCCCTATTCTCTTATCTATAAAACTCATTTTACAAAAAAGTGGGATCTCTATTAGATCGGAAGTTATTAAATATTTCCGAGTCCAAGTCACCCATCCGCTTGCGCGGGAGCGTCAGAGATCTCAGACTCAACAATTGCTCGATTACAAGTTCTTGCGCTCGAAAATATTTAATAACTTCTGATCTAATAGAGACCCCACTTTTTTGTAAAATGAGTTTTATAGATAAGAGAATAAGGAACAAAATGATATTTTTTCCAATTAATTCAAGTTGGGGGGCGAGCATGTTAAAACTATTTAAACAATTAAATTATTATTATTTTTCATTTGCTCATTTAAAAAAAAAAATTTTTTAATACACTTCGAAAGCTAACGTAAATCACATAAAGTGTAAATAAAAAAAACGACATTGATCCGATCAGTACAACTGAAGATAATAAATACAAGTATGAGAAGATTGGAGAAAATCCAACACATCGAAAATTCAGATGTGAATATTTTCGAAAAGAAATTTTTTCAGCAAAATCCTGAAATACGGGTTAATTAAATTTGAAGAAAGATGCAGAAAATTTTTTTTATCGTATTTGAAGAAGTCAAATTTTTTTTCCCAAAATCCGTGCGGTTTGTAAAAGAACGACCCATATTTTTTCATAAAATTTTCGGTGTCTAGAGACGAAAAGCCTCTCGTAGCCTTGTGTAGCGCATTTAGGCATTGCAATCCCGTTCAGTTTTCTCAATCCCAGGATTTCGAGATTTTCAATCCCGAAATCCCGGGATTTATATACAGGGTGTTTCAAATTCGAGTATATGCATGGGGATCTCGGAAACCGTAAGAGATAGGGAGGTGGTTAAATGGGGGCAAATTTGCGCGAACAGCGCGAAAACAAATCAAATCTTTAACGGAGAATAATTTTTTAACTGGCTACTTGAAAAGTAGCTAACTGAAATCTTAATTGTTGCTTCATTAATTACGACGATTTTAACCGAAGTAATGAAAATATTTTTGGACTTGAAGTGTGATATATCATTGAATAGAGAATTAAAAATGCTATTTAAAAATGTCAATAGTTAATTTTTGCCATATTAAAAAAAATGAAGTTGATGATGGTTACACAGAGACGAAACGTTGTGCGCAAATTTTAATAGTAGGTCGTGATTGAGAATAAAAGGTTGCTTTTATTTTTTTGTTGTTGGTTGTTTGTTTTTAAATATTTCTTCTAATAAAGTCAAGAAAAAATAAAATTTCAACATTTCAGTTTTTTGTGAATATCTTCTAAAGTAATGAAAATACCTGCGATTTCTTAACGTCATAATATTGGGCTCCTGATCGCTCAACTTTGCCCCCATTTAACCATTTTTGTATCTCTTACCGTTTCAGAGATCCCCATACATACACTCGAATTTGAAACAGCCTGTATAATAATTAGATTTAGCTCCAAAAAATTATTTACTAGAAATATCAAATTGTGTATTAAACAATTATATAGTTACGTATTGAATAATTATGTATTATAAATATTAATAATGCATTTTTTGCAATTACTTGATAGCAGTCCAGACAACACAATATACCTACATTTGAATTTTTCACACATTTTTTTAATATTTTTAGTTTTCCCGTAATTTATTCACATAAAATGACGAACTACTAATGGTAAATAACGTGGTAATGCACAAAATCAACAAAAAAGAAAATTAGTTCCACTAGATTTTGACGAAGCTTGTAGCTTGAAGCTTTTTTGCTACTAAATTACACGGAAAAGCTAAAAATATTAAAAAAATATGTGAAAAATTCAAATGTATATTGTGTTGCCTCGACGCCTACGTCTGAACTGCTATAAAGTAATTGCAAAAAATGCATTATTAATATTTATAATATATAATTAGTATTTAATACGTAAGTGTATAATTGTTAAAATAATTTGATATTTGTTTGATAAATAGGTGGTTTTTGTGTGATTTTACGTCAAAAACTCATTACCGCACTAGTGCACTTCATTACTTAACGATTTACCATTTATTCATAGAGATATTGCAGTATAAAATTAGATAAAATATATTTAATAATACGTATCCGTTGCATCTTTTCAATACTTTTGTATTTATAAAGCGAGGCGAGATATTACGTGTAAATTAATAATTCAAATTGCGAAAATTTCGAAACTAGTTTTAGAAGATTGATTATAATATGCAATTAACCGTTTTTGAGGTGAAGGAGCTTGCCTGCAGATGTAGTTGATCCTTTTTGGATCAATAACGACCTTGGTATTTTGATTTTGATAATTTACTACCATAATATCAAAAATTGACTATAAAAGTATTAAAATTTAGCAAATTTTTAAAACATCCATGCATTATCTACTATAATCTCACGTCAAACCTAAAATAACATCCTCAAAACAGGGTCCATTAGAGCTTCAGAAAGCAACATCAGGTGTTACTAAGAAGGTCCCAGTTTTCTTCGAAAAATTCGAACCTATAAGTATTCCCATTACATTCTCCCTCATAATATATCTCTGAAGGTATTTCCTACTAAAATTTATTTTAGAAAAAAAATCTTCCAATAATAATTTTAGAGCATAAAATCCTGCATCTAAATCAATAACCAAAATAATTTTGAATAAATAGCGATTGCTATGAAATACTCCAAACAAAAATTATCACATTTTTGACACTTTAAAATTTTTGAAGGTAATTTAAATTAACTGAAACTATAAATTAAGTCATTTTTTGTGTTTGTTTACCTAAATATAAAATAAATATAGAATTATAAAATAAATTGAATAATTTAATATAAAATACAAAATTATTTTAACAGATCAAAACATTTGATAATTTTTAATCGTATTTCAAGGCAATAGCTCTATTTTTGCTAATTTTCGAGACGTTCAAATTAAATTTCTGGCGTTATAAAACATCAAAAATTAATTTTACTTATTGATTTAGATGCAGAATTTTATGCTCTAAAACTTTTATTTGGAGAGTTTTTTTTCTAAAATAAGAAAGGAAGCAGGAAATTACAAAAGTATGATTTTACATGTTAAATCCCTATGACTGAGAGCTCTGGTCACTACCCTCCTGTTGTATACTTATGTATACAATAAATGTTTACTTTTTGAAGTTAAATCCCTCATAAATTATTTAAAAAAATTACGTCAATTTAAAGGGAATTAATTATTACTAATTTTGATATAAAAAGTATTGAGGAAAAAATTGAATAAAATTACGTCAATAATAATTAATAGATTTGAAAATTATTAGTAAATATAAAATTTTTATTTATTTATCGTAATTTGTTAATTACAATAATTCAATTGTTTATGACGATAATAATATGTATTATAAAATTAAAATAAGCAATTACAATTTATTTTCGGCTTCTCTAAAGCCTTCTTTTTAAATAATTTGTTTCAACTTCAAGAGATGAAACTGAAAACTTACAATAAAAGTTCTTTAACTCTTTTTAAATTACAGTCTGTATTTATTTAATTATTTTTGTCGAATTTTCTATACAGGGTGCGGTTGAATAGATGAGCCATTAGAATTATATGGAGTTCTGTAACAGACGCGAAAAAAGTCTCATTTCTTTCTTACCCTCCTAATAACCTCCTTTTTTTCGTATCGCTCACAGAACTCTAAATAATTCTAATGGTCCATCTACCCAGATCCAGACTCACTCTGTACTTATTTAAGGTTTTCAGAGGTACAAAATTGTACAGTCAGCCTCAAAATTATTGGTTACCCTGTCGTATAGCCAGGGGTGTTCAAAGATGTGAGGATGACTGTACCTACATAAATACGAACTTAACGTTTGAGCATTAGACATTTTTAAATTTTCATGTCTCTGTATTTTTTTTCAGGCCCATTTTTAAGATTCTTTTTGACAAAAATTTACATAACAAATCCATGACCATGACTAACAGTTTGTTGATGCAGGGCATAATAAATAATAACTAAAAAGCATAAAAGCATTGGTAAATACACAAATTTAATTAACCTTTCCTTTTAATTTTAAATTACACAATCGTTTTTGTAATAAAATTAAACTATAGAAGATTACGATTAAAAATATCAAAGCATCATTGTAACTAAAACAATTAGGAAAAAAAGTAAAAGAAAATCTTCCACTTATTTATAATAATTAGTTTTACATTTTTTGGTTAATTGTTATGTAATTTGACACGAATGGAAAAATTTTGTACTAGAACAATTCTAATTAAACTAAAAATACAATTTACCTAATTAGTTAATTAACACACAAAGGGGATGCAAAGTTTAATAAAAATAATTAATTTTTTAAAACAAAAAACTGCACAAATTGAAATTTAATTCTTGTACTTGATCGGTAAAAACTTTTTTTGGTATTTTTTTGCTTCCAGCTGTAGGTCTAGGTCGTTTCAAAATTTAAACCATTGCTTTAAAAGAGCATAGATTTTCTACCGAATCGGCTGTTCAAAAATAACAATTAGGGCACGTTAAGCCGTCGATTCAGATCAACTTGTAATAATTAGCACAAAAATTCTATTGGTTAACCAAAATTAAATAAACAAGCAATCACCTAGACACTATTTTATGTGTATGGGTTCGATTCTGCAAAACTCAAATTATTGTTACCTAATTAAAATTTTGGCCATGCAAATAACCAATTCGTCAAATTTTGTTATATAAAGTTTGTATAACAAATTATTGTATTAACTTTTACTTGTGGTTTTATGTATTGCAAGTTTTTTTAATTACGCGCAAAATAACAGCTGCAAAACGCATTCATTGATATGTGTAAATATTACGTACATTTGCAATAACCTATTGGCAAATTCTTAAAAAAAAATAATTACATCGACTAACTACATTTGGAATTAAGATAAAAGTTGTAATACTTTAATTTATTTTGAATCGATTTTTTATACTTTGAGAATAAATGTAGAAATAGGACGTTCATGCCAAAGGAATGAATTAAAAGGCACAAGGCTACATATTATTTACAAAGTTCGACAGCTGCTATTATGAAACTGTACGTGTGCATAAAAGAACAAAATCCCATGAATATGGGATTTTTACATTTATCAATTTCCAATTTTTCATTTTCATTACAAAATCAATGACATATTTTTGAAATTTTTACATTAAAAAAATTATAACTCCGGTCCTGGAAATTTCAAAGGAATAAACTTGCGGCATTCGGTACAGAACGTCAATATCTATCACATATCCAAAAATTAAAAACACGGCTGGAACAAATTTTGAGAAAATCAATTTTAAAATTTGGACTTACTTTAGCGCCTCAACGGTAGGCAATTGGAAAACAATTTTAAAAACAGATGAGATTAGGACGAAAGCCATATATTTTAGCTCCAGAATACCGTTTTGAAATTTTTATAATAATAATTACCGGTCAAGTTATAAGAGAAAAACCACAAAATGAAACTATCGTTATATTGGCCACCATTTTGAATTTAAAAATTTGAAATTTTTGTTTTCAATTCGGGCTTAAATAGTCTATTTCTAGGCAAGTAAAAATAACTTTAGCATAGTTTGCAAAAATGCGCACAAAAAAAACCCTGATTTTGGAACACCCTGTATAGATTGTTTTAAAAGCTTATTTTCCGATGAAATAATTATAATGTGACAAAAACCAAATTTAATCAAAATCGGTTAAGTAGCCTTTGCTCCACAGTTGTTACAGACACCTAAAGGTGGGGGGTACCCAAAGTTAAAAGGCTAAAAAATTAAATTAAAGCAATTTTTTTTTCAATCGCTATACTTTTTCAAAGTAGTAGATGAGATCTACGAAAAAGTAAAAATTACAATTATTTATGATAATTACCTTTTATTACATAAAAATGTACAAGGTAGGTACCTAATTAAAAAGTAACCATCAGAAAAAATGTTGGTTTTTCCAAAAAAAGCCTCTCTAATCAATTAATCGCTGAATTAACGATCTGATAGAAATTATAACTACACAAAAAAGAACAAAAAAAAAATAAAAAATTTTTCACAAAAAAACGAGCTTGATGGTAAACTTGACTTTGATATTTATAGACTATTTCAAGGATTTTTTCGAAATGATAGAAATTAATGACATTTTTGAATAAAATAAACACTAAAAATTTTGAATTTTAACAAAAAGGATGAAATTATTAAAAACATAAGATTTTCAAGTTGCATAAATTTATGTAAAATTGTGTCAAAGTTGTCTTCAAAATTAATGCAAATTTAAGGTCATACAATTTGGATTTAAACTGGATTTTAAATAGTGCCGTAAGGCATAAAGTGTAGTGTTACTGGTAATTATGTCTCATAGCATCAAAATTAAACTTTAAACCGATTCTGTAAAACTGCATAAGCTCACAACTTGGCTTAAACTTTAAAGTACAGCTTAAACCAACACTGTGCAACCGGCCCTTATTTTTATCGTATGTAGATGTGTCGTCTGATAGTCTCAAACCAAAGCTTTAAAATCAAACTTCTAACCGATGCTGTGAAACTGCTTAAACTCCACAACTTGGCATAAACTTTAAACCACAGCTTAAACCGACATTATGAAACCGGCCCTTATTTGAATCGTATGTAGATGTGTCGTCTGATAATCTCAATCCCAGGTCTTAAAATCATACTTTTAACCTTAAACCGATGCTGTTAAACTGTTTAAGCTCCATAACTTGGCATAAACTTTAAACTAAGATTAAACCGACACTGTGCAACCGGTCCTTATTTGTATCGTATGTAAATGTGTCGTCTGATAGATGGTCTCAATCCAAGGCCTAAAAATCATACTTTAAACCTTAAACAGATGCTGTGAAGCTGCTTAAGCTTCACAACTTAGGTTAAACTTTAAACTATAACTTAAACCGACACTGTGAAACCGGCTCTTATTTGTATCGTATGTTCACGTGTCGTCTGATGGTCTCAATTCAAGGCCTTAGAATCATACTTTAAACCTTAAATTGATTCTGTGAAGCTGTTTAAGCTCCACAACTTGGGTTAAACTTTAAACTGTAACTTAAACCGACACTGTGAAACCGGCCCTTATTTGTATCGTATGTAAATGAGTCATCTGATTGTCTCAATCCAAGGCCTTAAAATCATACTTTTAACCTTAAACTGATGCTGTTAAACTGCTTAAGCTCCACAACTTGGCATAAACTTTAAATTAAGATTAAACCGACACTGTGCAACCGGTCCTTATTTGTATTTGTGTCGTACATAGATGTGTAGGGTTTTGAAGTAACAAGCTTGTCATTCGGACTTTAAGCGTACTACATTCTTAAGTACGTTCTGTTTATGAACCAAAAATTTGATCGCCTGTAAGAAACTCCTGATTTGGCTAAGCGGGCAAAATTAGGTTGGCTATAGATTACAGAGATAGTCAAACCTAGAGCTTTTTTAGGCACATTGACTATTCTCACGATTAAATTTAAATTCTGCTTGGTATATTCTTAAAACTTTTTCCAAACGCAACAACCCTTCGCTAATAAATGATAATTTGGGATGTCATATCTCTTACAGTTCACCTAGAGCTTTATCCCAATCGGAATGACTATGCCAGTAAATTAATAATTTCTAAAGCCAAATTTTTATGTGTAAATTTAACCTACTAACCTAACCTAAACTTGAATTAAAACGAATATTTTTATCTGAAAATTATTGATCTTTCCGACACGGGATTAGAGAAAACAGGGCCTGTTTCTGACCGGATCAAATAAAACAAATCAGACCCTATATTAAGCTCAAAAGCCTTTTAGTTGTAGTGGACCAAAATATTATTACGTGTCAAGTCTTAATTTTTGTACAAATAAGCAAATATGCTTGAACAGTAGTTTAATGTTGCTATTCTTTCTTCCAAAGGTTCCCATAATCTTCTCAAGCCCTTAAACCTGCTCTTTAATGCCTTTGAGTTTAATTCTAACAAAGTAGAGAGCCTATTTCCTTGTTTTTCGAAGCCAGCTTAAAAAAATGATCATTTGGTGTTTAGTCAACCATAATAAGATTTCATTTTCTCTTTCGCACGCGTGCTAGTCTAAGCCTTTAACTCGCCTTGTAGAGCTTGAAGGCTGTTAATATTTTTGGTTATGTTCCCACAAAGGTCGTCTGATAGAACTTAGTCTACCATTACGAGTTGTATCCGATGAGGCGTTCACAGAGGTATAATTTTGTTTGTTTAGCTTTGGCAGCTATAGCTAATCTTTATTGCCTATATCTGCGTCTCCAAATCTGCAAAAATGCTCTGCCTTCTGACATTTGAGTTTAGTTAAATCAAATACACACTGTTTTCTTCAACTCTGTAGGGCCTTGAAGCCGTGATTTACATTTTTAATTTTCTGCAATCGCTGAAGTTTGCCCTTTTATAATTGAAATTTAACAATTTTTCAATTAGAAAATTACTGGAAATTTTATTGGTATCCGCTTAGAAACAATTTAAAAAAAATTATTTATGTAACATATTAATTAGTAATTTAACGTAAAAAAATTACACTGTTAAATAACAATGACCTTTCTCCGCCTTTAAAACGTCCTCAAGACTTACTGAAATTATTTTTTTGTAATATTCATTTAAAATACTAATTAAATAAAACAAAAATGTTAAAATTTTATTAAAATTGCATTCAAGGACTTAAATAGTGGTTTTACCTTGTATATTAAAAAAAAAATTTAATTTGCTCCTTATAGTACTAATTTTAATTATTTTTTCTTTTGTGTAACAATCAAATTAGTAATTAATTTAAAAGAAGAACCATTTGTTAAAAATTATTGAAGGATAAAACTCTTCCTGGATTAATTTTTTTAAACAAAAATCGCACCCGAATTAAATTAATATCGCATCAAAATTACGTAATTTAAATTAATAAAGCTAGTAATTATAAGAATACCATATTTTTACTTAACTTGCAAGGTTTAATAAAATATTTAGGTTATTTAAATCAATAATTATTTTAAATAAAAATATTATCGATCTAATTAGTAATTTTAACGAAGGTTAAATTTTTTAAAAATTTCCCTACCCCCCACAAATTTGTTTGTCGTGCACTTAAATTACTACTTTTCGTACAAATACCTAATTGTTGTTATTATTCAAATTACTCTAATCGTATAATTAACCATAATTTTTTTTTTTAATTACGTAAGTTCAACTTTTAAAAAAATTTTCAAGTTGAAGGTCTCTTCGTACGAAATAACCATCAATAACCTTTAAAAAAAGTTATTAATCGTTAATAAAAATCATTCTTGAAATTATTGGTGTGTAAAGTTGTTGTAAATGAAATTAATTTTAGATCTTTTATCTTAAAATCTAATAAAGAATAATAATCATTTATCATGGTGTGTAACTAAGCCTATATTTCCGTGAACATATCAAACGTTTTCATCGCGTTTTACCTTCAATTATGCGTTGTATTTTACACTTGAGTAATTAAAAAAATTATTTTACTATGTACTGTGCTCAAAATTACTCAAAAAACCTCCAATTGTAGTTCGACACCTCGCCGTCCTTTAGTAACGGTCAAATTCTACTGTAGTTTTAAAATTTGGCGCCCGAGATGGGACTCGCTACAAACAGAAGCCTCATCCGCTCATTTTATATCTAAATCTACGTGAAGACGCGTGAACACCTTGTACGATGTATCAAAAAATTGTCATTATCTGCTATACAAACGTTCAACGCTTGACAATTTAAAAAGAACATTTATAGCAGGAAAGAAAGAAAATACTAGGCTTGCCTTAGTACTTCTCCCGACTTGCGGTAATAACCAAAGAAAGTTTCTTAATAAAATGATAAAAGTTACAGCGATGTGATTGACCCGAAATAAATTAATCTCGAGCTGTCTCACCTCGAAGGTCAAGATTGAGGAAGGAGATTTGTGGTCTGCATTGTTTAGCTGTTGATCCGTAACAAAAAGTACTTTCGAGCGACCCTATAGGAGGGAGAAAATTCAACCTTGGTTTTTCGACGCATCTTGACGTTGTGTCTTTCTTAAGGGGGTAAGCTCCTCTAGTAATTTTAATGGGTTCGGCCACCTTAAATTCCGCCGTAATTTTTCACTATTTAAAATTTTTATTTTGAAACTTTTCGTCCAAATTTAATATCCAGGACTTATATCCACAAATAAGGGTAGTTTTCACAAATCAACAAAAATTGCAAAGTTGCTCAAATAAAGAGAAGGGGTTGTTAATGAGTAAAAATTTCACACAGTTATCAGTGCAGACTGGTGGTGGTGATATTCGTGCGTGAAGATCCCCCCCCCCTTAAAAAAAGGTTAGGGTAGATTAATTTTTCCATGTGAGCGGCAAATTTTTTTTTTTTTGAAAAATGTGCCTCAAGAGCATCAAAATTCAGAAACACTCCTCTATAATCCAACCTGTCATAACCTACCCTAACCTAATATCTTCATTAATGTTATGATGAATATCTGAGACCGTATTCTAGAGTGTAAAACAACTGCTAGACCGCAATTTAAAGTTGAAAAATTCAGACAAACCACAGATTACCCTATAGACCGCATAGGTGCTAAAGTAGCACCGGATATCCCACGTGCTTGTCCTGTTGGATACGATAAGATAAATATCATCTCTATCAAGTTTGTGAGTAGCGAGTGGATCAATCGATGATTGTTAATAAAATTATTGCTTTCATTAAGAACTGTAAAACATAGAGTGCATTGGAATAAAACTTGGCAAAGCCGTGCTTCAGTGCTGTGTACACTGTACAAGAGGAGGAAACCGTTTATCTCTATATTTGTTACTAGATAAAAAGTAGCATATTTTTAAGAATTCGTTAAGAAAATTTCAAATTTAAAATGGTTAGTACCGAGATAATGCAAAAAAACTCAAAGTAGACAATTTAAGTTTGAAGATAAAAAATTAATTTTTCGTCTATATTTTACATCGTCGAAAATAACATAACGTAACGTAACATAACGTAACGTAACGTAACATAACGTAACGTAACATAACGTAACGTAACATAACATAACGTAACGTAACATAACGTAACGTAACGTAACGTAACATAACGTAACGTAACATAACGTAACGTAACATAAATTTTTTATTTTATTTTCTAACGAACTAACGTTTTTAAAACTTAAAAAAAAAAATTATTTTTATTCGTTATTTTTCATCGTAAAAATTAACATAACGTAACCTAACATAACGCGATGTAACGTTAACATAACATAACCTAGAAAAGTTAGACTAACCAAAGATAAAAAATTAAAGAAAATTAATTTTATTTTCTAAGAACATTGTTTTTAAAACTTAAAAAATTAAGTTTTCGTCGTTATTTTTCATCGTAAAAATAGCATAACGTAACGTAACATAACGTAAGGTTAACATGACCTAAAAAAATTAGACAAGACAAAGATAAAAAACTAAATGCAATTTTTAATTTTATTTTCTAATGAACTTGCGTTTTTAAATCACAAAAAAAAAATTAAGTTGTCGTTATTTTTCATCGTAAAAATTAACATAACGTAACTTAAAAATAACATAACCTATACAGTTAGACAAGCCAACTGAGTAATTTTATTAAAAAAGGCAATATATTCCCATAACAAAATAAAAAGTTGAACGTCGCGATGTCTAGCGTCGATGTGATAAAATATCGAGTATAGTATCGTTTGATAGCCCTTTTGACCTCTTAAAAAAATTTCCGAAACTTTGAATTGTTGACAACAGTAACCGTTTATTAATAGGTATGTGTTTGATAACAAATAATATACAGTGTGTCGCAAACAAAATGTCTTAATTAACTTTTAAAGTAATGATATTAATATTCTTTCCGCTGTTTACCAACGCTACCAATGTGAAAGAAAGCTAAATTACTTAAATTTTTGCAAATTGAAATATAAAAAAAATTTTGCAACTTATCGAAATATTAATTTAAAGGCAGACAATTACCAAATTTCCTCTATAATGGCTATGGAAACAAAAAGAAAATGTTAAAACATATTATTAGGACATTATGCATTTTTAAAGAAAATTAACATATTAAAGGCATCGCAATTTTTAATTTTATTGCTTAAATATTTTAACCTTAAATTTAAAGGTTATATTAATTATAAATATTATTAACATTGAAATAATATCACAAATTTTCAATAACAAAACAGTATGTTTACCCTTTGGGTCTTCTAGGGTACATATTGATTATTAAAATACACAAAAAAACGTTTTTAATAATTAATTTTATAAAAAAATTGTTTAGTAATTGAATTAATTAATTAAAAACATAATTATGAAAATCATACTAAAAGTAAGCATTTCAACACCAATTCTAATTATCTTTTATGTTATTCCGACGTACATTGGAAGTTATCAAACCAACGACCTCCTGAAGTTTCTTTTCATTAATCGATACTTTTACGTCATTATAAGCAAATTTAGCATTAATAGAAATAATTTAACGTCCTTAAAATAAGTATACCGGGCCTTTAAGGCCCAAAAAAGTTGCCATTTTATTATAGAATTATACCTGTAGTATAATGGAATTCTAGTCTCTGTTCAGAGACAAGATGCAGCTAAGCCACGCCCAAAAAGAGCACACGATATTCGAATAGAATTTTTCTATTGGTCGAATTTTGAAAATACGGTTTATAACACTCGCACAAAAATTGACATGCGTCGACAATATTTGATAGAAATTTTTGGGAGTGACTTAGCTGTTTCAGTTCACTGAACAGAGTATAGGATCCAGGGCAGAGAAAGGGGTACCTGTTATGGACTCAAGTGCTATATGCTATTTCCTACTGAAATATTCCGGGCCTCTGAGGCCCTAAAAGTGTAGGCTTTGTCCGACACGTCGTTTTCAAATTACAACTTTTCGCAATCTGATCGACCCCAAAATTTTTTAATGGTAAATACCTCTAAATTAAGAGAGCCTTCAGACAATATTGGTACATAATACTACAATATATTAGAGATAACGCGACTTGCTGTGCCCTTAAGTTAGAGTGTTAGGCTAATTAGTGTTATAAAATTTTAATCAGACAACGCACATTTAATTTAAAGGTCCGGGCCTCCAAAGCCCGTCTTATGGATACATAAAATACGAATAAAATAATAATTAAAACTTTAATTGTAATTATCAAAAATTGATAAAAAGGTCTAAGTTTAAATAATTGGTAATTAAAATTCCATAACTTTTCACTTAAGTTTAATAACCTAAAACAATTTTTATAATTTGTTTTTGTTTACATTTTACCTTTAATTAGGGTTTTTGATACTCTAATTAGTAAAATTATCATTTCAGATTAAGCTATAAAATTTTGCAATTTAAAAAAAAATTATGTTATTAAAATAAAGGTCTTATCAAGACAAAAAATTTGTAATAATAATATAATTTTAGTTGATCTTGATCTTCCACAGTGTCTGTTATGTAAAATAGTTAATAATTTAATAATTTCGTTTAATTAAAAAATGTGTGTGATGAGACTTAACATACATTTGGAATTTTCGAAAAAAATGCAATTTACTTCTTGTTTTTGGTGTAAATGTGAGTTTTTATTTACAAAAAAAAACGATTATTAATTACTAATTAAAGCAATAGGTTAAGGTAGTTGCTAATTAAATCCTATCTGCAGCTTTTAAAATGTAAATTGTTTACATAATTTAATTAATCCGTAAACGCACCAATACGAATTAAATAGAGCATTTAAAGTGAGCGGTTTTTTAATATTAAAATTCAAAAAAAATTTTATAGTTGGATTCGCAAAAACGCCTACAAAAAATTTTAATTCAAAAATCTTAATTAATTTAGAAAATTAGCAGAAATTGGAATTGCTATTAAATAATTTTTGGAGGTATGATGATTTAAATTAACTGAAATTAAAAATTAAGTAATTTTTGGGTTTTTTAATTAAATATTATTCAATATTACATAAATCCAATAATTAAATATGAAATTAAAAATTATTTTGACAGATAATTTTGACATTTGATAATTTTAAAGCGGGATTTTCTACCTTAAGGATGCGGTTTAGTAAGCATATGTTATCGCAGTCGCACTCATTGCTTAGGTGGAGTTTACATTGGATGCGGATCCGTGCGATTTCTAGCCGTCCGAAATCGTAAATTAAAACAAACGTATTTTAGATGGACAACAATTGCTAATTTTGCGTTGTCAATTTCTCAAAAACAAAAATTTAAAATAAAATGCTGATTTGTTTATCAAATAGTTGCCGTTAAAGTCTCCGGGCTGAGCAATTTTTGAATGATTTTTGTAGAGAAATAAGGTGGCAATTAATAAAAATAACTTTTCGTTTTTTGTACTGCATTTTTCAGTTGTTTATTTTTATGTAAATACTTTTACATTTGAGGATGAAATTAACTCATCCTCGAAACCTTAACGGCAACTATTTGATAAACAAATCAGCATTTCATTTTAACTTTTGGTTTTTGAGAAATTGACAACGCAAAATTAGCAAATGTTGTCCATCTAAGCAATGAGTGTGACTGCGATAGCACATGCCTTCTAAAGCGAACCCTTAATCGTCTTTTTGAATTCATATTTTTTGAACAAAATTTTAAAAAATTGAGTAGAGAATTAATATTAAATAAAAAGCCCTAAATTTTCATGCCTCTTTCTAGTAGAGCAAAAAACAAGCGAAAGCTATCTCAGCTCTGGATGAAGCTCAAATGTCAATTAAAAAATATTACCATGGGGATCATAGGCAAATCAATAGACCTAAAACATTATACATTATAAGTAGCTCAAATTAAAATGTTCAGGGGCACTCAAATAGCTAATCCCCAAGAGTTGGACCCGAATCATCTCGATTTTTATTTCTAAAAATTTCTAAAAAATTCTAATTATTTCATTCTCTAACCGTTATCAGTAAAAGATTTAAAATTAAAAAAAAAAGGTTATAAAAAATCCTCATCTTTGAGCACTTACCATTGATGAAGATCCTGTCTCGATGGCAAAATGATGCTCCGTTCATCTAAAACGAAACGAAAAAGTGTTAATTATATTAGTCGATGGTTGTCGATCGTTTTTAAGTATAGGTTAAATACAAAACTTTGTTAGATACCTTGTTTAAAACGTTTTAAATGTAATAAAAAGCCAACAAAATTCCCATATTATGATAGTCTTAATTAAATTATTAAAAATAATTAAAAAAGGTTTTATTTTTACACTAATTAAACCTTTAAAAGCAGGCACTGACCGACACATTGTCTCGAATATAATTGCAAGTTTCGACTGATATGCACGCCACTATAATAAAAATAATTGTGGATTGCAGGTGTGAAGATAAACTTACAATTTAAATCCAATAGCAACAATTTTGTTAAAATTTATCATAGTTTTGATAAAGTGTCAAATCATCAGTTAGCATAACTCGAGACTTAACAAAATTTTATTGCACCTTTTAATTAATTATTTACCAATACACTGTACTTTTTCAATAATTCTTCTTGGGTAATATTTTAGCTCGTTTCTAATTGTTAACATTTAATTTTCAACCTTACAAATTGTTTACTGCGGGTAAAATTAATTTTAAAAAAAATTAAATTTGAGAGATGGTAGCTGGGGAGCCCGCGAACCCTGACAGGTACGCCCCTGCTCTTACACCCTTAAATATTGGAGTTATGGAAAACAAAAAAATACGGTTGCCCTATAATTTTAACTGAAGAACAGAGCTCTTAAGCAAAGTAAAACTCACTTTAAAAATCATCAGATGCGTCAAGTTTTGTGGCCCATTCTGTAGGGTTGTAAAGAAATGTTTGGAGAATTGTTTTAACCTATAATTTTATTTACTTGTTACTCAATTGTGAAACGTCATTTAACCAAGCTGTCTATAAACTTTGAAAATCAATGTTTACAAGTTTGACTTTCAAAGCTTTCTAAAAATAATTTAGAGATATTTTTGACGCTACTGACAGCTGACAGAAATTGTTTAATTGTAATTTAATTAATTTGTAAGTGAATTAAGCATGAGTAACAAGTAAAGTATTGTACATTACACGCCAGGTAACTGTTTTAACAGGCTCAAAGAGGTGACAGGCTCGCCGGGGCGGCTCGCCAGTCATAATCCTCTTTGCGCCAGTTAAAACAGCTTTACCTGGCTTGTAATGTTAAATACTATAAACTATGACAGTCCGAGTAGGGAAAATGCGTGCGCCATCTCACTCAACGTAATTGGGTTAGTTGGCGCAAGCTATCTCACCCGGTTTTGTTAATTAAATAACGTATCTGATTTAATGATTATAAACGAAAAGGAAGCTGCTCTAGAGCTTCGTGGACTCGTGGAGCGAAGAATAATTAACTTTAGCAGTACAAACTGTAAGAAGTAGCATTACTGGAGTCCATGAAGCATCAATGCAGTTTGGGATACCTTGTACTATACTACGACTGGCTACAGTGCATTTATTGCCTAAGATAGCTTCACAAGGGTTGTACAACGTTTACTACTCATTGTCTTCAATGTGCAAGAAAGAAAAAATATTAAAAAAAGTTTCATTTTGTGCGCCATCTCTCCCATGTTTTTAGGGTGATATGGTTTTTTAATCATTTTTTTAAATCTGCGTTCATTTGTTGAAACTAAAAAAAACTATTTTTTTTACTTTATTTGTTACATTAGGTTTTCTGTAAAATGCTTTTTTGATTAAAAACTTTAGATTTTGACTATTTAATGTTTTATCACGAAAATAAAAAAGGTGCGCCATCTCTACCGGTTTTACCATATAGTTAAAAAAACTTTTCTCCATAGGTAGGTAATAGTTGTTATTAAAAGATACCAGGCAATAAAACCATCCACCCTGTATTTCAATTAAGTAGAGTGACAATGTTACAAACAAGATACCGGGCCTATTCAGGGAAGGCCAGCGGCACAGTTACTAAATGATAGCAATTAATCACAACACAGTAAATAATTAAGCACCTCTCCAACTGACCTTGCCTGAATGGACCAATCTATTCGAAATCTAAAGTAATGTAGCTACTACTACACCTTGCCTAGAAAATTGGTCACGTGGGTTGATGTTATTTAGGAAAGCACTGTAGCAGCTACATTATTTTTGATTTCAAATAGATTGGTCCATTCAGGCAAGCTCAGTGGGTGAGATGCTTAATTATTAACCACCAAGGTTCGTGGTTGGTGGTTGCCTAGCAAATATGGTCACGTGGGTTGATGTTATTTACGAAAGTACTGTAGTAGCTGCATTATTTTTGACCTACGAGACCAATTTTCTAGGAAACTACCAACCACGAGTCTTGGTAGTCACGTGGATACAGTTTATTTACAAAGGCACTGTAGTAGCTGTATTATTTCCGATTTCGAATACATTGACCCTTTCAGGCAAGGTCAGTGGGTGAGATGCCTAATTATTAACCACCAAGGTTCGTGGTTGGTGGTTGCCTAGCAAATATGGTCACGTGGGTTGATGTTATTTACGAAAGTACTGTAGTAGCTGCATTATTTTTGACCTACGAGACCAATTTTCTAGGAAACTACCAACCACGAGTCTTGGTAGTCACGTGGATACAGTTTATTTACAAAGGCACTGTAGTAGCTGTATTATTTCCGATTTCGAATACATTGACCCTTTCAGGCAAGGTCAGTGGGTGAGATGCCTAATTATTAACCACCAAGGTTCGTGGTTGGTGGTTGTCTAGCAAATTGGTCACGTGGGTTGATGTTATTTACAAATATACTGTACTTGTTGATATGTTGATCTAGATATGGTAGTTATTATTGCACTACTCAATATATTAATCCAGCCGGAGCGGCCCCACGATTTATCCCTCCATTTAAAGAATTTTTGGCAACGCCACTGGTGAGACCAATTATTTTAGAATGGCTTCCCCTTATAGAATCTCTATATACATCCCTAATATACCCTATATCTTAAACTAAATCCAACAGAGATATAGGAACTAGAGTTAAACATGAATTCATAATTCAAAATATACCTCTTGTAGGTCAAGGCTTGCTTTTAGTTCCCTGCTACACTGGACTAAAATAATCCAAAATTTGCTGGCTACAAATTAGAAGCTGATACAGAAGACAGCTAAACATTAAATTTTCTCTACCACTGCTTAATTTTAAAGTCCATATGAGAGGATCTGAGTTCAGGCTCGACGTGTTCAGAATAAGCCTCCCCCTCCCAAATTTAAAAATTAGGCTACACGTAGATTAGCTCGACGGGCCTCGTGGCTGCATGATTGTACAAGGGTAATAGACTTTTTTCCTCCAACAAAGATCCTCTTATAGTCAGTGACAAAGTGAATGTTTAGCTCTCGTATCCCGTCTTCTAAGTTGCATCCATACAGCACCCCTATAATTCCTAGGATGTAGAGTTGTCTTTTGCTAAAATAACTAACCGTCTCTGGTTATTTTTTTCCCATCCAGTTAGTTTATAGACCAGCCAAGTGAACCGTAAACTATTTCGCAAGTGATTAATAAATTCGTTAAGTAAGAAATTCATAGTGATGCAAAAGTAATTCAACAACAAAGCTCTATAATTTTAATCATAATTTACAATAATTAAACCAATTTTAATTATGTAACAAAAATTAGTAAATTGGTATCATCACATAATATACTTGGGAATGTTAATAAGTTTCTCTTAAGTGCCTCCTCTTCCTGACTGGCCAAAAAATCCGTGAATATGTTTTTTTAATTTGTTAGAGAGAAAGAAGTGGAATTTTTTGTACAAAAATTAATAAAACAAATTGATTCGTTTGTAAAAACACCGTGTTGTTGTAATTAGCTTAGCTCGTCGGATCATTCATAAAAATCGCTTTTTAATCGATTAGAATAAATTAATTATTTAAAAAAACAAAGAAGATTTTAAAAATTAAAACTGCATTTGTGCACTGATTATAATTTATTACGTAACTTAAAAATAAAAGAGTATGGTTAGTTATTTAGAACACATTCCATGTTTATGACGACGACCACTAAGCTGCTGTGGTTTGCTCAAAGTCGTTTCAAGATTCTTCTAACTGGAGATAGTGAAAGTGATATGATCGTGATTTTATTATGTAATTTTTAAAACAAACAAAATATGGTTTATTTACAAGTTCAACGGATATTGAACAATTCTACTCTTTGAAAAAGGAAAATATATGATTGAGATTGAGGAGAATATATGATTGAGATTGAGGAGAATATATGATGTTTTGAGTCCCAAAAAGTTTACGAAAAGTCTGTATATTACTGAACCTTGATCCAAAAACTTTAGACTGGAAGTTAAAATAACCATATAAACAACAGAAGAATTACCATCGTTCAAGTACAAAACAATTAGTCCCCTTTTCCTACGTAGGTAATTAGAATTTGAAATAATAAAAATTAAAGATCTGTGCTGACTCACCGAAGAGACAACAACCCTATCAAATAAAAAATTTATTATTCTTTCTAAAAATCAAATTGTTTACTTGTAGTTTTTTACAGTGTTTTTTCTTAAGTTCCTGCTCCAAAAAGGTTTAAAAATAACCATGTAAACCACCGAGTATTTTCCATCGTTCAAGTACAACAAAATTTTGACCCCTTTTCCTAATTACCTACTTAAATAGAATTTGTTAAAAATACCAATAATTGAGGATCTTGTGCTGACTCACTGACAAGTCAAAAACTATTGAAGTATCGTGTGGGACACGAAACTTGAAGTCCCTGACGATTTTTGACTGCAAATTCAAATAAAAAATATCATTACAGTGTAGATCAGCCTAAACTAAACAGTTACAGCAATATCGATTTATGCTGGCGAGCCGTGGGAAAATGGGGACCACTAAATTTGTATTTAACCCCACCAACGCAGTAGTATTTAAATTATTAAAGAGGCGTGGCCAAATCGCGGCAGATGAAAAAAAAATGGATCAGTGTAGGTAAATGTCAAACTTCTTATCGAATTAATTTTTTGGCATGTGTCATATAATATTTTGACGTTTACCTACACTGATCCATTTTTTGATTTCAAAAAATCTAACTTTTGAGACTGATAGAGATCTAGACTGTAATCATTAATGATATTTTTTGTTATTTTTTTGCGTATCAGGCTAAAATCGTCAGGGGGCTGCAAGTTTCATGACCCTGGGAATACCTATACCTACCTACAAAATAAAAAATTGGTATTTTTAAAAAAGGTTTGTTAAATTACATTTTTTTTATCGTGTTTTGTCAGGGGTTCCTAATACACAATTTGAACTTGATCACCATGTAAATATAGACAACAAGGACACACAATTTTGCTTGATTATTATAATTAAAGGGTTTGCCAAAACAAACAGCTTAGCTCGCATCTAGAACGAAATAATCCGAGACTGATCTGATCAGGTATCACCTCCTTATGGACCATAAGACGCAATCCAAATGCGGTCAACTAGTCCAAATATCCATCATCGTTTATTTTTTGGTCAGTTTATGGTCCATATAAAGACAGTCATTAATCGTCTAATTGTAAGATAGTCCATACATGATAATTGATGACGTCTACTGAAAGCCTAGATTGAATATTGGAATAAGCTGATATAATGACGGTTTCAAGAATGACTTCCATCATTAGCTCATTTTTAGGTCGTCTCTGTTTGGACGTGAACACGTGGACGGTCATTAATCGTCTAACTGAGGATTGTCCATACGTGAGCATCTATTGGGCGCCTAGACTGAGTCTTGAACTAACTTGATCTATATTGGGGTATTGGACAATCTATGGACGTCCATAGCCTATGGAAGTCCATCATTAGCTTATTTTTAAGGTCGCTTATTTTGGGTCCATGCACATTTGCACAACCAGTCTTTACGCATCTAACTGAGGATCTTTTATACGTGATGAACGTCTACTGAGCGCCCAGATAGAGTCGTAGACTAAACCGATCCATATTGGACTATTGGGCAATCTATTTTTCTGTAGAATATTTATGATCCATACATGGGCATTAGTCATCTAACTGAAGATCTTCCACACGTGGACGTGGACGTCTACTGGACGCTCAGATTGAATATTGGAATAAGGTGATCGTTTTCGGACTAATGGACAATATAATTGAGAGTCAAATTGTCCCAAGAATGACGTCCATCATTAGCTGATTTTTAGGTCGTCTCTTTTAGGCCACACGTGGACGGTCATTAATCGTTTAACTGAAGAGCGTCCATACGTGAGCATCTACTGGGCGCCTAGACTGAGTCTTGAACTAACCTGATCTATATAGGGGTATTGGACAATCTATGGACGTCCATATCCTATGGAAGTCCATCATTAGCTTATTTTTAAGGTCGCTTATTTTGGGTACATGAACAACCAGTCTTTATGCGTCTAACCGAAGATCCTTCGCACGTGATGAACATCTACTGAGCGCCCAGATAGAGTCGTAGACTAAACCGATCCATATTGGACTATTGAGCAATCTATTTTTCTGTAGAATATTTATGATCCATACATGGGCATTAGTCATCTAACTGAAGATCTTCCACACGTGGACGTGGACGTCTACTGGACGCTCAGATTGAATATTGGAATAAGGTGATCGTTTTCGGACTAATAGACAATATAATTGAGAGTCAAATTGTCCCAAGAATGGCGTCCATCATTAGCTGATTTTTAGGTCGTCTCTATTGGGTCACACGTGGACGGTCATTAATCGTCATAAAATAAACTGAAGAGCGTCCATACGTGAGTCTTGAACTAACCTGATCTATATAGGGGTATTGGACAATCTATGGACGTCCATAGCCTCTGGAAGTCCATCATTAGCTTATTTTTAAGGTCGCCTATTTTGGGTCCATGCACGATCAGTCTTTAAGCGTCAAACTGAGGATCTTCCGTACTTGATGAACGTCTACTGAGCGTCCAAATAGAGCGGTTAACTAAACCGATCCATACTGGACAATCGGTCGAATATTTATGGTTTATACTTGGACATGAGTCATCTAATTAAAGATCTTTCATACGTGGATGTCTACTGGAAGCACAGATTGAATTTTTAACTAACCAGGACCATACTGAACACTCCACGGACGTCTACTAAACAACATGTGCTACCTAGTGGGTATTTGTTAGAACTGTCTAACCGTACTTCTTTTTTGTGGTCTTTCTGTTGTTTAGTATTTTTTCCCTCGGTTTATAGACCAACCTAATTATAGTCCTGGAGCTATCGTGCATATTTACTAAACCATTTTTACAAAATTTTAACCTTTACAAGTCGAAAGTACATAAAAAATGAGTAATAGAACCGCTCGTCTGCCTGTCGAAAGTGACCGCTTTAACTCAGGAGGGACGCTAGAAAATCGTTTTTTCTTGTTTTAATTACACCATAAGATATAGGCACAGATCAAAAAATTACATATCAAACGATTCCGTTTTTAACGAAGTTTTCGGATATGGATCGGCCGACGGATTTAAATGTAGCCTTCATGGTGGTAGACCCTCTTGAAAATAAATGAAGAAAGAATCAACCACAAAACCACAAGAACCATGAACAAATTTCATATCAAGAGATTCGATTTTCTATGTAGTATTCAAAAATGCCGCGACAGACGGTTTTAAGTGTAGCGCTCATGGTGGCAGACGCTCTTCAAGAAAGAGTCATCAACTAAACCACAAGAACCATGAACAAATTTCATATCAAAAGATTCCATTTTCTACGTAGTATTCAAAAATGCCGCGACAGACGGTTTTAAGTGTAGCCCTCATGGTGGCAGACGCTCTTCAAGAAAGAGTCATCAACTAACCCACAAGATCCATGAACAAATTTCACATCAAAAGATTCCATTTTCTACGTAGTATTCAAAAATGCCGCGACAGACGGTTTTAAATGTAGCCCTCATGGTGGCAGACGCTCTTCAAGAAAGAGTCATCAACTAAACCACAAGAACCATGAACAAATTTCATATCAAAAGATTCCATTTTCTACGTAGTATTCAAAAATGCCGCGACAGACGGTTTTAAGTGTAGCCCTCATGGTGGCAGACGCTCTTCAAGAAAGAGTCATCAACTAAACCACAAGATCCATGAACAAATTTCACATCAAAAGATTCCATTTTCTACGTAGTATTCAAAAATGCCGCGACAGACGGTTTTAAATGTAGCCCTCATGGTGGCAGACGCTCTTCAAGAAAGAGTCATCAACTAAACCACAAGAACCATGAACAAATTTCATATCAAAAGATTCCATTTTCTACGTAGTATTCAAAAATGCCGCGACAGACGGTTTTAAGTGTAGCCCTCATGGTGGCAGACGCTCTTCAAGAAAGAGTCATCAACTAAACCACAAGATCCATGAACAAATTTCACATCAAAAGATTCCATTTTCTACGTAGTATTCAAAAATGCCGCGACAGACGGTTTTAAATGTAGCCCTCATGGTGGCAGACGCTCTTCAAGAAAGAGTCATCAACTAAACCACAAGATCCATGAACAAATTTCACATCAAAAGATTCCATTTTCTACGTAGTATTCAAAAATGCCGCGACAGACGGTTTTAAATGTAGCCCTCATGGTGGCAGACGCTCTTCAAGAAAGAGTCATCAACTAAACCACAAGAACCATGAACAAATTTCATATCAAAAGATTCCATTTTCTACGTAGTATTCAAAAATGCCGCGACAGACGGTTTTAAGTGTAGCCTTCATGGTTTTGTAGATGACTCTTTTGGCTTATTTTCAAGAGCGTCTGCCACCATGAAGGCTACACTTAAAACTGTCTGTCGCAGCATTTTTGAATACTACGTAGAAAATGTAATCTTTTGATATGAAATTTGTTCATGGTTCTTGTGGTTTAGTTGATGACTCGTTCTTGATTTTTCTTAAAGAGCGTCTGCCACCATGAAGGCTTCACTTAAAACCGTCTGTCGCGGCATTTTGAATACTACGTAGAAAATGGAATCTTTTGATATGAAATTTGTTCATGGTTCTTGTGGTTTAGTTGATGACTTGTTCTTGATTTTTCTTAAAGAGCGTCTGCCACCATGAAGGCTACACTTAAAACCGTCTGTCGAGGCATTTTTTAATACTACGTAGAAAACGGAATCTTTTGATATGAAATATGTTCATGGATCTTGTGGTTTAGTTGATGACTCTTTCTTGAAGAGCGTCTGCCACCATGAGGGCTACACTTAAAACCGTCTGTCGAGGCATTTTTTAATACTACGTAGAAAACGGAATCTTTTGATATGAAATTTGTTCATGGATCTTTTGGTTTAGTTGAAATGTAAATGTCTCTTGTTACTTGGGAGAAGCGTTAGAAAATTCGTCTTTTTGAGTGTTTAACAACACCATAAGATACATGAACATATGAAGAAATTACATATCAAAAGATTCCATTTTTTATGTAGTTTTTGAATATGGTACGGCAGACAATGTTTAATGTAGCCTTTGTGTCGGCAGACGCCTTCCTAGTTAACGTCTTTTTAAGTAAAAGAGGTTAGAGAATGACTTCATAGCTACTTTACGGTTGATGATACGACTAAATTTTATGAATGTAATTTATTTATGACAACAGTGTCTAAAATTTCTATTAACAATTATTGTTAATCCTATGTACGGTTATCACATAGTTTTGACTCAAACTGTGCACTTTTTAGGTAAACGTCGGTGAAGAATAGCTTTATAACTAGTTTAGGGTTGATGATATGAAAAATAGTTATAGGGGTAATTTCTTTATTATTACAGTATATATAACTTCTAATAATAAAATTTTTCAATTGTATGGACGGATTTCCCTGTATTTGTACTCAAATATCGCTTTTTTTGCTATAAACACGTTATTTTTCTTTTTCTTCGAAGGCGTCTACCGCTGTAAGGGTACACTTAAAACGTCCTGCCATGGTATATTGTAAAACTACATAGAAAAATGAAATTTTTTGATGCATAACTTGTTCATGTAGCTTGTGGTTTAGTTAAACCACAAAGAAACCCGACCTTCTAGCGCCCCTCCTGAGTTAAAGCGGCCACTTTCGACAGGCAGACGGGCGGTTCTATTACTCATTTTTTATGTACTTTCGACCTGTAAAGGTTAAAATTTTGGTTCTTATGGTTTAGTAAATATACACGGTAGCTCCAGGACTATTACTAATTAAACTAAATTGGCAGCTTAAAGTGCTCTTCAATGAACAATCACATGCATCACCTCATTTAGCTCAATCCTGCCTAGATGGTCGTCTTCAGAACGGCGTCTTGGCTTCTGAAGACGTCGTGCTCTTTCCAAATTTCCCGAATGTCCTCGCTTCTTACGAGTACTATTGTAGAAAACGTCCCAATTTTTTATATTTAGATTTTGACCTTTAATGTCTTATAGCTTTTATGCCCGTATTTATAGACAGATCTCAAGCACTTGCTCGTACTCAAGACTGAGACGAGGCCGGTTGCTATTGGTTTTCATTGTATAATACAATAGAAACCAATAGCAACAGGCCTCGTCTCAGTCTTGAGTACGAGCAAGTGCTTGAGATCTGTCTATAAATACGGGCATTAGTGTGCCATAACAAAGTTTACTTAAAGACAGCGTAAAGATGGATTAGCAGATTAAAGCTACTTCTTAAGTCAATGAAAGGTAGTGCATGTACAGTCGTAGGCGCCGTCAGCCGGCAGCAGTTTAATGGAGCGTTAAAACGATTTCAGAAAGTAATCTGAGGTTAGCATGAAAACTTTTTTCACCGCCAGCTAGTTTTCAGGGCGCTGTCTAGGTTGACGGCGGCTTTGAGGTCAAAAACATTTTACTAAACACCAATCTAAAAAGCGCGTCGACCCCGTCGTTTTTACTATCGACACTTAAATAATTTTTTAAGACGACATTGACATTTGCATAAAATTAAAAGGTAATAACAACTCTCCAATGTCTTGTGGTGGATGTACGCTGAAATGGTCTTCTTAGAGCTTACAGTTATTTCTTACGAGACCTCTGTGTTGTAGTTTAAGTCTGCTGTTTGTACAACTATCGATACTTCTAAAAGCTACAAACATTCAATTATTAATGCCATTGAACTAAAGTATATCAAAGTAGGCCATAAAAGATTATTTACGGTTGTGAAAGCTTCTATTAAGTTTGAGGTGCATAACTTGTCGCCAGAAGCATCAGAAGATTAGTTGAAAATGATTGATGTGCCAATTGCTATAATACCTAGTGGTTAATCTGTGCAGACAGTTGAATTTGTCCTCTAGCCAGAGGACATACAGTAGCTTTTTTCGTTCGTATGCTACCCCAGCAAGTTGGTGTTGTACTATTAATAGCGGTGATCTCGTCTTGTGTCAAACGCTATGCGTTACGCAGCCGAAAAATTATTTTTTTGTATTAATCAAGAAGTTGTGTCCTAAATGTTCAACGGTGGGCAATAAAGGTTTGAGAATCAACAATAAAATGCAGCAATCAAAAATTGCCATATTAGGGACTCACGCAGGTCCTTTGTAACAGTAGAAAGGCCACGAAATGTGCGTTTTACTCTAAACGTCTACCCAGTTCTGTATTTGAAAATTTTGAAAAAACGTTCTCCTAAATAATTGGAAAATCGACATGACGTGATCTGTAGATCCATCTTGGTCCCTACCCTCGGTAAATTATTATTAAATAACACAAATTGCTCAATCTGCACTTCCGTTGAACTTAAACAAATCACACACCCAACATTATAAAAGTGAAAATCTTTCTAAACAAAACTTGTTGGGTCATTTAATATAAGCAAGGACGTCTTAAAAATTAAAAATTTAAACTTCATTAATTTTGTACATTTTTTATGAGTAAGTGAGATAGTTAATCTAGCATTAGAAAATTAAAAATAACGCAATCTACGAAAAAAATTATTATTATGGTCTTCAAGTGGACGAAATGTGAAATAACCTTCAATTTATTATTAAAAACAACAACATACACTTGATGTTCACTGAAAGCTTTTGCAATAATATGTTGTTGATCAATTAACAGTTAGTTATTACGTTAATTTTTTATGGGTAAATTTACCTCATTTTAAATCAACGTGGAAAAAACGTTGATTTTTTTACTATTTTATTTTTTTCGAACTTAAAAAAAATCCAAACATTTAGAGAAAAAATCGGAAAAAATTCAATAACTTTTTTATTTGAAAATTTTTTTTTAATATTTTTGCATATTTGGGAGTTTGAAGAGAAGCAAAACTTTTTATAAAGAATACTTTTTTTACCTAAAATGGAAAATAAAATTTTTGTCCCTATGAGCAACCCCATGCGGTGACACACTGTATTTGTTAAAAATAACAAATGTTTGAAAAAAATTGTAAATAACAATTGTTTATATTTTTGTATGGCACCCCTTGACTTAAGAAATTTAATCGTAAGATACGGCTTTTAATGCCTATTGAGTCAAATTAATAAACAAGTATAGCAACCCTGATATTTATCATTAAAAATAGAAAAAAAATCTCTATTTAATGAAGTCATAGCCGCCTGTGATTTGTATTTAATAATATGATGTTTGTTTACTCGAAAATGCACAATTTGACTAGCTACTGGAATTAATACTACATTAAAAGTTCTAAGAATATTTTTACAGTACCTTGAGAAATATGACTCAAATTAAAATGGCGAAAATTTTAATTGCGGGCTATAACTTGAAAACAAAAGAAGATATCAGAGTTTTGATTCTGCCACTTTTGGATTCTCAAAAAAAAAATCGAGAATGAGCAATTGGAATATCTTTAACTCTTTAGAAGTACCGAGTTCATTTATGAAAACATGCAATTTGAGCCACCTTGTACAGTTATGGATTAGCACTAAATACAATGATTTTACAGGGTATCTCAATAACTGTGACAAAATAACAAAGTTCATAAATTTTGATTTTATTCGTTTTGAGGGTGTAGTATGCCATAATTATTTGAAAAAGTATCGTAAAAGGATGCTACTTTAGTGTTTTCTCATATTTAACTAAATTTTTTTTTAAATCGTTCGGGTTCGGACCCGTCGAATTTAATTTCAAAAGAGACACTTATATTTGCTATTTTGAACACTGTCACTTCAACCTCTTAGTGGTGGTGCAATCAACCCCAAAAATTTTAATAAGGAAAAAAGGTCAAGCGGCACATAATTTTAAAGCCCTTTAAATTCTCTATTCAACAAAAAGCCAATTTTTCAATTTGAACTAACAATTTTGAAGATATCGCCTTTTTGAGGCAATAGACAGTGTTATTTTCTTTTGCAAAGAACACGGTCCATTTTGAATTTTTTTTGTTTATTCAAGTAATTTACTACAACTTGATCAAAAGACTAAATTTCATCCCTTCTAATCAAATCTCTATCATAATAACGAAAAACTTGTTTTCTATTGAGAATGGCTCTGGAGACACTCTGTATAAAAAACGACTAATTGATTGTATAATTTTCTACAACCATTTACTAAAGTAAAAATGTGCTTTGTAACATTTTAAAGTTAGATAATTAATAATTGATTGCATACTATAATGCAAAAATAATTGCTTATGCAAGTAATTTTTTTATTTCTTAGAATCCACTCTTGAAATCAATGAAATACAAAAAAAACTTAATTTGCGTCTATAATTCACCTTATAATTTTTTTAAAATCTCATAAAATTATATGCATAGAGAAGCTATCTAAGTACGTAAGAATACAACAGTAAGCAATAATTAGCGCAAATAGGTCGTTCTATGCCGAGATGCCAAATAAGCATGAAACAAAATTATATCTATCATTTAATTCGAACTTTTCACCAAGGCTACAAATAATAATCTCTATAATAGGCCTCAGGCAAACCGTTCGTGAGATATTGTCACTAGAATTTAGATTTGAAATTGATCGAGTTGTATTCACAAAATTTGGGTTTTCTCAATTATTTTACATACAACACCCTGTGTATTTTTACATTTTTAAATTCTCTAATAAAAGTAGATAAAATTGGCATCAGGCTTCATAGGCCTCGAGCAAACCGTTCGTGAGATATTGTCACTAGAATTCAGATTTGAAATTGATCTAGTTGTATTCACAAAATTTGGGTTTTCTGAATTATTTTACATACAACACCCTGTGTATTTTTACATTTTTGAATTCTCTAATAAAAGTAGATAAAATTGGTATCAGGTTTCATAGGCCTCAGGCAAACGGTTCGTGAGATATTGTCACTAGAATTCAGATTTGAAATTGATCGAGTTGTATTCACAAAATTTGGGTTTTCTCAATTATATTACATACAATACCCTGTGTATTTTTACATTTTTGAATTCTTTAATAAAAGTAGATAAAATTGGTATCAGGTTTCATAGGCCTCAGGCAAACCGTTCGTGAGATATTGTCACTAGAATTTAGATTTGAAATTGATCGAGTTGTATTCACAAAATTTGGGTTTTCTCAATTATTTTACATACAACACCCTGTGTATTTTTACATTTTTAAATTCTCTAATAAAAGTAGATAAAATTGGCATCAGGCTTCATAGGCCTCGAGCAAACCGTTCGTGAGATATTGTCACTAGAATTCAGATTTGAAATTGATCTAGTTGTATTCACAAAATTTGGGTTTTCTGAATTATTTTACATACAACACCCTGTGTATTTTTACATTTTTGAATTCTCTAATAAAAGTAGATAAAATTGGTATCAGGTTTCATAGGCCTCAGGCAAACGGTTCGTGAGATATTGTCACTAGAATTCAGATTTGAAATTGATCGAGTTGTATTCACAAAATTTGGGTTTTCTCAATTATATTACATACAATACCCTGTGTATTTTTACATTTTTGAATTCTTTAATAAAAGTAGATAAAATTGGTATCAGGTTTCATAGGCCTCAGGCAAACCGTTCGTGAGATATTGTCACTAGAATTTAGATTTGAAATTGATCGAGTTGTATTCACAAAATTTGGGTTTTCTCAATTATTTTACATACAACACCCTGTGTATTTTTACATTTTTAAATTCTCTAATAAAAGTAGATAAAATTGGCATCAGGCTTCATAGGCCTCGAGCAAACCGTTCGTGAGATATTGTCACTAGAATTCAGATTTGAAATTGATCTAGTTGTATTCACAAAATTTGGGTTTTCTGAATTATTTTACATACAACACCCTGTGTATTTTTACATTTTTGAATTCTCTAATAAAAGTAGATAAAATTGGTATCAGGTTTCATAGGCCTCAGGCAAACGGTTCGTGAGATATTGTCACTAGAATTCAGATTTGAAATTGATCGAGTTGTATTCACAAAATTTGGGTTTTCTCAATTATATTACATACAATACCCTGTGTATTTTTACATTTTTGAATTCTTTAATAAAAGTAGATAAAATTGGTATCAGGTTTCATAGGCCTCAGGCAAACCGTTCGTGAGATATTGTCACTAGAATTTAGATTTGAAATTGATCGAGTTGTATTCACAAAATTTGGGTTTTCTCAATTATTTTACATACAACACCCTGTGTATTTTTACATTTTTAAATTCTCTAATAAAAGTAGATAAAATTGGCATCAGGCTTCATAGGCCTCGAGCAAACCGTTCGTGAGATATTGTCACTAGAATTCAGATTTGAAATTGATCGAGTTGTATTCACAAAATTTGGGTTTTCTCAATTATTTTACATACAACACCCTGTGTATTTTTACATTTTTAAATTCTCTAATAAAAGTAGATAAAATTGGCATCAGGCTTCATAGGCCTCGAGCAAACCGTTCGTGAGATATTGTCACTAGAATTTAGATTTGAAATTGATCGAGTTGTATTCACAAAATTTGGGTTTTCTCAATTATTTTACATACAACACCCTGTGTATTTTTACATTTTTAAATTCTCTAATAAAAGTAGATAAAATTGGCATCAGGCTTCATAGGCCTCGAGCAAACCGTTCGTGAGATATTGTCACTAGAATTCAGATTTGAAATTGATCGAGTTGTATTCACAAAATTTGGGTTTTCTCAATTATTTTACATACAACACCCTGTGTATCTTTACATTTTTAAATTCTCTAATAAAAGTAGATAAAATTGGCATCAGGCTTCATAGGCCTCAGGCAAACCGTTCGTGAGATATTGTCACTAGAATTTAGATTTGAAATTGATCGAGTTCGCCTCTGCATTCACAAGATGGGGGTTTTCTCAATTATTTTACAATCATTACAAATTTATTATTATATTTAAAAAATATCTTTAATTGACACGCAAATTTAAAAATTTAAATAATTTAACAAAAAAAGTGGAAATATTTGACTATACCAACACGCCTCTAATTGTCAAAGAAAATTCAAACAGGAACTAAAAAATGTATATATTCTTGTAGAATTTCAAAAGAAATGTTTATTTATAATTAAAATAAATTATATATTTGGATTATAAAGTACTGTTTATATATTTATTTTGAACATATCTGTCCTTGAAATTGTCAATATATTATCCAACGACTCTTGTGATTTGTTTTAATTATTAGTGATAATCTGATAATCAAATTAATCAAGATTAATAAATATCCAAAACAATCTTGATGAATGGTCGTGGAATTTCAATTTACATAATTGCCAAGTGTCGAAATTTCCTGTACTATATGAGGATACTTACACAACGACCTATCGGGTCTACTTCCAACAAGTCGTAGTGTAGTTGTGAAATAAAGTTTTGAAAAGCATTGCTTCAGAATGGACCCTTTGAAAAACAGCTAGTTCCGAACAAGCCGTTCCGCGTTCAGCGTTTGTTTGAAGCCTTAATACCCCTACAGCTGGGCACTCATCATCCTCCTCACGTCCTGTACGCATCGGGGGCGTCTTTAGGTGTGTAAGTTTTTTTCTCGAGAGCAGTGGCACACTGACGAGTGGGCCTTATTTAATTAAAACCTGCTTAAATTGACGAGGAAGTTGTCTTTCTTAAGACAAGGTCCCTTAATGAACAAATATGTGATAATGATAGTGATGGGTAGTGGGTAGCCTAGTAGAGCCTACCCCCCATGAGCAGTTCCTAAATTTTAATTTTAAAGATTATAACGAAATAAAATCGCACAGTATAAACATTTTGTAATTATGGAAAAAATAAAGATGATGGAGTTCCTCAAGGGAATATTCTGGGTCCCCTTCTCTTCGTACAAAAATGCTCTTCTTAGTATTATTAACGTTTCCACTTAGTCCATTCAAATTAAGCAAGCATTTCGAAATTTGTGCCCGAAGCATCGATTTTTCTGAATTTTTCACATTATCTTCTATATGGTGCTTAGTTCAAAGTTTACCTTTTTTATTTTGCCGCGATCTATTTTCCTCCGCGGAAAACGGGAAAAACTTTTTCCAGACAAGGTGTTCCTGAAAAACACCGACCAACTACTAATATGAGTTTATGGGTCCAAAATAGGACATTTGTTTCTCTTGAAATTGTATCTAAAAATGCATCCCTAAAAAGTTATTGGCTCTCAAAGTTAGGGTTAAAATATTAACAAATCGCTTTATCTTCAAAACTACTGTAAATATTTTAATAATTTTTATAAAGCTGACATATCTTATAAAAGTCACTCTGTGGTAAAAATTTCATGTTAATCGCAATACTGGAACTATCCCTTAGGGGGGAAGTGCTAATCTGGAAACTCTAAAAGAGTACTTTGGCACCAAAAAAAGTAAAAGCGTTGACTAAATTTTGTAGGTAATTTTAAAACAAGCGATTTTTTTCTCTTAATTTTTTTTTCTAAAATCAACGGCTTTTGAAAAAAATTTAAAATAACAATATTAAGGGTTGAATTTGGTAAAAAATGTAACAAATAAACCATCGCAAATCACCGGCAAACTTCTACAGTGCATTCTTGGTATTAAAATAAGACATTTGTCCCTCTTAAAATTATATCAAAAAATGCACCCCTAAAAAATTGCGGGCTCTTAAAGTTGGGATTAAAATTTCTTTAAGTCCGATTATCTCCGCAAGTACTGAAAATATTTTAATGATTTTTATTCTGCCAACATATCTTTTAAATGTCATCTTGTGGTAGAAATTTCAAAAATATCGCATCACTAGAACTACCCCTTAGGGGGGTGGCTCTAATTTGTAACCCTTAAAAAATCGAATTGAATTAAATAATTTTATAGGAAATTTTAAAATAAGTATTTTTTGTCTCTTATATTTTTCTTCTAAAACCAACGGTTCTTGAAAAAAATGAAAAAGTTATATATTTGGAGAATAATGAGATTTTTTCCATTTTTATGCCCACCTTGTGAGTCTCTTTCTGCCGAGGAAAATATCGCGCGTCAAGAAAAGACTGGTAGACTTTGAACTAGTGACCATATAGAAGATAATGCAAAAGGTTTCAGAAAAATCGACTCTTCGGGGGCTTACTTAGGAATAATTGTCTTCATTGACTGAACAATTCATGCGCATTTAAGACAAGTATGTCGAAATTAATCCCCGAAGCGTCGATTTTTCTGAAACCTTTTGCATTATCTTCTATATAGTCACTAGTTCAGAGTCTACCAGTTTTCTTTTGACGCGCGATATTTTCCTCGGCAGAAAAAGGTTCAATTTATAACGAATCTTTGAATTTCAGAATTCAACTTACAAGTCTTTTTCTGTCGAGGAAAATATCGCGCGTCAAAAAAAAACTGGTAGACTTTGAACTAGTGACCATATAGAAGATAATGCAAAGGTTTCAGAAAAATCGACGCTTCGGGGATTAATTTCGACATACTTGTCTTAAATGCGCATGAATTGTTCAGTCAATGAAGACAATCGTTCCTAAGTAAGCCCCCGAAGAGTCGATTTTTCTGAAACCTTTTGCATGATCTTCTATATAGTCCCTGGTTCAAAGTCTACAAGTTTTTTTTGGCCGCGCTATATTTTCCTCGGCAGAAAAAGGCTCACCAAGTGGGGTAATTTGAAAATACTTGATGTTTTAGATTGTTTCGTCAATGAAGACAATCATTCCTAAGTAAGTCCCCGAAGAGTCGATTTTTCTGAATCCTTTTGCATGATCTTCTATATAGTCCCTAGTTCAAAGTCTAAAAGTTTTTTTGGGCCGCGCGGTGTTTTCCTCGGTGGAAGAAGACTCACAAAAAAAACGGGAGAAATCACTTTATTCTCCAAACATATACGTTTTTCATTTTTTCTCAAGAACCGTTGGTTGTAGAAGAAAAATATTAGAGGCAAAAAATGCTTATTTTAAAATTTCCTATAAAATTATCTAATTTAATTCGATTTTTTTAGGGTTAAAAGTTAGGCCCACCCCCCTAAGGGGTAGTTCTAGTCGTGTGATTTTCTTGAAATTTCTACCACAAGATGACATTTAAAAGATATGTTGGCAGAAGAAAAATCATTAAAATATTTGCAGTACTTGTGGAGATAAACGGACTTAAAAAAATTTTAATCCCAACTTTAAGAGCCCACAGTTTTTTAGGGGTGCATTTTTTGATATAATTTCAAGAGGTACAAATATCTTATTTTAATACCAAGAATGCACTGTAGAAGTTTGCCGGTGATTTGCGATGGTTTATTGGTAACATTTTTTACCAAATTCAACCCTTAATATTGTTATCTTTCAATTTTTCTCAAAAACCGCTGGTTTTAGAAAAAAGAGTTAGAAGAACAAAACCGCTTGTTTTAAAATTTCCTACAAAATATAGTAAACGCATTTCCTTTTTTTTGGCGCCAAAGTAGTCTTTCAGAGTTTTCAAGTTAGCACCACCCCCTAAGGGATAGTTCCAGTATTGCGATTATCTTGCAATTTTTACTACAGAGTGCCTTTTATAAGATATATCAGCTGTATAAAAATTATTAAAATATTTACAGTAGTTTTGGAAATAAAGCGATATGTTAATTTTTGAAAATTAACTTTGAGATTCAATAACTTTTTAGGGGTGCATTTTTAGATATGATTTCAAGAGGAACAAATGTCCTATTTTGAACCCATAAACTCATTTTAGTAGTTGGTCGATGTTTTTCTGGAACACCTTGTCTGGAAAAAGTGTTTCCCGTTTTCCGCGGAGGAAAATAGATCGCGGCAAAATAAAAAAGGTAAACTTTGAACTAGACACCATATAGAAGATAATGTGAAAATTTCAGAAAAATCGAAGCTTCGGGCACGAATTTCGAAACAACGCAGTTTTTATAGCTCTATTGACTCCCCTAACTGGCACTGTATGGAAATAATATGCGACTGTTTATTATTACTTTTTTTTCACAATTGATGACAAAAAAGGTCAAAAGAATTTAATATCGTGTTATGTTAATCAAACAAAAAAAAAACGTACAAAGTGTAAAATTTACCATGACCAACATTCATGACTTAATTTGTTTAGAAAAATAAAAACCAAAATAATCCTCCTACAACTTTTAACAAAAGTTTACTAGGTAAATGTTTAATTAATAGATGAATTTTGGGTCAAAATTCATAATAATTTGATAATTCGCGCATTCAGTTTACTATAATCTATGACTATGTATGTAGTTGACCTCTCGTCTAGGTTTGCGTGTATCGTCCTATCTCATTAATAAATTTAAAATCGAGATGATTAGAACAATTAAGTACTTTTTTGTTTTAGCGGATGTTGCAAAATGTTCATCTACCTGACTGTCTACTTCTTCCTTAAATTTCTTTTAGACCATTATGCTGCAGATACTGCAGGTATAAGAAGTCTTAAGAGAGCAACAGTTACCACGCCACTTATTACTAGTACATTTAGAAAGAAAAAGCAAATATAATTTATTTTTTAGGAGGCCAAAAGAGCTATCAAACGATACCAAACTCGACATTTTATCACATCGACGCTAGGCGTCGGGACGTTCAATTTTTCATTCTCTTAAAAATTTTTAATGTTTTAGAAACGCAAAAAATTTAATTACAGTAATTTAATAAATGAGAATTTGAAAGCCAATTGAGTAACTTTTCGCAAAAAAATAGGCTCCCATCCCCATAATAAGAAAATTCAAATTACAACGTCGCGACGCCTGGCGTCGTAGTGATAAAATGTCGAGTTTAGTATCGTTTGATAGCTTTTTTCACCTCGTAAAAATATTTCCAAAAAATTTACTCTCAATGGCTTACCACTGCCTAAGAAGCCCCCAACGAACTCTTACAGATCTACCCCTACCTCTTTATGAATCTTTTGTACTTTTTATGATTTGATTACATTACCTCTATGAGTCTAGGTCGGTTAAGATGGAAAGAATTATAGATGGCATAGTAATGTACAGAATCACACGTGGTGTCTGTTTAGTGGTACCGACGCCACATATGCGTCGACGTCAGCTCCTAATGACGCTACGAGATGAATGGAAAATTTTCAAAGCATTCAATTCATCATAAAATAATTCTTTGTCAAATAAAAAAAAATGTACTCGTGTACATCACTTACAAAAAAAAAGATTTTTCCCCAACGTAGTTTTTGTCCTTCGTTTATTTGTCTCGAGGGGGCATTTTTTAAGTAAATTAATTAAAGTATTTCTAAGTAATACAAAGTACATATTGTAAAAAAAGAAAGTTAAATGAGTGAATAATAATTATATTAAAATTGCACGTGAAGTTTTTAGGTGATCTGATGATTCAATAATTTGAGGAGGAACTTTCGTAATTATTTCTATATCAAACTAATTACATTTTAGTTTGCATTAATTTTAATTTAGTACTATTTCAACTTAAATTAAAATAGCTTCTAATAATTAATTTAATTTTTGTTTATTTTTTAAGAGGGTCGACCTCTTATACTGCTGTTCACATAACATAATTTTAATATCTAAAGATTTTCTTTTTAAATTGAAATTTTTATTACAGTTACGCCTCGTAATTAAAAAAATGGGGCTCTACAAACAATATTTTAGAGTGAGCCAGAATGCAAGAAATCGTCTTTTTGGTATACCTCCTAGTAATACAAATTCAACAAATTTTACGCCTCTACAAATGCTCATTTCCGAGCAAGGAAAATTTAAAGGCAGTGAGTTTAAATAATTAATTTTTATGGTGGTGGTGGTGGAATGGGATGATTTGGTATATTTTATTTAATAAATTTTCCGATAAGCCAATTGACTGATTTGTTGAGATTAAAATCATTGTATGGTGTTTCTTAAAAAACCTAATTGGATCCCAAGATCCAAGAAAATGAAAGAAGTTTAGGGTTGGTGACAAAATACTATTAATGTAATTTGTTTATTGCGCCAGGAACTATAATTTTTATTAATAACAATTCTCAATCCTACGAAAGGTTTCCTCAAACTTTTGGCGCAAACGTAACACCTTTTGAAGTAAACTATTAGGGCAGAAAATAACTTCATAACTAATTTAGGGCTAATGATACCACAAAATATTATTGAGATATTTTGTTTACTACTACATGAGCTATAACTTTTATTAATAACAATTCTCAGTCCTACGAAAGGTTTCCTCAAACTTTTGGCGCAAACGTAACACCTTTTGAAGTAAACTATTAGGGCAGAAAATAACTTCATAACTAATTTAGGGCTAATGATACCACAAAATATTATTGAGATATTTTGTTTACTACTACATGAGCTATAACTTTTATTAATAACAATTCTCAGTCCTACGAAAGGTTTCCTCAAACTTTTGGCGCAAACGTAACACCTTTTGAAGTAAACTATTAGGGCAGAAAATAACTTCATAACTAATTTAGGGCTAATGATACCACAAAATATTATTGAGATATTTTGTTTACTACTACATGAGCTATAACTTTTATTAATAACAATTCTCAGTCCTACGAAAGGTTTCCTCAAACTTTTGGCGCAAACGTAACACCTTTTGAAGTAAACTATTAGGGCAGAAAATAACTTCATAACTAATTTAGGGCTAATGATACCACAAAATATTATTGAGATATTTTGTTTACTACTACATGAGCTATAACTTTTATTAATAACAATTCTCAGTCCTACGAAAGGTTTCCTCAAACTTTTGGCGCAAACGTAACACCTTTTGAAGTAAACTATTAGGGCAGAAAATAACTTCATAACTAATTTAGGGCTAATGATAGCACAAAATATTATTGAGATATTTTGTTTACTACTACATGAGCTATAACTTTTATTAATAACAATTCTCAGTCCTACGAAAGGTTTCCTCAAACTTTTGGCGCAAACGTAACACCTTTTGAAGTAAACTATTAAGGCAGAAAATAACTTCATAACTAATTTAGGGCTAATGATACCACAAAATATTATTGAGATATTTTGTTTACTACTACATGAGCTATAACTTTTATTAATAACAATTCTCAGTCCTACGAAAGGTTTCCTCAAACTTTTGGCGCAAACGTAACACCTTTTGAAGTAAACTATTAGGGCAGAAAATAACTTCATAACTAATTTAGGGCTAATGATACCACAAAATATTATTGAGATATTTTGTTTACTACTACATGAGCTATAACTTTTATTAATAACAATTCTCAGTCCTACGAAAGGTTTCCTCAAACTTTTGGCGCAAACGTAACACCTTTTGAAGTAAACTATTAGGGCAGAAAATAACTTCATAACTAATTTAGGGCTAATGATACCACAAAATATTATTGAGATATTTTGTTTACTACTACATGAGCTATAACTTTTATTAATAACAATTCTCAGTCCTACGAAAGGTTTCCTCAAACTTTTGGCGCAAACGTAACACCTTTTGAAGTAAACTATTAGGGCAGAAAATAACTTCATAACTAATTTAGGGCTAATGATACCACAAAATATTATTGAGATATTTTGTTTACTACTACATGAGCTATAACTTTTATTAATAACAATTCTCAGTCCTACGAAAGGTTTCCTCAAACTTTTGGCGCAAACGTAACACCTTTTGAAGTAAACTATTAGGGCAGAAAATAACTTCATAACTAATTTAGGGCTAATGATACGACAAAATATTATTGAGATATTTTGTTTACTACTACATGAGCTATAACTTTTATTAATAACAATTCTCAGTCCTACGAAAGGTTTCCTCAAACTTTTGGCGCAAACGTAACACCTTTTGAAGTAAACTATTAGGGCAGAAAATAACTTCATAACTAATTTAGGGCTAATGATACCACAAAATATTATTGAGATATTTTGTTTACTACTACATGAGCTATAACTTTTATTAATAACAATTCTCAGTCCTACGAAAGGTTTCCTCAAACTTTTGGCGCAAACGTAACACCTTTTGAAGTAAACTATTAGGGCAGAAAATAACTTCATAACTAATTTAGGGCTAATGATACCACAAAATATTATTGAGATATTTTGTTTACTACTACATGAGCTATAACTTTTATTAATAACAATTCTCAGTCCTACGAAAGGTTTCCTCAAACTTTTGGCGCAAACGTAACACCTTTTGAAGTAAACTATTAGGGCAGAAAATAACTTCATAACTAATTTAGGGCTAATGATACCACAAAATATTATTGAGATATTTTGTTTACTACTACATGAGCTATAACTTTTATTAATAACAATTCTCAGTCCTACGAAAGGTTTCCTCAAACTTTTGGCGCAAACGTAACACCTTTTGAAGTAAACTATTAGGGCAGAAAATAACTTCATAACTAATTTAGGGCTAATGATACCACAAAATATTATTGAGATATTTTGTTTACTACTACATGAGCTATAACTTTTATTAATAACAATTCTCAGTCCTACGAAAGGTTTCCTCAAACTTTTGGCGCAAACGTAACACCTTTTGAAGTAAACTATTAGGGCAGAAAATAACTTCATAACTAATTTAGGGCTAATGATACCACAAAATATTATTGAGATATTTTGTTTACTACTACATGAGCTATAACTTTTATTAATAACAATTCTCAGTCCTACGAAAGGTTTCCTCAAACTTTTGGCGCAAACGTAACACCTTTTGAAGTAAACTATTAGGGCAGAAAATAACTTCATAACTAATTTAGGGCTAATGATAGCACAAAATATTATTGAGATATTTTGTTTACTACTACATGAGCTATAACTTTTATTAATAACAATTCTCAGTCCTACGAAAGGTTTCCTCAAACTTTTGGCGCAAACGTAACACCTTTTGAAGTAAACTATTAAGGCAGAAAATAACTTCATAACTAATTTAGGGCTAATGATACCACAAAATATTATTGAGATATTTTGTTTACTACTACATGAGCTATAACTTTTATTAATAACAATTCTCAGTCCTACGAAAGGTTTCCTCAAACTTTTGGCGCAAACGTAACACCTTTTGAAGTAAACTATTAGGGCAGAAAATAACTTCATAACTAATTTAGGGCTAATGATACCACAAAATATTATTGAGATATTTTGTTTACTACTACATGAGCTATAACTTTTATTAATAACAATTCTCAGTCCTACGAAAGGTTTCCTCAAACTTTTGGCGCAAACGTAACACCTTTTGAAGTAAACTATTAGGGCAGAAAATAACTTCATAACTAATTTAGGGCTAATGATACCACAAAATATTATTGAGATATTTTGTTTACTACTACATGAGCTATAACTTTTATTAATAACAATTCTCAGTCCTACGAAAGGTTTCCTCAAACTTTTGGCGCAAACGTAACACCTTTTGAAGTAAACTATTAGGGCAGAAAATAACTTCATAACTAATTTAGGGCTAATGATACCACAAAATATTATTGAGATATTTTGTTTACTACTACATGAGCTATAACTTTTATTAATAACAATTCTCAGTCCTACGAAAGGTTTCCTCAAACTTTTGGCGCAAACGTAACACCTTTTGAAGTAAACTATTAGGGCAGAAAATAACTTCATAACTAATTTAGGGCTAATGATACGACAAAATATTATTGAGATATTTTGTTTACTACTACATGAGCTATAACTTTTATTAATAACAATTCTCAGTCCTACGAAAGGTTTCCTCAAACTTTTGGCGCAAACGTAACACCTTTTGAAGTAAACTATTAGGGCAGAAAATAACTTCATAACTAATTTAGGGCTAATGATACCACAAAATATTATTGAGATATTTTGTTTACTACTACATGAGCTATAACTTTTATTAATAACAATTCTCAGTCCTACGAAAGGTTTCCTCAAACTTTTGGCGCAAACGTAACACCTTTTGAAGTAAACTATTAGGGCAGAAAATAACTTCATAACTAATTTAGGGCTAATGATACCACAAAATATTATTGAGATATTTTGTTTACTACTACATGAGCTATAACTTTTATTAATAACAATTCTCAGTCCTACGAAAGGTTTCCTCAAACTTTTGGCGCAAACGTAACACCTTTTGAAGTAAACTATTAGGGCAGAAAATAACTTCATAACTAATTTAGGGCTAATGATAGCACAAAATATTATTGAGATATTTTGTTTACTACTACATGAGCTATAACTTTTATTAATAACAATTCTCAGTCCTACGAAAGGTTTCCTCAAACTTTTGGCGCAAACGTAACACCTTTTGAAGTAAAACTATTAGGGCAGAAAATAACTTCATAACTAATTTAGGGCTAATGATACCACAAAACATTATTGAGATATTTTGTTTACTACTACATGAGCTATAACTTTTATTAATAACAATTCTCAGTCCTACGAAAGGTTTCCTCAAACTTTTGGCGCAAACGTAACACCTTTTGAAGTAAACTATTAGGGCAGAAAATAACTTCATAACTAATTTAGGGCTAATGATACCACAAAATATTATTGAGATATTTTGTTTACTACTACATGAGCTATAACTTTTATTAATAACAATTCTCATTCCTACGAAAGGTTTCCTCAAACTTTTGGCGCAAACGTAACACCTTTTGAAGTAAACTATTAGGGCAGAAAATAACTTCATAACTAATTTAGGGCTAATGATACCACAAAATATTATTGAGATATTTTGTTTACTACTACATGAGCTATAACTTTTATTAATAACAATTCTCAGTCCTTCGAAAGGTTTCCTCAAACTTTTGGCGCAAACGTAACACCTTTTGAAGTAAACTATTAGGGCAGAAAATAACTTCATAACTAATTTAGGGCTAATGATACCACAAAATATTATTGAGATATTTTGTTTACTACTACATGAGCTATAACTTTTATTAATAACAATTCTCAGTCCTACGAAAGGTTTCCTCAAACTTTTGGCGCAAACGTAACACCTTTTGAAGTAAACTATTAAGGCAGAAAATAACTTCATAACTAATTTAGGGCTAATGATACCACAAAATATTATTGAGATATTTTGTTTACTACTACATGAGCTATAACTTTTATTAATAACAATTCTCAGTCCTACGAAAGGTTTCCTCAAACTTTTGGCGCAAACGTAACACCTTTTGAAGTAAACTATTAGGGCAGAAAATAACTTCATAACTAATTTAGGGCTAATGATACCACAAAATATTATTGAGATATTTTGTTTACTACTACATGAGCTATAACTTTTATTAATAACAATTCTCAGTCCTACGAAAGGTTTCCTCAAACTTTTGGCGCAAACGTAACACCTTTTGAAGTAAACTATTAGGGCAGAAAATAACTTCATAACTAATTTAGGGCTAATGATACGACAAAATATTATTGAGATATTTTGTTTACTACTACATGAGCTATAACTTTTATTAATAACAATTCTCAGTCCTACGAAAGGTTTCCTCAAACTTTTGGCGCAAACGTAACACCTTTTGAAGTAAACTATTAGGGCAGAAAATAACTTCATAACTAATTTAGGGCTAATGATAGCACAAAATATTATTGAGATATTTTGTTTACTACTACATGAGCTATAACTTTTATTAATAACAATTCTCAGTCCTACGAAAGGTTTCCTCAAACTTTTGGCGCAAACGTAACACCTTTTGAAGTAAACTATTAGGGCAGAAAATAACTTCATAACTAATTTAGGGCTAATGATACCACAAAATATTATTGAGATATTTTGTTTACTACTACATGAGCTATAACTTTTATTAATAACAATTCTCAGTCCTACGAAAGGTTTCCTCAAACTTTTGGCGCAAACGTAACACCTTTTGAAGTAAACTATTAGGGCAGAAAATAACTTCATAACTAATTTAGGGCTAATGATAGCACAAAATATTATTGAGATATTTTGTTTACTACTACATGAGCTATAACTTTTATTAATAACAATTCTCAGTCCTACGAAAGGTTTCCTCAAACTTTTGGCGCAAACGTAACACCTTTTGAAGTAAACTATTAGGGCAGAAAATAACTTCATAACTAATTTAGGGCTAATGATACCACAAAATATTATTGAGATATTTTGTTTACTACTACATGAGCTATAACTTTTATTAATAACAATTCTCAGTCCTACGAAAGGTTTCCTCAAACTTTTGGCGCAAACGTAACACCTTTTGAAGTAAACTATTAGGGCAGAAAATAACTTCATAACTAATTTAGGGCTAATGATACCACAAAATATTATTGAGATATTTTGTTTACTACTACATGAGCTATAACTTTTATTAATAACAATTCTCAGTCCTACGAAAGGTTTCCTCAAACTTTTGGCGCAAACGTAACACCTTTTGAAGTAAACTATTAGGGCAGAAAATAACTTCATAACTAATTTAGGGCTAATGATACCACAAAATATTATTGAGATATTTTGTTTACTACTACATGAGCTATAACTTTTATTAATAACATTTCTCAGTCCTATGAACGGTGTCCCGAATATTTGAACTCAAACGTAGCACCTTTTTTAGTACTTAAACGAGCGTGAAATATAACTTCCTTCTCCACCCTCGGGCCTATTTAATTTAAAAGAAATTCATAGGTACCTCCATCCTTTAAAAAATATAATAAAATTTCTAATCCGTGCTGCTTTTGATTTTTCTTCTTAAAAAAATAAAAAACTGAAAGTCTAACCAAACTTTCGTTCATTTGATTATTTTATTACTTATCTCAATTTTTTTTATCATCGCGAAACACGATTTGATGTTATTATTTTAAATACATATGTAAATGTGAAAGTAAATTGCATTAGACAAAAAATTTTTATTGCAATCCTAATTGATTAATAATTCAAACCCATTCTTTTGTAACACAAAAACATCCTCTCTTACAAATTTACTAAAAGCGTTTGTGGGAAATTCATAAAAATTGACAAATTATTCCATCTTTTTGGCAAAAATGTTGCTAAGTTCAGTCAGTTCAGTCAACCAAATTAAGTGACCATGACCAACTAACATTTAGGAACTTGCATTGAATTTTTAATCATTAATAAATAGTTCTACGACAGTTTTTTAATTAATTTTCTATTAGTTACAATTACCTAAAGTCGTTATTCTCCCTATAATAATTTAGAAAGTTATAATAGGAAGTGCAATTTTCAAAAAAAAATTATTTATTTTTCAAGTAAATGGTTTTGAAAGTTTGGTGTTTTTAAGCAGCGCCCTAGAAGCCTCAAATTGTCGATTCGATAAAAAGAAGCCCGCGAGAGCTCTTCTTTTACGATATCAACTTTTGAAACTGACCTCACTTGAGGATTGTGACTTTCACAGATTTTTTTAGTGAAACCTTATTTCTTCCTTGGATCATTCCACTCCCCTTGATCAAAATAGGTCATATTATGCCTTAAGTCTTGCGATAATTTAACCAAATATCGCTCCTCTATATATTCTTAATTTATTTGTTCAAGAGCGCTTTCTTGAGCACCTTTATGGCATTCCCAGCATCCGAGTTTCTGTAAGTCTACAGGGTGTCCAAATAGTATGAAATATATCAATTATCTCGACCAGGGCTGGACTGGAAAATCTGATAGTCCAGGTTTATATTTTTGATTTTTTCCCTGAATTTTTGAAATATTTTTTTTATTGTCACATCACAGGCCACCGGAAAATTCCCGGTAGCCCTACGGGCCAGTCCAGCCCTGATCTCAACATATACAAATATTTGGTACAGTTTCTAAAAAAGGAATACCCTGTATATTTTATTATTTATAGGTTTTTGAAATCAGCTCTCTAAGGAGAAATCAAAAATGATAAATTATCTTTTTTTTATTTAAAGAAAAACATTGTTGACGTCGTACCTCCGAAATAGATCACCCTGTATAAATTATTTTAGCATCAAAACATGCGCAATTAATAATCTAAATCGACGTGTCCGAGCTTTTTTTCCTAATAATTTTATATACCGAGATAATTGGTTTCTTCCATACCTTTTGGACACCCTGTATATTGTATAACCAAGCACTTTTTCAGTAGTTTTGGAAGCTTTATGTCTTACGTCGTAGGTGTACCCTTTTGTAGATTTTCTAAAACCGCTACCTGCTCATTAATGTCCCATTAACACCTTAAGGTCAAGTGTCGTCTTGCGAAGAACACATTCACCTTCCTATTCTTTGCGGTTAAGGAAGGCAAATTAGATAACTCTCGTGTACAACCATTTATTTTCTTATTGAACGGCAGCTATAGGAGGTTTCAAAGAAGCCGCAAATAAATTGTAATTACCTGTAATTTTATAATTAACGTCATAAACACTATTGAATTATTGTAATTAGAAAATTATTATAAATAAATAAAAGTTTGAACTTTCCTAATAATTTTCAGATCGTAATTTTATTTGATTATTTTCTAAATACTTTTCATGTCAAAAGTAGTCATCAATTCCCTATAATTAACGTATACCGTAAACTGGGGTTACTTTGACTTTGGGGGCTACTTTGACAACACTGGTATTAATATGTTGGAAATTCCGTGATCCGTTTAAAATTAAAATTACAAGGTGCTTATATCTTCAGCCACTGGACGTGAGTATTTTTTGTCCAGTAAAAGAAAGGTTAGATGAAATTTGACGGCGTAAAGAATTAATACCAAAGGAACGTTAAATATATGTGGAAGTGTAACGGCTCGTCAACCGACTTTAACTTACAATGCAAATTAAATGATTATTTTTTATTTATTTTATGAAGAAGCTTAATACATATAAGCAAAACGATAACAAATAAATAATAACTATAGACATAATACAAAAAGCCACTTTTTGTCTCTCTAAAAAGTCTCATATCCACACGTTACTTCGACACTGGCTTTCTGATTTATTTTCTTTGTTATTGTAGAAGCAAAAAGGCCGTTCTTTGGTAAATTCATAGTGAAAGAATTAAGTGTTATAGTCCACTATGATTTGCATTGTTTTGTCATACACAAAAAAAGTTACGTTGTTAAAACTATCAAAACTATGTCAAAATAGCCCGGGTTTACGGTAGTAGATGGTGTTTATTAATGGTTAGTCGCAGTGACGCAACTAACAGATTGGGGGGCCTCCCACAATATCCAGAGTAGGGGGCCTACCCACCGTTAATAATTATTGCAGCACTGGACCACAAATCGATTTTAGGAGTATCCTATTTCGATACTAAACGATGTTTTGGGGGCCCTTTCTATCCTGGAGCCCTCCGGCAACGCGGGCCCTGTTATTTACATCACTGGTTAGTTTAAGACCCGTATGCACCTCGTTAATTGTAATTTGGATTAATATATTGGATTTTGGTATAAATAAATTGCATATTTGATTCTGATTTCAAAAAATGTAGATGTAGAACAATGAGGCCAAACGTGTGGCGCAGCCTTTAGGATTTATTATTTAAAAAAATGGCTGTAAAAAAGTACCTAATAAATGATTTTCAGACACCCGGATCTTCATCTTAGTAAGATATAAGTGCTTTATTTACTATTATTGTTGTTATTTTTAACTTTCGATAAATGACAAGTAAATAATAGAAAAAAGTGAAGAGTTTTGGATCAAAGTGTAATTAATTAATTTAAAAATTTGTAACCTTGCGTTGCACGTTTTTTAAATATTTAATAATAATTAATACTAGTAATGGTCCGTCCACACACACAGGCTTGCCTGCCGGTTGGGCCTAATATGCAGGCCGCCTGCACAGGTAAACCGGAAAGCAAGCCTGGGTGTGTGGATGAGCCTTAAGGGTTTTTGTTGAAATTAATTAAGTACTAAATTTAAATATTAAATATACTTGAAATTTAAATGGCATTTAGTTTGAATTAATTATTAAAAGTGCACACACGTCTAGCGATAATTAATCTATTATTAGAAAAAAAATTAGTAAAAATATATTTAATTTCCTTAAAAGTTCATGTTGTGCAGTACAGGACTGAAAGTTGAAAGACCCGCTAGCAGTGCTTTAAATAAATATTTTTTTCTTTTAAATTACATTTTTGTTAATTTTTCTTCCTCTCTGGACCATTCTGATAACCCACTATTGAAGATACAATTTTTTAATTTTTTAGCAGTTTTATTGACTTCAAAAGCAGCTCCATACCGGGTCTGTTAACTTAACCCCCCCCCAATTGATGAATTGTTCTGAAAAGCTAGCTCTGGATTCTCTTTAGGTAGCATCGACTAACTCTCAAATATTAAAGGTAGCTCCACTACGGCCTTGTGTATTCGGAGGGGATTAAGTTAACGCTAATTTTTTTAAAGCAAGTAAAGAAAAACTAAAAATAAATGGTTTTTATGACTTTGACTCTTTAAGTATTTTAACAATAGCTGTACTTTTAATTTAAAAGCCGACGAGAAAGTGCATACAAAGTAGACCAGTGTTTCGTAAAACAACCCTGTTTTTTAAGCCTTAGGCACTTGGCCAGTTTAAAAATAACAAGTAAAAGGTGTTTTGTCCTTTGAAGATCGTAAACCCTTCTTTGTGTTTATATTATAGTTAATCACCACTAAAGCCATAACGATCTTTTATGTATTGACAATCTTCATAAGGTGTTTTGTCCTTTGAAAATCGTAATCCTTTCTTTGTGTTGATATTACAGTTAATAACCACTAAAGTCGTAAAAACCGTTTATTATTTGAAAAAGTCTACACTTTACAGGCGTGCTTTATAAGTTAGTCCTCTTCCCAACTAATATACATTGTGTAACAGGTACATAATACAGTCACTGATTGTAAATAGCAGCCTCTAGGCCTAATTGACCTATATTATAAAGAATAAGTTAAAGCAATAGCATGATCCAAATAAAATTCAACTTTTCACCCTTAAAAAAGTCCGAGTTGGTTCGAAATGTGAACTTTTAGCTGTCTGATCGTCGAAGTATGGTTTATGATGTGTTTATAATATCCCGAGGGTTTAAAGTCAATTAAAAAAATTAACTAAGTAATTAAAAATAAATTTTAATTATTTAATTGTATTTAAGGGTATAATTTTGAATTACCTTGCTAATTTTTATAAATTCAATGCTGTTATTGTAATTATTATTGTTGCAAATTATGCACTTTAATACCTTTATTATTTTGTTAAATTTCATGCGCTTATTAACACTATTAACAAGTCTGATCTAAAAGCAAATAATTATTAATTTACTATTGCCAATAAAATAATTATACTATTTATAACGTGTTCATAAATATACTATTTTTTCTTTTTTTTCCAGGTAGGCTAACGATAATTGTATTAGGAATTTTCACATTAGCACTAGGAATTATTTTATCGTCAATACCATGGTTGGATTATTTAATATTAAAGGTAAGAAAACTTATTATTATTTAAATTATTATAAACAATTAGGGGTTCACGCGAGAGTCTCGCACGCATAAGAAATCTTAACTCTCGTCACGCATCGCGCCTCGCCTCGCCTCGCGTCGTCTCGCACAAAGTTGCAAGTGGGAGATAGGCATGCGAGACTTCTCATGAACCCCTATAAAACAATTTAGAAGTAGACGTTGGAGGCTAAAAAATTTCTATTCTTCCTATGAATGGCTTATGGCTTTGGAAGAAAAACAAACTCATCAGCCCAATAATCTGTCCCAAACTTACATAGAGCTCTGTGGCACAAAAACCAGCTTTAAAAAGCTTTTCATTGAATCTCTACCTATTTAAATAACCAACATCTCTAATTTATCAGCCGTGATATTCTGTTTCTTCCGCATCCCGGGTGTCCGTTTATTTTGCTTCACAAGATCAGTTGGAGTAAAATATACTTGGAAAAGCCCATGATAGTAGAGAAATAAAGAGCTATCCCCACCAACCTGGCCAATAAGATTAACATAGGGTTATTATTATTATTTATTATTGTATTTCTGAAGCTGGTCCCTAGTGGTTCCTTGCATCGCAATCTCTCGGATATATTGTGTGCCTCGGATTTGGTCTTTCCTTATGGGAGGAGTCTTTCCTTTGTGACATCTTCTCGTTCCCGAGAATGCTGTAACGATTTCTTGTGAAAGCCTCACAGTGTAACAGAAGATGAATTGGAGTTTCCTCCTCCTCTGCATAGTGGGCCTTCTTCGAGTCCCATCATAAATGTAGGTGCTTTTTGAGCTGACAATGGCCCGTTATTATTGCAGTTGCCAGTTGTAGTTCATCTCTGCTCATTCTGAGTAGCGAGCGAGTTCTTTTGTCAGAGGGTTTCTCCAATAGGACTTTAGAATGTCCCTGTCCAGGAGTTTCCCTCCAGTATTTAATATTTCCCTAAAACTTCCCTAGAAGTGACTTTATTTCTCTCTTGGGCAGAGTTGAGCAGTTCTCTTTGAGACATCTTCTCTTTCCCGAGAATGCTGTAACGATTTCTTGTGAAAGCCTCACAGTGTAGCAGAAGATGAATTGGAGTTTCCTTCTCTTCTGCATAGTGGGCCTTCTTCGAGTCCCATCATAAATGCAGGTGCTTTTTGAGCTGACAATGGCCCGTTATTATTGCCGTTGCCAGTTGTAGTTCCTCTCTGCTCATTCTGAGTAGAGAGTGAGTTCTTTTGTCAGAGGGTTTCTCCAGTAAGGCTTTAGTATGTCCCTGTCCAAGAGTTTCCCTCCAGTATTTAATATTTCCCTAAAACTTCCCTAGAAGTGACTTTTGCCATTTCATAAGAAATGCCAAAGACGGGTTCTGGTCCAATGGATCTTATTTTGCTGCCCTCTTAGGCCAGATCGTCTGCTTTCTCGTTTCCTAGTATGTTGGCATGAGCTGGAACCCAGGTTGACGAAATTTGTCCCCGCTAGCGCATTCAGTCTACGGATGCAGTTCGTTACTAGTCCGGACCTCAACTCATAAGCGTTCAGCGCTTTTAGGGCAACATAAGGTTAAAAAGACCTGAATTCACTTTCGGTCTGAGACAATGACCTTCTTAAATGGCATATTATCTTTGGATGCAATGGCCTAATTAGGAGAATCCGGATGTATTTCGTGGATCGATTTCGCACATCTGCACACTTCCATACCGTAGAGAACTTCCCAAGTCTCCAACTAGCAACATCCTCACTCATTTCAGATGCTTTGGCTAGTAGTTCAGTAGTTGTATGTCAGCTAAGACCGCATCATCACTCTGTATATCGACTGCATCTCGGACAAAGTATCCTTAATGAGTTCCTCTGAATAAATTTTAAAAAAGATGGTCGTGTGTTCCTGTTTTCTGAAATATACTCAATAGTTTTTCGGGATCTTGTATTTTTAAAGTATCCCATTATTGATATCAAACAGGCGAGTGATGAATCCGTTGTAAAAATTCAAAAATTCCAAATGGTCGCCTAGATAACGCAGTAAAACTGCAAATTGAACATTTAAGTGTTTTGGCTTAGTTTTTCATGTGAAAATAACTTGAGAAGAAAATTTGTCTGTATAATATTGTAGGTCCAAAAAGCTATCAAATGATACTAAACTCGCCATTTTATCACGTTGGCGCTAAGCGTCGCGACGTTCAACTTTTCTTTTCTTCTTTCTTAACAAAAGTAGTTCCGTCAAAAGCCTTCATTTAGTATCCGAATTTTAAAAAGTCCACTGAGTAATTTTATGCAATAAAAACAATAGATCCCCGTAATAAAATAAAAAGTTGAACGTCGCGACGCCTAGCGTCGATGTGATAAAAGGTCGAGTTTAGTATCATATGATAGCTCTTTTTGACCTCTTGAAAAGTTATTCATAAAATTGTTTTATAAAATAAATAATTTTCTAATTACAGCTGAAAAACTAAATGTCCATTTTTCAATTTTCTTGCGTTATCTCCAAAAGTAACCATTTTGAATTTTCGCATTTTCTAAACGGATTCTTAAAGCTAATCAAAATCTGAAACTTTTTGCTATATTAACCAATTTCGTAACTCTAAAAAATCATCCTGTACTGCAACGAGCAGGTGAAACAGAGACAAAAAAACAGGTAGCTTTTATGTAATTTTATCAACTCTCTTTTTCTTATATAATTTTCAATAAAGACAAGTGGTGACTCATATTTAAATTCAATTAAACAACTAATTGCCTATCATATAAGCCTATCGTTTATGGGCTAACCAACAGGGCTACAAGTCAACTTTAAATAAGTGGCTTGACGAGCCCTTTAGAGACAATTTCATAAAATGAGCTTCATAGCCCATTTGATTATTTCCAACTCTTAATATTTTTTTGTTTTTTCAGCAACTTCGATTAGCAAATGGTTCATTAAGTTATTATTATTGGCAAAAACCGGGAGTAATACGTTTAACAAAAGTATACATATTCAATGTAACAAATCCAGAGAACTTTTTAACAATGGGTGAAAAACCAAAACTCGAAGAAGTAGGTCCATTCGTTTATAGGTAAGTAAAACGTTAAAATAATACTTTCACGCTTAATCGCACATAAAACTTCACCTTAAAATTTAAAAACCAGTTGCTTTGTTTTTATTTAAAACCGCAGGATATAACAATAATTACAACATTCAAATGGGGAAGATAAAGAAAAATAATACTAAAACAGTGAAAGTTTGCTAATTAAATCCAAAGAAAAACAATTTTTACTTTCCCCATGTACCAAAAATCCATTCTACACCCGCTATGTTTTTAAATGCACCTCTAAAGATGTAAACTAACGAATATTTTTGCTGTTGAGTAACTGAGAAAGTCCCGTGATGATACATCACCCCCTCTTTTTCTTGAAGTTATACAATAATTAAAGTGGTTTAATTTGCACAATTAGGAAATTTATTTCCTATCCCACAAATAAAAGTGACATTGCAAGGTTAGTTGTTGTCAAATAAATTTAAATTCCTATTCGACACATCGAAAAGAAAAAAATTTCTTCCTTTAGTAGTGACATTGACAAACTTTCAATTTTGTAATCAAACATACGCTTTAATTACCAAAGATTTGTGCAAATAACAAATTGTTGTTAATTAAAGTGAACTTGTACGCGTAATTAAAATTTTAGGCCCCACATGGACCCCTCGAGGGACTCTTTTAACGAGTAAAATAACGTCATATTTTGCAATCTGCTCAATTGTGATGATCTGATGATAGTAGCTCAAGTTTGCTATTTTCTAAACGGTAAAATCCCAAATGGGCTAAAATAATCATATAGGCTGATCGAAACGATTGATCATGACCTACTTTAATTTTATTTTCTAAATTAATTTATACAGTTACATAATTTAAAAGATTAAGTTTTCTAGATGAATATTAATGGGAGGATTTAAAATTTAAAAAGCTTCTTCCGTTTTTTTTTCTTTATTGATTTATAATAAAAATGTATAATTCTTGTTATATAATAAGCAATAAAATGTTATGTAAATTTAAAATTCACGATTTCTCTGAGAGTCTGCGACATAACCTTATTTGATCCTATGTAGGTTGTCTTAATTTAAAAAAATTACCAATTATTATATAACAACTGGTGAAATTGCACTTGCACTTTCTTTGGAATGTCGCTTTTAATACAGGAAGACTTGAATACATTTTTTTAACATCAATTTTATTGAGGTCAAATTAAGTGCATTACCGTAGAATCTCTTTAAACACCTTTTTGTTGTAATTAATTAACTTGTATAATTGTAATTTTTTTTCTTGATTAATTACAGGGAAGAAATGGAAAAAATTAATATTAAATTTCACGATAATGGTACTGTTTCGTATCAACACAAAAAAATATTACAATTTGTTCCTGAAATGTCAGTACATCCCAATGAAAAATTAACTGTGCCTAATATTCCAATGCTGGTAAGATAATCAAATAATGCAAATGAGCCAAGAAATAATCTGCAAACCTTTATTGCTTGCAGCTTTCTGCCATAATTTGGTTTGCTTTTCACTTAAAAATCTTATAAACGCTAGCTATGCTCTTTAGGTTATACTTCTACCTTACAAATTACTTCACAGCTGAAATCTGATATCTCAGATTTACCAAAAAATGTTCAACTTTGGGCTTAAACCTTTCTTTTTATACTAAAAATCATATCTACCCTTTGAAATAAGAGTCAAATGATCTAATCTCTTTTACTTAGAAAAGATGTCAGGTTAAGGTTCAGAGAGTTCTCATTTTTTATTTTAGAGCTGCCATATTACATAAAATTAACACAAAAAAACTAAAAATTGGCAATTTAGTATTTCGACTGGAGTGTGAACAGTTTAATTTAAAAAAAAATTCTAGGGAAAATATTTTAGGAGCTCAAAAGAGCTATCAAAGTATACTAAACTCAACATTTTATCACATCGACGCTAGGCGTCGCGACGTTCAACTTTTTTTTTCTTATGGGAACCTATTGTGCTTTTTGCAAAAAGTGACTCAGTTGGCTTGTCTAAATTCGGATACTCAAACGTACATTTCTTAATTACACAACTTTTGTAAGATATTATGTTATGTTGCGTTATGTTAATATTGTTACTTTATGTTATTTTTTAAGATGAAAAATAACGACTAAGCCTTAGTTTTTAAATTTTTAGAAACGCAAGTTCATTAGAAGATAAAATGAAATAAAATTTTTATATATTAAATTAAAAATAAATTAAAACTAAGTTTTAGTCGTTATTTCTCATCATAAAAAATAACGAAGTTTTAGAAACGCAAGTTCACTAGAAGATACAATTAAATAAATGTCTTATTCATTAAATTAATTAAACCTAGGTTTAAGTCGCTATTATTTGTCGTAAAAAATAACATAAAGTAACATATAAACATAACGTAACATAACATGCCTTAAGAAAGTTGTTAAAATTCGAATACCAAAAGTACATTTCTTACTTAGGTACACAACTTTTCTAGGGTATATGTTACGATATGTTTCTTTGTGTTATTTTTAATGATAAAAATAATGACTTAACCTTTGTTTCTAAAGTCTTAGAAACGCAAGTTTACTCGAAAATAAAGTTAAATAAAATTCTTACTTATTAAATTAATTAAACCTAAGTTGAAGTCGTTATTCTTTGTTGTAAAAAATAACATAAAGTAAGATATTAACAAAACGTAACATAACATGCCCAATAAAAGGTGGTTAAATTCGGATACCAAAAGTACATTTCTTAATTAGGTACAGAACTTTTCGAGGGTATGTGACGTTACGTTATGTTAATTATGTTTCTTTATGTTATTTTTAATGATAAAAAATAACGACTTAACCTTTGTTTCTAAAGTTTTAGAAACGCAAGTTTACTCGAAAATAAAGTTAAATAAAATTATTACTTAATAAATTAATTAAACCTAAGTTTAAGTCGTTATTCTTTGTCGTAAAAAATAACATAAAGTAAGATATTAACATAACGTAACATAACATGCTCTAGAAAAGGTGTTTAAATTCGGATACCAAAATTACATTTCTTAATTAGGTACAGAACTGTTCTAGGGTATGTTACGTTACGTTATGTTAATTATGTTTCTTTATGTTATTTTTAATGATAAAAAATAACGACTTAACCTTTGTTTCTAAAGTCTTAGAAACGCAAGTTTACTCGAAAATAAAGTTAAATAAAATTATTACTTAATAAATTAATTAAACCTAAGTTTAAGTCGTTATTCTTTGTCGTAAAAAATAACATTAAGTAAGATATTAACATAACGTAACATAACATAACCTAGAAAAGGTGTTTAAATTCGGATACCAAACGTACATTTCTTAATTAGGTACAGAACTTTTCTACGATATGTTACGTTACGTTATGTTAATTTTGTTTCTTTGTTAATTTTAATGATAAAAAATAACGACTTACCCTTATTTCTAAAGCCTTAGAAACGCAAGCTTACTCGAAAATAAAGTTAAATAAAATTCTTACTTATTAAATTAATTAAAGCTAAGTTTAAGTCGTTATTCTTTGTCGTAAAAAATAACATTAAGTATTACTTAACGTAACATAACATGCCCAAGAAAAGGTGTTTAAATTCGGATACCAAAAGTACATTTCTTAATTAGCTACAAAACTTTTCTACGGTATGTTACGTTACGTTGTGTTAATTATGTTTCTTTATGTTATTTTTAATGATGAAAAATAACGACTTAACCTTTGTTTCCAAAGTCTTAGAAACGCAAGTTTACTCGAAAATAAAGTTAAATAAAATTATTACTTAATAAATTAATTAAACCTAAGTTTAAGTCGTTATTCTTTGTCGTAAAAAATAACATTAAGTACGATATTAACATAACGTAACATAACATGCTCTAGAAAAGGTGTTTAAATTCGGATACCAAAAGTACATTTCTTAATTACTAATTAGGTACAGGGGGTAACTTTTCAGGGGAAGTTATGTTATGTTATGTTAATTATGTTTCTTTGTTATTTTTAATGATAAACAATAAGGACTTAGCCTTTGCTTCTAAAGTTTAAGAAACGCAAGTTTACTCGAAAATAAAGTTAAATAAAATTATTAGTTAATAAATTAATTAAACCGCTTAAGTCGTTATTCTTTGTCGTAAAAAATAACATTAAGTAAGATATTAACATAACGTAACATAACATGCCCAAGAAAAGGTGGTTAAATTCGGATACCAAAAGTATATTTCTTAATTAGGTACAGAACTTTTCTAGGGGATGTTATGTTACAATAAGTTAATTATGTTTCTTCGTGTTATTTTTAACGTTGAAAAATAACGACTAAACTAGTTAGACCAACGACTAAGTTTTAGAAACGCAAGTTCATTAGAAGATAAAATTAAATAAAATTCTTATTTACTAAATAAAAAAAAACTAAGTTTTAGTCGTTATTTCTCATCATATTATATTAACTTAACGTAACATAACATGAAATGTTATGATAAAAATAACGAAATGTTATTTAAATTACGAAAAGTAGTAGGATAGAAAGTACCCGTTTGGTATTCGAATTTAGACAAGCCAACTGAGTACTTTCCTGAAAAAAAAATACTTCACATAAGAAAACAAAAAAATTGAACGTCGCGACGCTTAGCGTCGATGTAATAAAATGTCGAGTTTGGTATCGTTTGATAGCTCTTTTGACGTCCTGAAAATTTTTCCAGATATCTTTTTTTACTAAATTACATTTTCAAACTACAGTCGAGAAAAAATATTTTCATTTTTTACTTATCTAAGTAATTATTTTGAATTTTGAAAGTTTCTAAACGGACTCATCAAGCCCACCTCAAGCCACCTTAAAATCAAAGTATTTTGCTTGAAATACTTAGGTTATAGTTTATCCATTTTTGGAAGGTGAAGTTGACTCATTAATCCTTATTATCTCATTTGCACTCTACTGCGTTAGATAGCAATAAAATATGAGGAAAAGCTTCAAGAGAAAGTTCAAAATGAACTTTGTATGGCAGGAAAAAATAAATCTTTTTATATTTCTTTTACAAAAATTATTTAAAGCGTTTATACCTGCAACTGCCATTCAAGGTCAATTTTACCTTTTTCTTGAAGCTTTTCCTCATATTTTATTGCTATCCAACACAGTAGGGTGGTAATGAGATAATAAGGATCAATGAATCAACTTCGACTTCCAAAAATGGATAAATTATACCGAGACTTACAAATTTCTCTAAAATATTGAGGTTTCTTAGATCTAGAAAACTTTTAAGGCTTTTATTTGAATAATTTCTGACCATGACCATGCCCATTCTCCTAAATCCAAGAGACTGAATCATTTGGGTTTTGAGTATTGACCTAGCTGAGAATCAATGTCGTCGCTTGCCAAAGAAAATTCAAACGTTTCCACGCAAAGTGGAATGCAGATTATCTTTTAGCCACACTGTGTTATATTTAAATTAACTAATATTAATTTTTTAGACACTTGCAACCCAATCAAATTCGTTAGGATATTTAATACAAAAAACAATATCATTTATCTTAAGTGTGGGTAATTACAACCCTTTTGTTAGAGTTACAGCGAACGAGCTCGTATTTGGTTATGACGATCAATTGGTATCGTTAGCGCATCAATTTTATCCAAAGAATAAACGACCCATGTCTAAAATGGGTCTCTTTTTAACCGTAAGTATTGTAGCTAGTTAATGAAAATTAAATTTAATTGTAATTAATTGCAGCGTAATGGTACTTTGACAGAAGTTCACACTTTAAACACCGGCTCTACAGGTATGGATAAATTTGGCCTTTTAGATAAATTAAATGGTAGAGATAGTTTACCGTATTGGCCAGAACGTCCTTGTAGCGATATTAGAGCTAGCGAAGGTTCGTTTTTTCCACCAAGAGATATTACAAAATCTGATGTCGTACATATTTACGATAAAGATTTGTGTAGGATTTTACCATTGCAATATCGAGGTCCTACAGTAAAGCAAGGTAAACTTTGCTAATTAAATGTGATCAAACTTTTTTTAATTAATTATTTTAGGAATTGCCGTCGATTTATACACACCACCTGATAATGTTTTCGATAGCGCCGATAATGAGCCTTGTAATAAGTGTTATTGTCCTGGAAATGAATATTGCCCGCCTAAAGGGCTACAAAATATATCGCCGTGTCAATATGGTAAAACAACTTATTTTTTTAAATGAAATTTTATTAATTCATTTTTTAGACGCCCCCGTTTATTTATCGTTTCCTCATTTTTACAAAGCTGAACCGAGCCTTTTAGAGCCTTTCGAAGGTTTAAAACCAGATAAAGAAATACACGAAAATTATTTTAAAATTCAACCTGTAAGTTTGCCTTTAAACCACGGTAATAAATATAGGAGGTATGCCGACGAACGTTCTAAGTTGAACCTTTTGATGGCTGATTAAACGCGAATACGCGCATTTGATTGGTGCAAATAGTATCCCTTGATATGCTTTCTCTGTCTTATATTGGCGCGACAATTACCCTTGATATGCTTTCTCCGTCTCACAAAGTAGTTCACAAGTAGCTTCAGTTTGCTACGAGTTGTAAGATAGTCCGTCGGCATACCTGTTTATTTATTACCTTGCTTTAAAGTCAATAACTTTTGTATTAAGTGCAATTTTTATAGAAATTGGGAATACCGTTAGAAGGAAAAATTCGAGTTCAGCTTAATTTGAAAATTGAAAAAGCTGAAAATGTCGCTTCAGTAGCAACTTTTCCAAGTATTATTTTTCCCATTATGTGGGTTGAAGAGGTAAGTAAGTTTGATTATTTTGCTTAACTGATCGTTAAAACCACCAGTAAATAAAACTTTTCCATTTTGATGAATTAAACTATCCTTTTTTTGAAAATTTTAATTAAAAAACGATTTAACCGTTAAATATTATACGTAACACCCATAACTAATTATACAAAAATAATGTTATTTTAAAGGTTATTTAATGGTAATGACATTGCAAGTAACAAAATCATCTAAACAATATAATAGTTTTTAACCACTAGTTTCTTTGCCAAAAATTATGTCAAGGTTAACGTTTTTTTATAAAAACTTAATTGACTCCTCTTATTGATTTAGGAAATAATATGTTCGTAATTCTCCTTTACGAATAAATTAGTTATCGATTATAAAATTTATAATTTATTTTCACTTTCTCTTAAAAATCTCGTTTAAAATAATATAAATAAGTTATAAATTAATTACGTGAATACATGTTATTATGACATCGCTACTTAACGTACGTAAAATAATTAAGTAACGGTTAACTTACTTGTGTTATGTTATGCGTAATGTTAATAACTGTTTTATTTGTTACGTTTTCAAAAACGTAAAAATACGTCATCATATTTTCTTCAATTAAATGTGTAAATTCAACTTAAAGTGAATTCAACTTAAACTTAAAAAAAATGGAATTTAAACGCACGTTTGTATATAAGGTGTTCGTTCCATTGCAATTTAAAAAAGAAAATTTACAGAAATTTTTTTGGAGGTTAAAAGAGCTATCAAACGATACCAAACTCGATATTTTATCACATCGACGCCAGGCGTCGCGACGTTAAACATATTATTTTTGAATGTAAATCTAGTGTTTTATGGCAAACAATTACTCAGTTGGCTTATCTAAATTGTGATACCAAACGAGAAATTTCTATCTTGTACTTTTATTAGTGTATGTTATGTTACGTTATGTCAATATGTTGCTTTATGTTATGTTACTAAAATTTACTTTTTTAAGTTTTAGAAATGTCAGTTTATTAGAAGATAAAATTAAATAAAATTCTTAGTTATTAAATTAACTAAAACTAAGTTTAACTCGTTATTTTTCATGATACAACATAACATAAAGTAATATATTAACATAAAGTAAAATAACATACTCTAGAAGAGTTATGTTAATTTAGAAAAGTACAAGATAGAAAGTTCTCGTTTTGTTAAAAGAGATTAAAAGAGCTATCAAACGATTCCAAACTCGACATTTTATCACATCGACGCTAGGCGTCGCGACCTTCATCTTTCTATTTTTTTATGGGGATGTAATGCTTTTTGCAGATAATTATTTAGTTGGCTTGTCTAAGTTCCGATACCAAACGAGAAATTTCTATTTTTCACTTTTATAGTAATAAAACGTAAAATAACATACACTATTATGTTATGTTACTTTATGTTATGTTACTAAAATTTACTTTTTTAAGTTTTAGAAATGTCAGTTTCTTAGAAGATAAAATTAAATGAAATTCTTAGTTATTAAATTAACTAAAACTAAGTTTTACTCGTTATTATTCATCGTACAACATAACATAAAGTAATATATTAACATAAAGTAACATAACATACTCTAGAAGAGTTATGTTAATTTAGAAAAGTACAAGATAGAAAGTTCTCGTTTTGTTAAAAGAGATTAAAAGAGCTATCAAACGATTCCAAACTCGACATTTTATCACAACGACGCTAGGCGTCGCGACCTTCAACTTTCTATTTTTTTATGGGGATGTAGTGCTTTTTGCAGATAAATATTTAGTTGGCTTGTCTAAGTTCCGATACCAAACGAGAAATTTCTATTTTTCACTTTTATAGTAATAAAACGTAAAATAACATACACTATTATGTTATGTTACTTTATGTTATGTTACTAAAATTGACTTTTTTAAGTTTTAGAAATGTCAGTTTATTAGAAGATAAAATTAAATGAAATTCTTAGTTATTAAATTAACTAAAACTAAGTTTTACTCGTTATTATTCATCGTACAACATAACATAAAGTAATATATTAACATAAAGTAACATAACATACTCTAGAAGAGTTATGTTAATTTAGAAAAGTACAAGATAGAAAGTTCTCGTTTGGTTAAAAGAGGTTAAAAGAGCTATCAAACGATTCCAAACTCGACATTTTATTACATCGACGCTAGGCGTCGCGACCTTCAACTTTCTATTTTGTTATGGGGATGCAGTGCTTTGTGCAGATAATTATTTAGTTGGCTTGTCTAAGTTCCGATACCAAACAAGAAATTTCTATCTTGCACTTTTATACTAATAAAACGCAACATATCATACACTATTATGTTATGTTACGTTATGTTAATATGTTAATTTATGTTATGTTACTAAAATTTACTTTTTTAAGTTTTAGAATTAGAAAATTTTTAGTTAATAAATTAACCAAAACTAAGTTTTACTCGTTATTTTTCATCATACAACATAACATAAAGTAATATATTAACATAACGTAACATAACATAATCTAGAAGACTTATGTAAATTTAGAAAAGTACAAGACAGAAATTTCTCGTTTGGTTAAAAGAGGTTAAAAGAGCTAACAAACGATTCCAAACTCGACATTTTATTACATCGACGCTAGGCGTCGCGACCTTCAACTTTCTATTTTTGTTATGGGGATGCAGTGCTTTTTGCAGATAATTATTTAGTTGGCTTGTCTAAGTTCCGATACCAAACAAGAAATTTCTATCTTGCACTTTTATACTAATAAAACGCAACATATCATACACTATTATGTTATGTTACGTTATGTTAATATGTTACTTTAAGTTATGTTAGGTACTAAAATTTACTTTTTAAAGTTTTAGAAAAGTCAGTTTATTAGAAAATTTTTAGTTAATACATTAACCAAAACTAAGTTTTACTCGTTATTTTTCATTGTACAACATAACATAAAGTAATATAATAACATAACGTAACATAACATAATCTAGAAGAGTTATGTAAATTTAGAAAAGTACAAGATAGAAAGTTCTCGTTTGGTACCCGAATTTAGACAAGCCAACTGAGTAATTTTCTGCAAAAAAAACAATAGATCCCAATAAAAAAATTGAACGTCGCGCCGATGTGATCAAATATCGAGTTTGGTTTGATAGCTCTTTTCTTTCTCTTTTTAAAATTTTCTGAACGGAATCTTAATGCTCGTAAAAATATGTGATTTTTGATAATACAACCCACCCACTTAAATAAGTATAATGTACAGAGTGTTACACTAAAATTATTTCGTTTGGGCAACCCCTAAAGAAAATGCTCAGCCTACTGTTGCAATTAAAATTAACAAATCTGTATTTTATATTTTCTAGGGTATCGATGAAGTTACGCCAGCTATAAGAAGATGGGTTTATTTATCGACAACATTTTCTGATGTAGCATGTCCTGTGCTTACATATGGTTCTCTCTTCACCGGTACCTGCATCCTAATTGGAGTTTTTATAAATGCTTATAAGTCTATAGTATTTACAAAAAATACAATTGAAGTAGGAATGAAAACGTTAAGCAGACAAAGTGGCTATTTCGTACAACATCCGAATAAACTTTTAATTTTAAGAGACAGTTATAGTTTATTACACGAAGTTGGTTTAGAAGATGCTCAAGAAGTTTGACGGGGACTTATAAGACGAAGTTTTTAGCCAAATAATCATTATATTTTTGTGTTTTTTAAAAAAATCATACATTGTAATCATAAATTTTGTATTCATAGTCACGTAATTTAATCAACTTTTGCTCACTGAAATGTGATAAAGCTCAATTATTTTTTTGTATATTAATTTTTGGTTAAATTTAAAATGAATATGTGTGCTAGTCATAACTAATAGAGAGAAACAAGGTAATAACTATAACTTAAGTGGGGATTCCAAAAATTAATTTTTTTGTCCAAACAATCATAACAAGAATACTCGTAGAAGGCTGAGGAGTATAGTGATAATGATAATTTTATACGAAATGATCAAAATAGAATATCAAATTGAAATGTATCGAGAAGGCTGAGCGTAAGCAATCGAGAATAAGTTGGCGCAATCTAATGATTTACTAGCGTTAGTTAGGAGCTCAAACGTCGTAAAAGTCAATGCACCATAGCGTCGATGTTATATTAGGAATATTCAGGGTTGGACTGGCTAGTAGTTGGCCCCACTGGCTACAAAATAAATTGGCCCCAAATGCAATAGCGTAGCGAGTAGCGACACTATCAAGGACCTGGGTTCTAAAGATTATCCACAGCGCCGTAGGCGAAAATTTTTGGAATTTTCAAGTGCAACGAGCTTCTTCATTTTGATTTTTCCATTTATTTTTATTTGGCCCCTATTTCACTTGACCCCACCGGCGATCGCCGGTCAGCCGGTCGGGCCAATACGGGCCTGGGAATATTCCTAAGGACTCTCGATACACATTTATCATGATAGCCCTCTCAAATTTTTACCACTTCCAAGACTTCCAATGTGTTGTAAAAAATCAAATTTTGATTTTTTAACCCCTCCCCTAATTAAATCCCCCTTTACCAGTAATGAAAAAAATTTAATGTATAAGATTAAATAGCACTGTCTTTAAGTTTATTAATTTTTTTGTATTTTAGTTAAAGTTGTGATAAATAGTTACGCAATACAAACGTAGAAAATAATTATTGGTATTGTCTGATTAGTATCGTAATTAATTATTTTTAGCCATTTTTATTATTAAGTGTAATTTTCAAAACTTAGGTTTTAATTTTAACTAAAATTTTTTAAATAATAATTATTGTATTGCTCAAAATTTTTAATTGTAATTATTTTTAAGAAAATTAAAATTGTTGATTTAAAAATGTTTTTTAATTTTTACTAAGTAGATTTCAGTACCTAAGAGGAATATGAACATGAAAAAAAATCGGAGGTGGTGCCAAAGAAATTTAGGTAAACTTTAATTTTTTTACCTTTACCGACACGTGACTAATTATAAATAAAATTTGATTATTAAATTATAAATTTTCTAAATAAATAATTAATAATAAATAACAATAATTGTATTAACTAAATTAAATAATTGAACACACTAAATAAGTCGCTTTCATCTTCCTATATACAGGGTGAGTCTGCATAGATGGGCCATTAGAATTCTATGGAGTTGTGTAAGAGATATGAAAAAAAGTCTTCAACAAAACTTTCTCACCTAGATATGAGCTACATCGTCAAAATATTTTAGAATATACAAGGTGTTTTGTTTAAGAAATACTTAAACTAGTTTGTTATTTCAAATAGGACAGCCTATATAGGGTGAGTAGCGGGTGAGGCGTAGAGAGTAGCGACAATATCACATGACTGAGTTACAAAGATTTCCTACAGGTCTCCGTAGCGCCCCAAGAGAAAAGTTTTGAAAGTTTTAAAGTCAACGAGCTTAGAGCAGCTTTAGTAATTTTTAAACATATTTTTGTACAAAAAAAGTTATGCATGGGTCTTCATCTAAAATGAAACACACTGTATGTTTATTATTTTTTTCTTCATTTTTATTTTTTCATTTATTTTCATTAGGCCCCAATTTCACTTGTCCCCACCGGCGAACGCCGGTCAGCCGGCCGGGCCAGTCCGAGCCTGTAATTGATATTAATTGATATTAATCAATCACTCCTTGATATTTTACGTAGTTGTCAAATAGAATACAGCAATTATAGTGAATTTTATACAAAAATGGCAGGCAAACAAGATTTTACACCCTTATCGTATAAAACTGTTCGTCCAGCAAAAGACGTACAAAATTATTTATTTTCCAAAAGTCAACGTTCAAATATTAAGTCCGTTTAACGTAAAAATTAAAACCAATAGTAAAATAAAATTTTTAACATAGGAAAAAGCCAGAATGGGATATTCCAAGAGCAGCACCCGAAGCTGATTTAGTTAGAAAAAAACGCAACTTGTACGAAACCGAACAAAGGCTCGATGAAAAGAGAAGACAAGGTGAAGAGATTAGAGCGACGGTTAATGGAAAATGGAAAGAGTTGGAAAACAAAGAAAATAAACTTAAAGAAAATTTTATTAAATTTAATAAAGTTAAATAGTTGGGCAAAAAAATAAATTTTATATTTAAAATTATGCTTTTATAGTTTGTTAAAGAAAATCAAGAAAAGAGAGAGAGGGCCGAACATCATCTTAACGAAGCACTCGATTTAATAAAGAAGCGAGATGCAGGCATTGATGTGTTGCAGCGAAAGTATGAGCATATGTCTAAAATACGAGCTGGAATGGAAGAAAACATAAAAAAGCACACGATGTACGAGGTTAGTAAAAAATTTCAGAAGATCATTAACAACTCGAGTCTTCAAAGCCCAACACGGATTTTCTTAAAAAGAATTCTCTCAAATTCATCTGATGATTTTGAAAACAGGCGACTTGCAGATACATGTTGATAGAGACGTTTCTGGCTTAAATAATCCAAAAGATATGCCATTAGAGTCCATTTCAACTCTCACATCAGACTCACAGACAGGTCAGAGTTGAAAAGAGCTCTACTATTACAAATAAATGGAGTTCCGACACATGTTTATTCTCTACGATCTTGAAAATTAGGGGCTCTATTGCAAAAATTCAAAAAATATGTTAAAGGTAAACTTCAAGCTCGTCTTACTTCGGTCATTTTACGCCATCTATCAACATCCGCTTGTACTAAAACTTTCGCTCACTAGAGACGAAAACGCTATTTTCGTAATGTGTAAGTGATGACGAAATGCTTACTTTCACATATGAGAGTAGAAAAAATCATTTTCTAATAAAATTAAATAATTTATCGGTATTTTCATGGTAGCAACTTGTGTTTATTTTTCATCACTTTCTGTCAAAAAAGTGAATTTCTTTTCTAATAAATGCAAGTCTTAAATTTTAGTCATTTTTCTAGTCATCACGTAAACACCCTGTATAATTATAATTTTAGGAGTACCTAACTCAAGTGGCAAAGTGCTCTACTAATTTCAAATACGCAAGTGATTCTTTGGATCGTTATGAAGCACTCGCGGACGCTAAATCGCATTTAGCCGAACGACACAAAGACGAATTAATGGCACTCGAACAAGCACGAGAAGAAATGGTTTTTAATTACTCCAAAATTGATGAAATTTCATTTTAAAAAGTTAAATTTGTAGCTTAGAAATACAGAAGAAAAATCATTGCTTTTGATGCATTTGAATTATTTGGCTCACGAACTAGAAGGTCGTTATGAAATAGCAATAAGTAAAGCTTTCCAGTGGGAAAGTGTAGTTGTCAAGATTAAGGATATATCTGTCGCTAAATTGGCCGAATTGAATCAAGTGAAACGTTCGGCTTGGAACGTTTATCTGCAAATGTGTAAGCGTAAAGAAATTGAACCGGAATTAGAAATGGATGATATTGAAAATCAATTACTTTTCATTAAACAAACTTTATTCGAAACCAAAAAAATTACTAAAATTGCCAAACGTAGAGCTATCAGAGATGGACTTATTAAACCAGATCCGAGCAACAAATGAATTATTTATGATGATATTGCCTAATAGCTATTTTTTACTCCTAAGTATCGATATGGAATGCTTTTTTTTGTAATATTTATTATTGTAATGATTAAGTATTTTTAGTTTGTCTTAATATACACAGTTTTACAAAAACTTGTACTAAAAGCGAGTATGCTAATTTTTGCGTTTTTCTAACCGTTTTGTGAATTATTTCAAAAAATATTAATTTTAACACCAACTATCAAGTTACAAAAAATGTTGGCTACTAAATTCTCTAAAATACGGAAAAATTCATTTTCATAAAAGGCAAAAGGCAAGAAAGTTGTGGGAGTGGTAATCACCACTAACCATCCCAAAACTATTCTTTTCTTCTTGTAATTGCTCTTTGTCACCACAATTTTATCGTTGTAGCTTAAGCCGTTCAAACATTAAAGCAAAATAAAGAAAAAATAACGAAGACCTTAAGGGCCTATATCCTATGGCAAGGGGCGCTGAGAGCTACTGAACCGGACCCCTGAAGTTATGGCAAATCCGAGATTCCTCTCGAAATTAATAATTAAAAATTACATTGCGGGCCCCTAGAAATATCTACGCCTTTAAAAAAGTTCAGTCAGTCCGCGCCATGAACTATAAGGCTATATTTCAGCAAAAGAGTTGACTTTTGGATGAGACATGTTTAGCTAAATCGTCTTATTTTGACATGTAGAATCGCCTGTATAAGTTGTGCTACATACTTCAGATTCACCCTGTACAGTCAGCCTCACATTTAATGGCCACCCTGGCTATACGTTTAGCACTAATTGTGGATGCAACCATCATAACACCCCCTACTTAAATTGAGGGGTAACTTAATTTTGCCAACAGTAAATCAACAACCTCCCCTTCTGTCCTTTTGTCGTTGTTGGCTAATAATTGTGAGGCCGACTATACCTATTTAAAAGCAACACAAGTTGAAAGTCTGTGGCAGCGGGTTTTAACAAAAATTAATATTCTGCAATATTAACATAATGCATGACAAATAATTATGGTTACTGATGGTAAGTGGTAAATGGCGGAATTAAATATGTGCAAAACAAGGGATAATTGGCTAGAAAATTACCAAATAATCCAAAAATAGTGTATATGGCATTTTTAAGGTTAGTCCACTATTTCAAAAAATCAAGCTTGAGATTCTTAAGACCTATCATCATATCATCATACATAAAAAAAATTTGGTGTACGCTCAAAAATTGCAAAAAAAATTACAAAATTTTTTTGCATTTTTAGGGATAGAGACCGCATCTGAAAAAATCATGGAAGAAAGCTTGCTAAGGCCTACGATATACGAGTACAATGCAGTCGTTGTTATTTTTTTGAAATATTGGGCATAATAATTAGAAAGCAAAATGGTACTTGCAATATACAGTAATCACACACAGAGAAATATCGCTACCTTGGTGTTACAAGGTTCTATTTGACAAATTTAACATACAGAGATATAGGCAATTGAAGTTTTAAAGTCGCATTAGGGTAGCAAGCAATTAGAACGTTTGTTCGCAAAATAATTTCGACAATTGAAATTTTTTCTACTAAAACGGCATTTTTACGGTAATATGTGGCATTTAGAAGCTTATTATGTAGAAATATCAATTTTTGAAAAAATTCAAATGGAACCTTCCTCAGACCAATAAGCAAAGATGGACACCGCACACATATGAATAGTGCGGTTGAAAACTATCACCAACATACACAAGTGAGGGGCAGAGAGTAGGAGACGGAAAACACCAACATTCCGTCTCCAGCATAGGCATAGGTATATTATCGTTTGGAAATCTGAAATATTAGTTAGGTTTAAAAATGTTTAGACGGAACGCCACTGTCGTCAACAACAAAAGATGTAACCTCACTTTTACCTATGGAAAGATATTTCTTCTTATTTTTTATGTAGTCTCTTACATAAACACTGGCGCACCTTTTTTTATAAAATATATTTTAATATGCCTTCTATAAATTTTTTGAAAAACAGTAAAAACGTACTTTGTTTAGAAATCTTATTTACAAAACATAAATAAATAATTACGATAACACGAAATATCCGATCTTCGGATGCAGTTGTAATAGTACGAACGTGATAGTTCGTATTACTTCGTTTCGAAGCTGATCTTTACAATGTTTACCATAATAAAAGGTCTTGGCGTCAAATAAAAATGTAAATAACGGGGTCCATCTATGCTTATTGGTCTGAGGAACCTTCTAATACTAAGGTAGCGATATGGCAATTTTTAATTTTTATGAATATTTTATGAATATAAAATGAGACCCAGGAGTCCAAAAAAAATTTCTTATTAAAAGTGGATCATTAAAATGTATGCTCAATTTTTTGTACATAATTTCATCATCAAGAGCCCAAGAAAAAAAAATAAACAGTTAGAGAGAACCTGTTTTTAGTCTCTCGGGGGTGTTAAAAAGCGAACGGGAGGAAACTGAAATTCCCCTATTTTTTTAAAGGCCAATAAACGATAGTAGATAAATGCTTACTTTCAATTTTCGAGTATTAGGACATTTTACCATTCTTAACAGGAGCTACTCTCTGGGCATCCGATAAAAGAGCTTTCACATGTTTACAGTTCTGCCAAACTGATTTTTTTCCTAAACATCTTCTGTTAAAGGGTATGTTTTTGAATTTAAATAATTTTTTGTGGCTAAATTTAATTTAAATAAATTAAATGTGAGGAATCCTAGATTGCAAAAAAAGTCAATCTCGAAATCCTAGGATTGGAAAAATCAACGGGATTGCAATCCCTGATAAGGTACATTCGGTGAATAAGGGCCAGCCTGAAATAAGGTTCCCCTTCTAAAAGTGGAACATATTCAACGGAACATATATGGAACATAAAAGTCGACGTATTCTGATGATTTTGTTATAATAAGGAACATAATATGGGATTGTATAGTAATTAATATATATATTACAGAAACCTAGAAAAACCTACAGGGTGAGTTAAAAAAACGAAGTTATAAAACTTGTTATAATTGATTTTTTTGTAGAAATAAAAATAAATATTTGTATACAAAAAATAAATAAAATAATAAAAAAGAGCAAAAGGAAGGACCACGTTCAAAATTTAAATACAGAAAAATAAACAAAGTTGACAAAAACGTGCTGTGAAAAATTATAAAAGTGATTTTCTTTTGAAAATTCATTGTGGAGTAAAAATCCATCATTTCGTAAATACTTCTTGTTTTTCGAATTAAATTCCGGCAGATCGCTATCACCTGGACAACTGCAAAAGTAGGCAATCATCCACGGGACGACCTGTACCGACTCAAAAATTGAGGCGCTAGGCTGGGCTAGGCATGGAGCCAAGCGTTACCAAGGCTCATATATTTTCCTTACTCATGAGTTTAAGGCACGAATTGTAAGTCACATGCGTCTCGTATATATTAACTACATTCTTAAAATACACCAGCATTTAATATGTGTTGGGCCATCTAGCGATAAAAAGTAGAAATAATATATCGCGAGAGTGTATTGATTAAACGTATAAATAGCAAACTGCTACTAGTTGGCCACCAGCCGCTCATAGATGGCGCAACAAGTTTTAATTTAAAATTATTTAATATTTTAGCTTGAATTCAATTTATTAACTATAAAACAAGGTTTTCATTTCCAGGTTTTGCTTACTATAATTTTGGAAATTTTTAATATTTAAAAAAAATTTAATAATTACCCAACTATAAAAATCGATTTCTCCTTCTTATCTGTAGTTGTTTGAAAATGAAAGTCTACAGATAAAAAACACCATCCACGACCTTCATGATTCCATTTTTTTGTAATTTCACACAGAATCCCGACGCAAAAAAAACATCCCTTTATCCAGTGCTAAAGTCACAGATGTGGAGAAGAGGTTTCTTCGAGCATTCAAAACATTGTCTACATGGAAGTAGAAAGCATACATTTTCCATCAATATCTTCTATGAATTTTCACTCATGATTCTGAAATAAATCAATATTTTGATTAGTGATTATTTATTAAAATCAGTCATTCTGTGACATCAAAAATAGTTAATAGTCGTCAAAATATTTTTTTAATTTTTTTTTCCAAAAAAATGGCCAAGAAACAAGATTTTACACCCTTAACATATAAAAAGGTTCGCCCTGAAATAGACCAACCAAATTATCTATTTTCCAAGCGCCAAAGTTCAAATATTAAGTTTGTCTCGTATAAGAACTAAAGTCAAATGTTAAAACTAAATTTTTGTTCATTAAAGGAAAAAGCCAGAATGGGATATCGCAAGAGCAGCACCAGAAGCTGATTTAGTTGCAAAAAAACGTGCTTTGTACGAAATTGAACAAAAATTACTCGACAAGAGAATGAAAGCTAAAGAAATTAAAGCAATAGTAGATGGAAAATGGAAAGAATTGGAAGAAAAGGAATATACCCTTAGAGACAATTTTATTAAATTCACTAAAGTTAGTTTTTAAAGGAAATTCATTTTCTTTTTTTTTAATTGTGCTTTTAGTTTGTTAAAGAAAATCAAGGAAAGGCAGAGAGAGCCGAACATCATCTTAACGAAGCGCTCGATTTAATAAAGAAGCGAAATGAAGGAATTGATGTGTTGCAGATAAAGTATGATCATATGACTAAAATACGAGTTGGAATGGAAGAAAACATACAAAATCACACTATGTATGAGGTAGGTAAATATAAAATGGTTACATTTTCAATCACATAGCAGCAACCAACAACAAGCAACGAACGTTCTTGAGCTATTGCCCCATTTTTGATCAAGTAGATCATTATTTCTATAAAATGCAGTTTTTCTCCAATATTTTAAATGTAACGGCCTGTATATTTTTGCATTTTTAAACTGCTCATTAAGATCCTGTAGATCTCAAGAACTCGAAAGCAACCTGTTCTTGAAATATTGCCCCGTTTGTGATCAAGTAGAAGATCATTATTTCTATAAAATGCAGTTTTTCTCCATTATTTTAAATGTAACACCCTGTATATTTTTGCATTCTTAAACTGCTCATTAAGTTTGGATCAATAATGCTGTAGATCTCAGGAACTCGATAGCAACCTGTTCTTGAGATATTGCCCCGTTTCTGATCAAGTAGAAGATCATTATTTCTATAAAATGCAATTTTTCTCCATTATTTTAAATGTAACACCCTGTATATTTTTGTATTTTTAAACTTCTCGTTAAGTTTGTATCAAACATGCTCAAGAGCTCGAAAACTCCAAAGCAACCTGTTCTTGAGATATTGCCCCATTTGTGATGAAGTAGATCGTTATTTGTATAAAACGCAGTTTTTCTCCATTATTTTGAATGTAACGTCCTGTATATTTTTGCATTTTTAAACTTCTCGTTAAGTTTGTATCAAAAATGCTCAAGAGCTCGAAAACTCCAAAGCAACCTGTTCTTGAGATATTGCCTCATTTGTGATCAAGTAGATCATTATTTCAGTAAATCGCAGTTTTTCTCCATTATTTTAAATGTAACGCCCTGTATATTTTTGCATTTGTAAACTGCTCATTAAGTTTGGATCAATAATGCTGTAGATCTCAAGAACTCGAAAGCAACCTATTCTTGAGATATTGCCCCATCTGTAGAACAAATAGATCATTACTATAAAGTGCAGTTTTTCTCAATGATTTTAAACGTTCAACCCTGTATATTATTTGTATTATGTAATTATAATTTTAGGAATACCTAACAGCAGTGACAAAGTACCCGTTGTCTTCGTTTAAATACCCAAGCGATACTTTGGATCGTTACGAAGCACTCATGGACGCTAAAAAACATTTAGCTGAAGGACACAAGGCTGCTTTAAAGTCACTCGAGCTCACACGAGAAGAAATGGTATTTATTATTCCAAATAAGTTATTGTAAAACTATTTTAAAGTAATTTTTCTAAGCTAAGAAATGCAGAAGAAAAATCGTTGCTTTTAATGCGTTATAATTGTCTTGCTCAAGAACTAGAAAGTCGCTATGCTACAGCAAAAGCTAAAGCATGCCAATGGGAAGCTTTGGTTGTAAAAATTAAGGATACATCTAACGAGAAATTAGCCGAATTGCATCAAGTGAAATGTTCGTGTTGGAACGTTTATTTGCAAATGTGTAAACGTAAAGAAATTGAACCGGAATTAAAGCAAGGCGATATTGCAAATCAATTGCTTTTTATTAAACAAACTTTGTACGAATTGAGAAAAATTACTAAAATTGCTAAACGAAGAGCTGTCAGGGATGGAATTATCAAAGGAGACCTTTATGTTGGCCCAAAATAGATGATTTGTGATATTATTTATTAATGGTTTTTGTTTATAATATTTATTTAATGATATGGAGTGGCCATTTTTTTTATTATTTATTTGGAACGGTTATTTTTTACAATTTTGATTGTAAAGGGTATATTTTGTAAAAATATTATGGGATGGCTATTTTTTATAATATTGATGTCTTGATATAGCATAATTATTTTTATAATATTTTTATTTTACGGTTATTTTTTATAATATTTATATGTAATAATTATTTTTTATAATAAATGTAATGGTTGTTTTATGCCAAGGATGTCCTTTTGTTTACAAATATCGTTATATTAGGTTCAAAAAGGGGCGTAGAGGACAAGGAAGACACTGAAATTTTTTCTTCAGGAATGTTTTTGGAGTAGTTAGGAGGTAAAAATACTAAAAGTCTCCGGTCCTAGCTATATGGCTAACAGAGGGAGGGGAGTAGAAAAGTCCAGTTTTTGGGATTTTGCTTATATCTCTAAAACGGTAGGTCCTAAGGAAAAAATTATTCTTGAGAAAATGAAAGCTTATCAAATTGCCTACAAGATTGTTCCTATTAATTTTTGTCTATTCCTTATAGGTCTAGAGATATCCAAGTTGGACGAACAACTTAAGGCAAAAATTCTTTTTCATACTTAAACTGTTTTTGCCGGCGGATATCTCGAAAACTGTAAGGAATAGGAAAAAATAAACATAAACAATCTTGTAGGAAATTTGATAATCTTTCGTTTAGCAAGGAATAATTTTCTCCCTAGGATTCACCGTTTCCAAGATATAAGCGAAAACCCCAAAAACGGGACTTTTCTGCCAGAGGAGTAGGCGTTGTTTTTAGGTTCAATCACTACTTGACAAGTAGCTGTCACTTTAAATATATTTTTTTTATTTTTTTTACAAAATATGGCCGCGAAAAAAGATTTTACACCCTTAACGTATAAAAGGGTTCGTCCAGAAATAGACCAATCAAATTATCAATCTTCAAAGCTACAAAGTTCAAATATTCGGTTTGTTTAACGTATAAAAACTAAAACCATAACGTTAAAAATAAATTTTTTTTCAGAAAAAAGCCGGAATGGGATATTGCAAGAGCAGCGCCCGAAGCTGATTTGGTTGCCAAAAAACGTGCTTTGTACGAAATGGAACAAAAATTACACGACAAGAGAATGAAAGCTAAAGAAATGCAAGCAATAGTGGATGGAAAATGGAAAGAATTGGAAGACAAAGAAAATAAGCTTAGAGATAATTTTATTAAATTCACTAAAGTTAGCTTTTTTAAGGAAATTCATTTTATTTTTTTTAATTGTGCTTTTAGTTTGTTAAAGAAAATCAAGGAAAGGCAGAAAGAGCCGAACATTATCTTAACGAGTCACTCGATTTAATAAAAATTCGAGATGCAGGCATTAATGTTTTGCAGCGAAAGTATGATCAGATGTCTGCTGTAAAATCAGGAATAGAACAAAACATAAAAAAGCACGCTATGTATGAGGTACGTAAAATTGAAATTGAAATAAAAAATTCTAAAAAGTTCGATAGCTGTCTAAGAAATTTCCATTCGTCATACGTTCTTATTGGTTGTCGAGTGAATCAGAGTTGGTTGTCGGATTTGCAGTAAAAGCGCCTTCTCCATTTTGATAAGGAACTTCTCATTTCACTTCCTACATTTCGAACCCTAGGACTATTGATATATTGAGGACCGTTTGGTATCTTTAAGAGAGGACTATCGTCTGGGGAAGATAAGTTTTCCATCAGGACTATTAATCTTTCTTAGAAGACCGCTTTCGATCTTAAAGAGAGGGCTATTGATCTAGTGAAATACGTAGTCTCTGGTTCTTCCTTTTACGGCTAGTGATCCCTCTTAGAGGACCAATTTAGATCTCAAAGAGAGGACTATTGTTCTATAGAAGCAGAAATCTCCTCCTGTGTCTCATCAGGTCTATTGATCTTTCTTAGAAGACCGCTTTGGATCTTAAAGAGAGGGCTATTGATCTAGTGAAATACGTAGTCTCTGGTTCTTCCTTTTACGGCTAGTGATCCCTCTTAGAGGACCAATTTAGATCTCAAAGAGAGGACTATTGTTCTATAGAAGCAGAAATCTCCTCCTGTGTCTCATCAGGTCTATTGATCTTTCTTAGAAGACCGCTTTGGATCTTAAAGAGAGGACTGTTGATCTGGTGAAATACGTAGTCCCTGGTTCTTCCTTTTAGGGCTAGTGATCCCTCTTAGAAGACCTATTTCGATCTCAAAGAGAGGACTATTGTTCTAGAAAAAGAAATCTCCTCCTGTGCCTCATCAGCTCTATTGATCTTTCTTAGAAGACCGTTTTGGATCTTAAAGAGAGGACTATTGATCTGGTGAAATACGTAGTCCCTGGTTCTTCCTTTTAGGGCTAGTGATCCCTCTTAGAGGACCAATTAGGATCTCAAAGAGAGGACTATTGTTCTAGAAGCAGAAATCTCCTCCTGTGTCTCATCAGGTCTATTGATCTTTCTTAGAAGACCGCTTTGGATATTAAAAGAGAGGACTATTGATCTGGTGAAATACTTAGTCCCTGGTTCTTCCTCTTAGGGCTAGTGATCCCTCTTAGAGGACCAATTTGGATCTCAAAGAGAGGACTATTGTTCTAGAAGAAGAAATCTCTCCCTGTGTCTCATCAGGTCTATTGATCTTTCTTAGAAGACCGCTTTGGATCTTAAAGAGAGGACTATTGATCTGGTGAAATACGTAGTCCCTGGTTCTTTCTTTTAGGGCTAGTGATCCCTCTTAGAGGACCAATTAGGATCTCAAAGAGAGGACTATTGTTCTAGAAGCAGAAATCTCCTCCTGTGTCTCATCAGGTCTATTGATCTTTCTTAGAAGACCGCTTTGGATATTAAAAGAGAGGACTATTGATCTGGTGAAATACTTAGTCCCTGTTTCTTCCTCGTAGGGCTAGTGATCCCTCTTAGAAGACCAATTTGGATCTCAAAGAGAGGACTATTATTCTAGAAGAACAAATCTCTCCCTGTGTCTCATCAGGTCTATTGATCTTTCTTAGAAGACCGCTTTGGATCTTAAAGAGAGGACTATTGATCTGGTGAAATGCGTAGTCCCTGGTTCTTCCTTTTAGGGCTAGTGATCCCTCTTAGAGGACTAATTAGGATCTCAAAGAGAGGACTATTGTTCTAGAAGCAGAAATCTCTCCCTGTGTCTCATCAGGTCTATTGATCTTTCTTAGATGACCGCCTTGAATCTTAAAGAGAGGACTATTGATCTGGTGAAATACGTAGTCCTGGGTTCTTTCTTTTAGGGCTAGTGATCCCTCTTAGAGGACCAATTAGGATCTCAAAGAGAGGACTATTGTTCTAGAAGCAGAAATCTCCTCCTGTGTCTCATCAGGTCTATTGATCTTTCTTAGAAGACCGCTTTGGATCTTAAAAAGAGCACTATTGATCTGGTGAAATACGTAGTCCCTGGTTCTTTCTTTTAGGGCTAGTGATCCCTCTTCGAGGACCAATTAGGATCTTAAAGAGAGGACTATTGTTCTAGAAGAAGAAATCTCCTCCTGTGTCTCATCAGGTCTATTGATCTCTCTTAGAGCACCATCTTACAGAGAGAACTAGTGATCTGGGTGACTGAACATTCTCTTTTCATTAGATCTAGTAGTATCTATCTTAGAAGAGAGGACTAGTGATCTGGTGGGAATACTTTCCTTAAGAAAGGTTTTTTCTGTTGTGTACTTATACCTTTGAGGTACATGAGAATTATTTTTTCTTTTAATAAATACTTTGTTTTACTTCCCAATAAAAGTGTGTTTTATTGTGGTTTCGAACCCTCCCGTCTCCGTCTGAGCGATGATAAGGGGAGAATTAATAAAACACCCCGTTTTCCGTGTTACAAGTTGTTTTTCTTGCCAGCTTCGTTGGCCGTTCCTGTTCTGACACGTATGTTGATATATTTATCATTTTAGGGATACCTAACAGCAGTGACAAAGTGCTCGACGTCTTTTAAATACGTAAATGATATTTTGGATCGTTACGAAACACTCATGGATGTTAAAAAACATTTAGCTGAACAACACAAAGCTGATTTGTGCAAACTCGAAGAAGCACGCGAGGAAATGGTATTTATATTATCCCATTTTTTACAGCTCATTCTTTAAAAAAAATTTCAGCTAAAAAATAGAGAAGAAAAAACTTTGCATTTAATGCATTTAAATTATGTGGCTCGCGAATTGGAAGGTCGCTATGAAATAGGAAGAATTAAAGCTTTACAATGGGAAAATTCGCTTGTAACGATTAAGAATACAACTATTAGAAAATTAGCTGAATTGGAGAAAGTGAAGCAATCGGCTTGGAACGTTTATTTGCAAATGTGTAAACGTAAAGAAATTGAACCAGAATTGCATAAAGATGATATTATAAATCAATTACTTTTTATTAAATCCACTTTATATGAAACGAAGAAAATTAAAAATATTGCTAAACGGAGAGCTATTAAAGAAGGCATTATTAAATCAAAATTTTCAAAATAAATTTTTTTAAATATTTTAACAGCTGTTTTATAACCTGGAAAATCTACAACAAACAAGAAAACACGAGTTTTCTCCGCGCTCTTGACCAGGAACCTTCATAAGTGTACCGGTGTACCCTTATCACGACAGAAGTTGTAAAAATGTCATAGTTGCCATGATCGTCATCTGGTCAACAAAGGCAGTTGGAACAAACTTGTTGGATGTTTCTGAAAGAAAATTTTATTCGCTTTCAATTATTATAATAGAGGTCAAATTAGCATAATTGTAGTGTTTAAGGAGCAATATTGACATTTGGGAGAGACGTCGAAAGCGTATGAAAATAAGTCAACAGGTGGTCCTTCTTTGTTCTATTTGTACTGGCCAACTAAGACAGTTGCGACAAATATGTTAGATGTCTCTGAAAGAAAATTTTATCCTCTTTCAATAATAATAGAGGTCAAATTAGCGTAATTGTACTCTTTGAGGAGCTACATTGACATTCGCGAGAGACCTCGAAAGCGTATGAAAATAAGTCAACTCTGATGATTCTTTGAAATCTTAAATTGATCAATTGACATTATTATAGGTACCTATAAAAGTAAGTTCTGCCCGAAGAGTCCCCAAACAATGTCAACATGTGGCCTATTAGGTGCAATCACTCTGTGCTTGAAAATTACGTTTTGGACATTTTCCAAAAGAAAATTTAGAAAAACGCAAGCGTTGAAGTTGTTATATTCTCGTAGACTTTCGCAAACAATAAATTGGCGTAGGTAACTAAGATTGATTGATATGCACAAAAATAATATATTCTTGTGCCTAAAACAGACGTCATGTGATCGCATAACAATAGTTTTCACCTAGCAAAACAAAAATGTAACCTTTTGAACTTAACAAACACCAAAACATAATTGAATTTCAAAAAAAAGGTCGTTGCTCTGTAGTGTACGTTTAAAACAAACTTTAGTGTAGTTTCCACTCGAATATCAATTTATTTCATTGAATAATATATTATTTTTGTTCAATCGGTTTGTATGTACTTTTAAAAATGTTTATAAACTTGTTTAAACGATAAACTTGATTGCCCACACTTAAATTACATTTATTATTTGGATTTAATAAAAAAAATAAATGTACGTACGTACAACCTGCTTAAAATTGCTAAACCTACATCTACTAAAAGTTATGTCATTTTTAAGTATAATTGTTATATAAATAAAAGTTGCAATCGTTTAGGTATAATGAGATCATGAGGTATTAATTATTACAAAAAGTCTTATTTAAAAGGTTCTTCTCCAGTTGTAGTAGACAGTCATTTTATGGAAATGAGCTTCAAAAACTCTTGTAAACAACGAATTTGGTATGTATATTGTATAATTCAGTATTTGGTTAGTAATGTAGTATAAAAGTTCCCAAAAAATAAAGTTATGCATTTGGGAATAGAAAATTTGTGGTCAAAATCAAAATGTCATTTATTTATCGCCAAAACTATCCATATTAGAAACTTCAAATAAAAGTTGTAGGCCATAAAATATACCATTGAATTGTCTACATACTATAAAATACTTAGTATTTTTTTCTACAACTCACCATTAAGCCAGAAAAATAATTTTTAAGAGATTTAACATGAAAAATCTCTAATCACCCACTATCAAAACTTTCCTGATTAATTTGGGAATAGAAGCTTCAAATAAAAGTTGTAGGGCATAAAATATGCCATTAAATTGTATACACTTTTTGTACTTAGCATTCTTTGCTACAACTCGCCATTAAGCCAGAAATTTAATTTTTAAGGAATTTAACATGAAAAATCTCTAATCACCCACTATGGGAATTTCCTGCTTTCCTGATTATTTTAGGAAAAGAAGCTTCAAATAAAAGTAGTAAGGCATAAAATATGCCATTAAATTGTATACACGTTTTGTAATTAGCATTCTTTGCTACAACTCGCCATTAAGCCAGAAATTTAATTTTTAAGGAATTGAACATGAAAAATCTCTAATCACCCACTATGGGAATTTCCTGCTTTCCTGATTATTTTAGGAAAAGAAGATTCAAATAAAAGTTGTGGGGCTTAAAATATGCCATTAAATTGTATACACTTTTTGTACTTAGCATTCTTTGCTACAACTCGCCATTAAGCCAGAAATTTAATTTTTAAGGAATTTAACATGAAAAATCTCTAATCACCCACTATCGGAATTTCCTGCTTTCCTGATTATTTTAGGAAAAGAAGCTTCAAATAAAAGTAGTAAGGCATAAAATATGCCATTAAATTGTATACACTTTTTGTACTTAGCATTCTTTGCTACAACTCGCCATTAAGCCAGAAATTTAATTTTTAAGGAATTTAACATGAAAAATCTCTAATCACCCACTATCGGAATTTCCTGCTCTCCTGATTATTTTAGGAAAAGAAGCTTCAAATAAAAGTAGTAAGGCATAAAATATGCCATTAAATTGCATACACGTTTTGTACTTAGCATTCTTTGCTACAACTCGCCATTAAGCCAGAAATTTAATTTTTAAGGAATTTAACATGAAAAATCTCTAATCACCCACTATGGGAATTTCCTGCTCTCCTGATTATTTTAGGAAAAGAAGCTTCAAATAAAAGTAGTAAGGCATAAAATATGCCATTAAATTGTATACACTTTTTGTACTTAGCATTCTTTGCTACAACTCGCCATTAAGCCAGAAATTTAATTTTTAAGGAATTTAACATGAAAAATCTCTAATCACCCACTATCGGAATTTCCTGCTTTCCTGATTATTTTAGGAAAAGAAGCTTCAAATAAAAGTAGTAAGGCATAAAATATGCCATTAAATTGTATACACTTTTTGTACTTAGCATTCTTTGCTACAACTCGCCATTAAGCCAGAAATTTAATTTTTAAGGAATTTAACATGAAAAATCTCTAATCACCCACTATCGGAATTTCCTGCTCTCCTGATTATTTTAGGAAAAGAAGCTTCAAATAAAAGTTGTAGGACATAAAATATGCCATTAAATTGCATACACGTTTTGTACTTAGCATTCTTTGCTACAACTCGCCATTAAGCCAGAAATTTAATTTTTAAGGAATTGAACATGAAAAATCTCTAATCACCCACTATGGGAATTTCCTGCTTTCCTGATTATTTTAGGAAAAGAAGATTCAAATAAAAGTTGTGGGGCTTAAAATATGCCATTAAATTGTATACACTTTTTGTACTTAGCATTCTTTGCTACAACTCGCCATTAAGCCAGAAATTTAATTTTTAAGGACTTTAACATGAAAAATCTCTAATCACTCACTATCGGAAGTTCCTGCTTTCCTGATTATTTTAGGAAAAGAAGCTTCAAATAAAAGTAGTAAGGCATAAAATATGCCATTAAATTGTATACACTTTTTGTACTTAGCATTCTTTGCTACAACTCGCCATTAAGCCAGAAATTTAATTTTTAAGGCATTGAACATGAAAAATCTCTAATCACCCACTATCAAAACTTCCTGCTTTCCTGATTATTTTAGGAAAAGAAGCTTAAAATAAAAGTTGTAGGGCATAAAATATGCCATTAAATTGTATACACTTTTTGTACTTGGCATTCTTTGCTACAACTCGCTATTAAGCCAGAAATTTAATTTTTAAGTAATTTATAACATGAAAAATCTCTAATCACCCACTATCGGAATTTTCTGCTTCCCTGATTATTTTAGGAAAAGAAGCTTCAAATAAAAGTTGTAGGGCATAAAATATGCCATTAAATTGTATACACTTTTTGTACTTAGCATTCTTTGCTACAACTCGCCATTAAGCCAGAAATTTAATTTTTAAAGAACTTAACATGAAAAATCTCTAATCACCCACTATCGGAATTTCCTGCTTTCCTGATTATTTTAGGAAAAGAAGCTTCAAGTAAAAGTTGTAGGGCATAAAATATGCCACTAATTGTCAACACTTTTTGTACTTAGCATTCTTTGCTACAACTCGCCATTAAGCCAGAAAAATAATTTTTAAGGAATTTAACATGAAAAATCTCTAATCACCCACTATCGGAATTTCCTGCTTTCCTGATTATTTTAGGAAAAGAAGCTTCAAATAAAAGTAGTAAGGCATAAAATATGCCATTAAATTGTATACACTTTTTGTACTTAGCATTCTTTGCTACAACTCGCCATTAAGCCAGAAATTTAATTTTTAAGGCATTGAACATGAAAAATCTCTAATCACCCACTATGGGAATTTCCTGCTTTCCTGATTATTTTAGGAAAAGAAGCTTCAAATAAAAGTTGTGGGGCTTAAAATATGCCATTAAATTGTATACACTTTTTGTACTTAGCATTCTTTGCTACAACTCGCCATTAAGCCAGAAAAATAATTTTTAAGAGATTTAACATGAAAAATCTCTAATCACCCACTATCAAAACTTCCTGCTTTCCTGATTATTTTAGGAAAAGAAGCTTCAAATAAAAGTTGTAGGGCATAAAATATGCCATTAAATTGTATACACTTTTTGTACTTAGCATTCTTTGCTACAACTCGCCATTAAGCCAGAAATTTAATTTTTAAGGAATTTAACATGAAAAATCTCTAATCACTCACTATCGGAATTTCCTGCTTTCCTGATTATTTTAGGAAAAGAAGCTTCAAATAAAAGTAGTAAGGCATAAAATATGCCATTAAATTGTATACACTTTTTGTACTTAGCATTCTTTGCTACAACTCGCCATTAAGCCAGAAATTTAATTTTTAAGGCATTGAACATGAAAAATCTCTAATCACCCACTATCAAAACTTCCTGCTTTCCTGATTATTTTAGGAAAAGAAGCTTAAAATAAAAGTTGTAGGGCATAAAATATGCCATTAAATTGTATACACTTTTTGTACTTAGCATTCTTTGCTACAACTCGCCATTAAGCCAGAAATTTAACATGAAAAATCTCTAATCACCTACTATGGGAATTTCCTGCTTTCCTGATTATTTTAGGAAAAGAAGCTTCAAATAAAAGTTGTAGGACATAAAATATGCCATTAAATTGTATACACTTTTTGTACTTAGCATTCTTTGCTACAACTCGCCATTAAGCCAAAAATTTAATTTTTAAAGAACTTAACATGAAAAATCTCTAATCACCCACTATCGGAATTTCCTGCTTTCCTGATTATTTTAGGAAAAGAAGCTTCAAGTAAAAGTTGTAGGGCATAAAATATGCCACTAATTGTCAACACTTTTTGTACTTAGCATTCTTTGCTACAACTCGCCATTAAGCCAGAAATTTAATTTTTATGGGATTTAACATAAAAAATTTCTAATCACCCACTATCAAAACTTCCTGCTTTCCTGATTATTTTAGGAAAAGAAGCTTCAAATAAAAGTTGTGGGGCTTAAAATATGCCATTAAATTGTATACACTTTTTGTACTTAGCATTCTTTGCTACAACTCGCCATTAAGCCAGAAAAATAATTTTTAAGAGATTTAACATGAAAAATCTCTAATCACCCACTATCAAAACTTCCTGCTTTCCTGATTATTTTAGGAAAAGAAGCTTCAAATAAAAGTTGTAGGGCATAAAATATGCCATTAAATTGTATACACTTTTTGTACTTAGCATTCTTTGCTACAACTCGCCATTAAGCCAGAAATTTAATTTTTAAGGAATTTAACATGAAAAATCTCTAATCACTCACTATCGGAATTTCCTGCTTTCCTGATTATTTTAGGAAAAGAAGCTTCAAATAAAAGTAGTAAGGCATAAAATATGCCATTAAATTGTATACACTTTTTGTACTTAGCATTCTTTGCTACAACTCGCCATTAAGCCAGAAATTTAATTTTTAAGGCATTGAACATGAAAAATCTCTAATCACCCACTATCAAAACTTCCTGCTTTCCTGATTATTTTAGGAAAAGAAGCTTAAAATAAAAGTTGTAGGGCATAAAATATGCCATTAAATTGTATACACTTTTTGTACTTAGCATTCTTTGCTACAACTCGCCATTAAGCCAGAAATTTAATTTTTAAGGAATTTAACATGAAAAATCTCTAATCACCTACTATGGGAATTTCCTGCTTTCCTGATTATTTTAGGAAAAGAAGCTTCAAATAAAAGTTGTAGGACATAAAATATGCCATTAAATTGTATACACTTTTTGTACTTAGCATTCTTTGCTACAACTCGCCATTAAGCCAAAAATTTAATTTTTAAAGAACTTAACATGAAAAATCTCTAATCACCCACTATCGGAATTTCCTGCTTTCCTGATTATTTTAGGAAAAGAAGCTTCAAGTAAAAGTTGTAGGGCATAAAATATGCCACTAATTGTCAACACTTTTTGTACTTAGCATTCTTTGCTACAACTCGCCATTAAGCCAGAAATTTAATTTTTATGGGATTTAACATAAAAAATTTCTAATCACCCACTATCAAAATTTCCTGCTTTCCTGATTATTTTAGGTAAAAAAGTTTCTAATAAAAGTAGTAAGTCATATAATATACCATTAAATTGTCTACAATTTTTGTACTTAGCATTCTTTGCTACAACTCACTATTAAGCCAGAAATTTAATTTTTAAGTAATTTATAACATGAAAAATCTCTAATCACCCACTACCGGAATTTTCTGCTTCCCTGATTATTTTAGGAAAAGAAGCTTCAAATAAAAGTTGTAGGGCATAAAATATGCCATTAAATTGTCAAAGCCAGAAAAATAATTTTTAATGGATTGAACATGAAAAATCTCTAATTACCTATACTCTTGTAATTTCCTGCCTGCCTGATTATTTTAGGAAAATATGCTTTAAATAAGAGTTGTAGGGCATAAAATATGCTACATTTTTTGTACCTAGAATTTTTTACTACAACTCACCATTAAGCCAGTAAATCCTTACTCTACGAGCTTTGTAAATTCGGATTTAGAAAGGTGTCTACTGTGTAGCCCTAACAGCCTTATTTATAAGCTCCAAAACTGCATCTTACGAGATTACAACTCAAAATAACAATTCCATTTACCTACTGTCCTTCTTTTCTGTAAAATTACTTTTCTTGTTGGTAATTTGTTTACACAGTATCAGACATTTTTTTTAACCACCGACAGACTTACTTCAACAAATAATAGCATTAAATTTCCTCCTACATCTCCACAGTGTGTTCATTATTTTTGTATTTTTATTACTTGTTGTTTTGTCATTCTTATGCATTAGAAACAATATCGATCATATAGTGTTTACAAACCACAAACGATTTGATACAACTTTATTAGAAAACTATTGTTGACCCTTAGACTTTAACTACTCTTATCATTGATGTAATGCCAGTTAAGGGTAATTATTGAAAAATATTTAAAACTATCTCTACAACACAGTACTCAAAATATTTGGGGTTGGAAAATTTTATGTCTAAAATCGATACCAATATTTTTCTTATGAGCTCCATATTTTGCCATATTATTCTGATTCCAAAAACGTGTAATCTAAGTTAAACAAAAAAGAAGGGGACACACGTGCCTATATTTTTATTAAATCGAGTAGCCACGAAAAAACAATTGATGCGTTGAAACTGACAACTCGGGGTTTCTTTTCTTCAACTTCTACTGTTTCTTCATAGCTACTTGATTTAATCAAGTTCCTAAAAGTTGCACAAAAAATCCAATAATGTCAAAAGTCTGACTGAGAGACTTTTTTATTACTATGTTTTACATGCACTTAAAATTGAACTTGAAAAAGTATAAGTTCTCTGACTCTTTTTATTTTGATGACTACACTACAAAGAAAAGTAAAAGGATTAGTAAGGTAGATAAAAGGATTAGTAGATAAAACATCTTGTAGAAACTATTTTATGCGAGTTTCAAGTTCAATAACTTTTCATCAAGATTTTGAATCAGCAGAAAATTTTTGTGTTGTATAAGCTTTTTTAAAACCGATTGAACGATTTAGGAGAAGAAAAAAAATACATCGAAGGGGTAAAAAGAATAGAATTGTGCGCGAGTGTCGAGTTAAAAAGCTTAATTTGCTGAATTTAATACAATTTTTCCGGTTTTTCTAAATTTTACTTTATTGGCAACGTTAACACAAAATGTATAGGGTGTTTTAAAAAAAATTGTTTTTGATAGCTTAAATGGCATTTTCTGCTAATAAAAACGAGAGTTTTTAGAGCTCCAACCAAGATTTGGTGTATGGTACTGCAACACAGATCCCTGATGACGAGTGGTGGAAATGCGTAGATACCTAAATTGGTATTTATCCCCACCAACGCAATAGTCAACGTATTTAAATTATTAAAGGAGCGGGGCCAAATCTTCGCGAACTTATCCCTACCGCTTGTCAAGTTAAATCTGCTTTGCACTAACATCACTTAATTTTAGTCTCCGTTCAGCAAACAGGTGCAGCTAAGCCACTCCCCACAAATTTCTGTCAAATAAGGTTGACGCATGCCCTTAATGGCCATAATAAAAGTGTCAATTTAATAAGAAGCCAAGGGCTATATCTCTAAAACTAAAAAAGATATCAAAAATCGCCCGAAACCGTTTGGGTAGTACGGAGAGGGAAATCTAAAGATGTAGTAAGTGACGCACCCCCACTTACCCCCTAAGCTCCAGTCACCCCAATTAAAAAATCTTAAATAGTAACCCCCTACTTGTGATACATCAATGGAAAGCCCTTAAAAAATGCTTACCAGTGGTACCAAGTAAAAAAATTAATTTTTAAATGAAATGAAAATTATTCAACCAAATGCATTTTAAGTTGGTACTACTGGAAAGCAATTTTTAAGGGGTTTCCATTGATGTATCACAAGTAGGGGGTTGATATTTAAGATTTTTGGGTGGCTGGAGCTTAGGAAGTAACTGGGGGTGAATCACTTACTAAGTACATTATTAGATTTCCCCCTCTCTACTAGCCAAACGGTTTCCGGTGATTTTTGATATCTGTTTTATAGTTTTCGGAGATATAGCCTTTTTAAATTAACACACTGTATGTATTCCGGATGTTCATTTTACGGAAGTTTCCGAAAATCAAAACCATATCATTTAAGAGTTAATAGATTACATAAATAAACGATAATTATTTTCTGAGCTCAGACTATAATTTTGTCAGTACAGTTATCTTCGATTGGCCGACATCTCAAAAAGCTGATAGGAATTTTTTTTTAAATTAAATTGTAGTCCTCTGGCCAACCGAAAAGGAAACTTTTCTTCGACATTTTTAAAAATATACTTACAGTTTAGCAATTTTTGAGACAGTTAAAAATTAATAGACGTCAAAATTTATTTTTTCCTTCAAAAAAGAAAATTAGGACGTATCGACCTTAAAGTTACTCATATTCATGCCTTAATTGAAAATTTCTTTAAATTATGACTTTGGCCTAAATTTAAAAAAAAATTTTAAACATAGTCCGAAAGACTTTGTTCATAAATAACCTACTTAAATATTTACAATGATAAAGTTAATATTAAATATGTCAAAATGGACGTCAAAGAAGAGGCAGAGATTGATTATAAAATTGCTACGAAAAGTTAACAAACTAAGGACAAACTTTGGTACTTTTTTGAACAAAAAATTTGTAATAAGATCAATTGTTTAATCAAATTAGGCTACCATGCTACTATGTTTTTTTTAAATGTATTTTTATATTAATTAATCTATATCTTTAACCTTACATACAGCAAGAGCCAAGCTTTTATCATTACTTTAATGCGATCGAATTGATTCTTTTTTAAAAATAAGAAGCGATTTACTAAAATTCAAAGATAAAATCTATTAATAGGAATTGTTATATATTTATAGAAATAAAAAATGTGAGAAAATTTTTGTTAATCTATTTTAGATTATCTTCTTTCCTCTCGGATTAATCATAAACCCTATATTTATTTTACTTAAAATCAAAATATAGATGTAAAGTGTCAACCTAAATAAATATTTTTGTATCCAACACGTTTGTTATGCTGATTCATTTAATAAAAAAAATATATAATTTTGTAATCGTTATGTTGAGTGGTGTTGGCCTGTTGGAGACTGATTGTGATTATGAATGGCTATGAATGCACGTTCGTTCCTTATGAAAAGAACGTGATTTTAAGACTCAAGACAGTTGAGTAATGAATGAATTACATAATCTAGCTGTATGCTGTCTCAAAGTTCTTCGAGAACTAGATCAATCGGGTAGTTTGGTTTGGCTCCTTTTAAGTAGCTTTGGTTGGGAAAAATTAACGAAATATCCATTCAGTCAGTCAGTCAAGCATGGGGATGTTTCTTCAGGTGTCTACCAATACGAAAATACGTCCTGACTGAAGACACTTCGTAATAGTCTCTTATTTCTTAGTTCTCAGCAGCTAACTCTAGGTTAGCAGCAGTATCCGCTTTTCTGTCTATCTTTATTAGCTGTTTTTCTATCTGGCTGTTGACTGGCTGACTTTTCAAAAAAATACTAAAATTTCCATCTCTATTATGTGGCTAAGAAAGAAAAATTTTAGAACTAAAGACAGTTAGGTAATGAATCAATTACATAATATAGCTGTCTCAAAGTTCTCTAAGAACTAGATCAATCAGGTAGTTTGGTTTGACTCCTTTTAATAGCTCTGGTTGGGAAAAATTATCGAAATATCCATTTTCCTGCATGGGGATGTTTCTTCAGGTGTCTACCAATACTAAAATACGTCCTGACTGAAGACACTTCGTAACCGTCTCTTATTTCTTAGTTCGCAGCAGCTAACTCTAGGTTAGCAGCAGTATCCGCTTTTCTGTCTGTCTTTATTAGCTGTTTTTCTATCTCGTTGTTGACTGGCTGACTTTTCAAAAAAATACTAAAATTTCCATCTCTATTATGTGGCTAAGAAAGAAAAATTTTAGAACTAACGACAGTTAGGTAATGAATCAATTACATAATATAGCTGTCTCAAAGTTCTCTAAGAACTAGATCAATCAGGTAGTTTGGTTTGGCTCCTTTTAAGTAGCTCTGGTTGGGAAAAATTATCGAAATATCCATTTTCATGCATGGGGATGTTTCTTCAGGTGTCTACCAATACTAAAATAATAGTAATAGTCTCTTATTTCTTAATTCTCAGCAGCTAACCCTAGGTTAGCAGCAGTATCCGCTTGTCTGTCTGTCTTTATTAGCTGTTTTTCTATCTGGTTGCTGACTGGCTGACTTTTCAAAAAATACCAAAATTGCCATCTCTATTACGTGGCTTAGAAAGAAAAATCTTCTTTAGATGATTTAGCACTTTTGATTGCAAAATGAGTGCAGATGTAAATCAATTTTCTATGATTTTAAGAATGTGACGCCTCTTTTTATAAACGTACGCATGAGTATGGAAATCTATGTGTGTAAACAAATCAACGCTATTCAAAATCCACTGAGACTAATTATAATGAATTAATGATAAAGTAGATATTGCAATTAATTCTAAAAATTAAAAAAAATGACGTTTGTTTATTTTTTAAATAATTAAACATAATTAGTAGAAAATTGATTATTAGAAAATGGCGAAAATGTTAAAAGGAAACCAACGTAATATCATATAATGGGTATGACGCTTTGTATAGTGGATGGGAATCCAGTAATTAGTAATTTTGTTATTCTTTATCATATCAGCAAAATTCACACTAAATGTTGAAAAATGTATAGATTAAGTACGGTGACGTAATAAAAGAAAAACAAATCATAGATGATAGAAAGAAAAAATCTAAAATGGCCTCCTAATTTTTCTCTACTATTCAGGATAGGACTGGCCAGGTAGGCAATTTTGGGAGGGTCAAATTTGAAAGTTCGAATCTCATTTAGTAGATAATAATTAATACTTCTAATTAATAAACCTACTGTTCTAACCAAACCAAACCTAAAATCCATAGGGGAAAGTGGGTGAATATCGACCACCTAAGGCATTTTTTGTATAAAATCTATAAATTTGATTCAATAAATCTGTAATGTCCAGTATACTTCCATGCTTCTTAGGATTATTGTAAAAATTGAACATATTAACACATTCCTCCAAAAATAAATAATGTAAAAGTCAAGCAAGAATTTGAGGGGTAAAATCGACCCGCTGGGTCAAATCGACCATCAGGTAGGATAATATTGACCAAAGTATTAATTCATATAATTATTATTTATATTAGAAAATATATTAAAAAAATATATTAAACATTAAGAAAGATCATCTGAGAGTGCCTTAGAAGGTTCGTTCTTAAGGGTTATTTATCATTTTATATTAGCTATATCTCGAAAATGATAAGGAATATAGAGAAAATGAATAGAAACGATCTTGTAGGAAATTTGATAAGCTTTCATTTTGTTAGGAAATTTTTTTCTCTAGGACCCATCATATTTTAGATATAAGCGAAAACCCCAAAAACGCGACCTTTTTCCATCCCCTCCTTTCATAAGCCATATAGCTAGAACCGGGGACTTTTAGTATTTTTACCTTCAAATCACTCCAAACACATTCCTTAAGAAAAAAATTCCACCCTCTTCCATTTCCTCTCTACACCCCTTTTTTGAGCGTTTACTAGACTACTAGATACCAATTGAATTGTTTAGTTGCTTTTAACAGTTAATCCATATTAATTTTTTTATAAAAACCACTAAATCAATCACAATGAGAATCACAGGTATGAAATCGAAAACAAAAGTTGAAGAAAGTGTATATGGCGAAGGACATCCACACTCCTACGTTATTAAATGGCTGTAAAAAATAAAATCTAACTGCATTCTTTAAAGTACTGTTAATTTTTTATTATATATTTTTTTTAAATAAATGTGTAATAAATTATTATGTACCTTTATTATTAATTGTATCAAACTAACAATTAGGAAGTTAATAAGGTTATGGTTAATTACAATTCAGTTAGTACTTAACTGTCGTTTTTTTGTTCAATTTAGAAAAGAAAAAATTTATTTAAATATCAAACCACTATTGTTTTATATTACAGACGTTCTCAAACTTATATATAAAAATATATAGAGGGTGGGTGTTTTTTGTGTGGACGAAACATTGCTCATTATCTCATTAACCATAAGAGATTATCTAAACCAATTTTGGCGTAGTAATACGTAATTATTGGACTTACATTTAAAAAATATTTACATACAGTGTGTCCAGGGATTGACTTTCAAAAACTATCCAAAAAGGCACTTTACTTCAAGAGAAATTAGTTTTTTTATAATTTGGTGTAATCGTGTAATTCCAAAACAATAAATAAAATATAATACCTAGTGAAGTCAATCCCTGGACACACTGTACTTGTGTTTTTTAAATGGAACACCCAGTATATTTTTGCATATTCGGATCCCCAGTAACATTTAGAATTAAAAATGTATAAGCTTTTATCTACCTATCACTAACCGTTCTTGAGGTATTGTCACTTTTCAGAAATAGAGTAAACTTTGGAGCCAAGATGCCACTTACGACAGGACCGTAATCTAAATTTTCAAATTCTGTTTGTACCACCGACTATTGATAACAATCGACTTACAAAAAAATATGGTAAACTTTTCCCAGGATTCCTTACTGCACTTAAATTCCAATTGTCTTCTATTCTTAGTTTTCTATAGCTAATTAAAATCGCACTCATTGAAGAAGAAAAAACTAAAAATGATTGTGCTCATTGACCATTGACGAATTTCCATAATAACCTGTCTGCCAAGTATCATGACCTTTTATGATTCATCTTTCCATTGTCTCATCTCTTTTAAGTTTTAATGGGTTTGGAGGAGTAGGTATTACAACATCTAAAAATCCGGCCAATAAATTTCACTTAAAAGTGACAAATTAAAAAAATATCTAACTGTAAATGAAAGAAAACCTTTCCATTTTAGTTTTCTTGATAAATTACACAAAAATTTAATTTCTTCTAGTCCTACGAAATTTTATAAATTACGCAATGTAAATTTATGAGAGGTATCAAAAACGTCTGAAAAGTTTTTCAACTTTAATTTTAAGGTAAATTAGTTTTTATGTCTTTGAGAATTGTCCAAAATTGCCTACTAGACTGACGTGTAATAATAAAAGTCTTCAACTTGAAAAGCCGATGACATATTCTTGCGGTGCAACCGTGCGGTTAAATAATCTTGCGACTTGCGTTCTTGCGAGATGCAATGTTTGTTGCTGCAATATACAAATGTTTGTTGTTTAATTTTAAAAATAACGCCATTTACGCACGTATAGTGAAAAATATGTCTTTTCTGTTTAGACAATTTGTTAATTTCAATAATTAAGTAACCAAGTTACTTCGGGGAGGCACGAGGTGCCGACTTGATATACTATTTTTATAATCGTCTGTTGTGATTTTTAGAGTTTTTTTTTTTTTAAGAGATTTTTTCAATTTTCGATTAGATGTGAGGGGGAGGCGTGGGGGGGGGGGGGGGGGCTTTAAATGGGCGAAAATCGACACTTTTTAGGGAAAATTTTAAATCTTTGTTACCCTTTAAATGCAAGAGCTCAAAATTTACAGTTATTTAAGGAACACCCCTAGGTATCCCCTCCACAAATTTCAAACCAATCGAAGTGACGAAATTGTTTTTATAGATCTCATTGGACAAAAAATCGAAATTTGTCAATCGACACAAAAATTTGGATTCGGGTACGCTAGGGTTGCCCCATAAACGCCCCGGTTTTAGTTTTGAAAATAAACGATAGATGGCCACGCAGTGGTCGTCACAAAATTTCCAAAAATCGTCTTCCAACTTTGAAATATCGCACAGCAAAAAGTAAACAAAAATTAAAAATTCCAAGGGACATTGGACCACCCTCGCCCCTTCGACCGTCGTTAGGCAAAAATTCAGATCGATCCCTTCGGCGGATTCCGAGTGTAAGGAATCCCCGGAATTTCGGCGTAGGCTAAAAACTTTTTTTTTACCGTTGAATTCAAATTCCGGATCGGGCGTCTCTAGAGGGTTTAGATCGTCGGTCCGATATCGGTTTCCCGATACCTCACGTACGCGCACCACGGTGGGGGGGGGGACAAGAAATGACCCTCGCGGCGAGACGCCTGGGACCTTTCCTACGGCATCGAGGGCTTTCGGACCAGAATCAAAAGTTACACCGCACCTTCCTCTACGATCTACCGCGAGAAAATTTTTACGACTTCCATACAGAGGGCGCTGCGATTTCTCAAAAAAGGGTCCATTTTTGGTGACTATTTGGCGATTGCGGGAGAACCGGAAAGCGCACGGCGTCCATCCTGTTCTCAGATGGGGAGGAGTCGATTTGGCTTGGTGAGCCGCCGGGAATTTTTCGGGGCATCCATAGGGCGCCTCAAAATTGGATTGGGGCAGTCGGGAAAAGCGAAAAATTGAAAAAAAATCGTAAAGACAATGGGGGAGGAAAGTTGAGATTTTTCCGCTTGATTATCTGTTTTGGGCCGAATCTCCGTCGTAGACCCCGGGTGGAGGGGCCAAAAAGACCTTAATAAAAAAAGTCACATAATAGAGTAAGCAAGTTCGTTTATTGGACGAAACCGATCTCTATAGTATACATAGTATATAAAATTCGGGGTCAAATCTGACGAATCTGGCGTCAAAAATGAGCTAGGGCCAAAGGGGCCGAGTTATGAATATTACAAATTTTTTTAGATGTTTGGACTTCTCTTTTAAAAATTACCATTTTTTTTAACGACCCTTGGGGCAACATCCGTGTCGAGTTTCGAATCGATCGGAGATTCCCCTCTATTTTTAAAGGTCGCTCAAAGTCGAAAAAAATGAAAAAAAATTAATTTTTTAAAAATCGATTTGAAAATTGGTATGAAGGTGAGGGAGGTGCCTTAGACGACATTTTCATTTATTAAAAATCCGAAAGTTGAAAAACAAGACATAGTATGAGCCTAGAGTTTTGATTTCTTTATTAATAATCCCTTAAAAACCCTTAAAAACAAGAATATCAAGCAACCTTTTGTCAAGCCACGTTTTTCCCACTTTGTCGCAAATACGTGTGGGGCCTAGGAAACATCCATATGGTTGGTTGCTAGAGTTGTTTGAAGAAAAATACAACCTTTTACTTTAACTATCTACAAAAGTCAGATTTCAAATAAGACAAACAGGGGTGGCACGGGGGAATTCTCTAAATGTGAACAATTCAACATTTTTATACTTTAAAAATTGTTATCTATCTTGGTTTTTAAAAATATTGAAAGACGGTCGCGTCTTGCCTTAGCACAATTCCGAAAATTTATTTTTCGACTTTGAAAACTCGCAAAACCAAAACTATGCAAAAAGTCAGAAGTTTTATAGCTTTGACAAGACTTTATCACACTGAACTTGACCTTGTACAACTTTTTTAATTTGTTTGGATTTATAGAAGATTTTTTAGTAGAATTTAAGGGCCCTACCTTGAAAAAAGGATGTCGCCATGGTGACAGCTTCATACTATGCAGTATGACAAACTTCGCCTTGCCTATTTGGGGCATTTGGGGAAGCGTTAATCCATTTAAAAAAATGCATGAGAACCTTAGCCCATCTAACTGATACAAGGCAGAATCTACGTTCATCATTATTGGAATCTGACTATTCCGGATGAACCCGATTTGATCATTGATTTTTAAAAAATCCGAAAGCCGATTTCCACAAGAATCATCATGAAGCAGAGAAAAACCCATAAGTTATTATTCAATTGTAACACCATGGAAGACTTCCCTTAAACGTCTGATATGGGTTCTCATCATAGAGAGAGATTTACAGAACTTTTCAAAACTCTACAAGATGATGGTTGGATTCTTACTGTAGAGTTTTGGAACTCACTGTTACTTCGAGATCTCGACTTAATATTAAGGTAGGGGAGAGTTGTTCAAAACAGGGTAGTCGGATAAAACCGGGTACCAGTCATTTTATCTTAAGGGTTGCTTATCTAAGGGATTTTAACGCTACTAGTATAGTACCTCATTATAGATAATTGATGGTAATAAAGGTGGTACCTATAATGTGCATTTCGTGTCAGTTTTACTGCGTTTTTCGATTCTTTATCATTAGCTATATCGACGAATGTTACTAATTAGTGTGACAATTTAAATTTTTTAATTACACTTTATTTAGACGGTAATGAGTTTTGTCAAAAGTATAGAATATTGTGGCTTTGGTTTAACATAAAATTTTCGTTACTTTTGCATAGTGTGTAAATTTTGCACCATTTTGTTAACTGTAGCGCAAGGACGGCTAAAACCGGGTACCATGTTGATTGCTAAAATCGGGTAGGTAGTTAGGTACCCGGTTTTAACCATCTCTTAAATAAATCGTTTTTTCAAATTTCCTGATCATTATTACCTACTCAACCGGTGCAAAAGCGCATTGGCTCCGTGTCGGTTATGTCGGTGCGGTCCCAATCGAAAAAGCTATTAGACAGTTTTTTATTTTATAAATCCATAAATATATCCACTTTAATTTCATTTTTATGTAATTTAAATGAGTAGCCGGTTTTGACCACCTAGGTGGATAAAATGGGTATTTTCCATTTTAAGAATAATGGCTGTTCATGTGTTCATATGAAATGAGACTTTACTATAAAAAATTACTATGAGCAATCAAAACTACTGTAGTCTCTCAACTTGTCAAGTAATCGTGAAAACATTTCCTACCAATGATGAGTGTTTTGCCCAACCTTCCCATACGTCTTATGATTTGAAAGTAGGTGATAAGTCTTTATCAGGTTAGTTTTCGACTCCTACGTTGTCGATGCGAGCAACAACTGTAGTAGCGATTTGAAGATTAGAAGTAATGCATAACGAGTACAGAAAAAACGGGTACAGAAAAATATTTTAGCCAACAAGTGCCTGGGTTACGAATCCGACACTACCTAGCAGATAGAAAATTACAAGGTATCTTTTGAATATTTTTCTTCTCACAAAGAAACACATTGGGAAGCAATGAATGAAATCAGAAAAATTAAACGACAATACCCTGTGATACCAAATTTGTCAGAATATGTCAAAAATAGACACTGTTGGACTACTAAAACCCCAGTATCAGCTTCAACAGAAAGACCGTCGAAAGTAGAAGAAAATTATTTCAAACACTTTTGAGTCTCAACCCCAAAATTGTCGACTTCTACAGCACCTCTAGTCCTCTACGTCCTCCAAAAGCATTTGACGCTAAGGGTAGATTCCCACAGGTCGATAAAATTACGGTCAGATATCAACAGATTCAGCCATCTATCCACAGCCAGTTGCATTTACACCAATATAACTTTCATGCACGTGCACAGCAAGGCCGCTATAATGTCAGTGTGTGCTAAAAAAGCGGGCTAAAGACTGATATTTGAACACTCGCTGATGGACAAGCGCATAAATGCACCTGAATGCTTTGACTGCCAAAACAAGGGACACTCGATGGTATCAAGTGAATTGATCTATACTAGAAGAGCGATGGTACTAGCCGACCCACAGATTAGAAATAGTGGCAAAGCAGACAACGTTTTTCTCAATTTGTTGCTCTGTAATAACGCCAGTGGTTCCGAGGCTTTCCACTCTACAGATACAGTGAAGGGGTTTTAGCCGGCAGTCGTCTGTCATCCGTGTTACCTTTCTGGATGAATCCGACTGTATCCGACACTACCTGGCACACAGAAATATGGCCAGGTGTATTTGGAGATCTCCCCTCCTACCCAGTTGTCAAAAAGAAAGGTTAGGTTAGGTCCTATGTGGAAGAGAAAAATATGATATACAGGGTGAGTGTTTACAGAGGTCAATGCTATTCCATTCGGTGTATTGTGCTGAAGGTAGACCAATTCCTTAGCCTTCGCGTTCGCTTTGAATTGGAATGTTCTTTGTTTCTTCTCCTGTTTCTGGAATTCCTATAACTAGCGTAGAGAAATTACCAGATCGTACTATTGCAACAGCTACGAAATTATAAGAAAAACACTTCGTTTTTGTCGTCGTACGGGGTCGTAGGGGAAAGTGCGATGTAACTTTCGAGCCCTGTCCAAGAGCCTTCGGTGCCATAAAAAAGATGGCGAGCGTCTCGCCGCAAGGGTCATTTTTTCTCCCTCTCCGTGAGGCGGGTATGGTAGATAGAGAGGAACCGATACCGAAACGATGATCTAAACCCCCAAGAGAAGTCTTATCCGGAGTTTAAATTCGATACGAAAAAAAAATTTTATGGTCACGCCGAAATTCCAGGAAAACGGCCAAAGGAAGAGGCCCGAATTTTGTGGGAGGCGATAGCCAAACAACATATGACGTGCAATAGGGGGTAAAATTTCAAACTTTTTGCGTACTCTTTGTGGTGCGATTTTTTAAATCCGGAGGACGATTTTCGGAAATTTTGCGACTGGCCGCGCAGTGGCCCGCTGTGCGCTCAATTTTCGAAATTTTACAAAACTAAGAGCGGGACGTTTATGGGACTACCCCAGCGTATCCGAATTCAACTTTTTGCGTCAACGCCGTCAACCGGCAAATTTTGATTTTGTACCCAATGGAAACCTATAAAAAGTTTTCTATGGCTTCGATCGGTTTGAAATTTTAGGAGGGGATACATAAGGGTGTGTCTTAAATAACTGTGAATTTTCAGCTGTTGAATGAGAAGGATAATGAAGAAGTCAATTTTTAAATCAAAAGTGTCGATTTTTTTTCATTTAAAACCCACACACGCCTATTGGAAATTTGACCTCAAGTACGCTCGAAAATGGCGCTTTTAAAAAAAAAAAACTTGGCGGACCTGGGGTCCGCCCCTGCGGAGCTTCGTTACGCAACTGTTAGAATTAACACCAGCAATCTTGGAGTATTTTGGATAAAGGTTTACAGGACGTCACCCTTACAACGAGCCCAGTCCAGCCCTTAATTTTATATTTCAGGACAAGCTTAAAATTGATTCCAAAATCGCTAATGGAGTAGTGTTAAGAAGTCTTCTTCCCAAAGACTGCTGAATTTATTTAAAAAGTTAAAATAATTCGATAAAATTTATAAATTCACCCTATTACTCCACTTCATGCAAGTACGTGCTTATAATTTTAATTTACACTTTCTTTTTCTACTGTTAATCAGATTTTAAACTTTCTTTGTTCTTTTGGCTTAGGAACAAAATTAAAACATCCATTTTATCGATCGACTCAGGTACAAAAATGCATTTCTATTCAAGAGAACCAAATTCAACGCATACCTATGCAATTTGTCGATCCCTTTTTACACCTTCAAATAGAGGCACAACTTTAGTGCTTTTATTATGGTCTATAAAAAATGACGTTTTGAGGGTTGACTAATAGTTAATCATGCGTTTTTAACTACCCCAAAATGTGTCAACCAAACAATTCCTCGTAAGTTTAACAAGAGGGACGCGAATTTAACCAAAGGGAAATTTTATACTGACCCGTTGTAAACGACTGTGAACAGGGAGCAAGCAACTTGAGCGAGTATCATCGAGGCTACACCTAACAAAAGCTACTCGCATAGTTTGCACGAGTTCAGTTTGCTCAGTAGTGTTGAAAGTGCTAAGACGGTTTAGCATTGCAACAGACTAGCGAACATGTATTAAAATAAAAATTTAATTTTTTTAAACAAAAATAGCGAATTAAAATAATTGTGTGAGAGAAAAAAGTTTGTTTTGTAGAAAGTTTACGTGCGAGTGCAATGAGTTTGGAAATTAGTAGCGTTTTGATTATTTTGGATGAAGTTACTTAATTTACGTGAACTTTTTTTGTGTTAACTAACTGTCGAAAAAATTTAAAAAAGAGCATGTGAAATCAAGAGAAGGCTCTTTTGTAACGTTTTCCACTCGTTCAAAGTTCTAAGGGATTTAGAAGTTGGTGGAGGTGCTTTCGAAAAAAAACGTGAAACAAGAGATTTTAATTAAAATTAAAAATAACGAAAAGTAGAAAAACGTAACCAAAAAAAAAACAAGTCGTAACTTACAGAACTATTTTAAATCGACGTAATGTGAAAGTGTGTAGCGGTGAAATCAGGGAAATAATTTTGGAATTAGGCTATATTAACAATAGGTAAGCTTATTAATATTAAAAAAATTTAAATGAATCAATTGTTTATAAATAAAAAACAAAAATACCAAAGTCAACTTTAATGTTCAATTATAAGTATCTTTGGTGCTCGATATATTTTTGAAAAAATCATTTTGATTCAAATTTTGTTAATAAAAAGGTCATGGTTAATTTTTATTGCATAATTAAATTTTTAATTACACATTTAGAAAGGAAATTAATAATAATAAGTAGGTGAACTGTGAAATCAAAATATGCCTATTTATTCAAAAAAGAAATTTTCGCGTTTTCAACAAATTTTTTATTTTTTAAAAATCCCTTTTTTTGTTCTACAGGAAAAAATTAAGTTATTGAAAATTGGAAAATTATGGAAATTGGTACCGTTTGTGGGTACTTTGTTTTACAAGTTGTTAACCTTGCAAAATGGGTGTATGTGAGTGTATTGAGAGATTCCAATACTTTTTATGTGATTTTTTTCCGTTAAACACTCATACTAATAACGACAATATTATAAATGTTTATAAAAAATGCGGAATGTTAATACATGCTTTAATATTCTTTTGTTCTTATGTTACCATTAAGCAACAATTGATAAAGAAATGCGTTACAATTATTATTAAAAACGCGGAAATATTATAATGTTGATGTTTCAATGCTCTTATTAAAACAGAAAAATAATTGGATCAAATCACACTATGCAGATGTAACACGAACGAACACTGGTTGTTGTAGTGCTAGTCGATGCCATTTCTTTTGTTAATGGTACGGTTATGGGGTTATGGCAATTGCATCACAGGGCTTCCTTATTTTTGATATAGTTGATTGATCCGTTGTTTACTTCGTGAAAATAGAAGTTAATTCGAATTGGCTTCTTTCTTATTAACACAAGATTTTGATTTTTGACCTTCTCGTTATACAAGGTTGGGATAAATTAATGGATCCATATGAAGCGGCCAAAGCTTCATTGGTCCAAAAAAAGGAGTGTAGGCTCGTGTTGTACAGGACAAGGGCTGATACGACGAAAACTATCAAGACTAGAAAAAAAATGAATAGATACAAACTTGTAGAGAATTTGATAAGCTTTCATTTTGCTAAGATTAACTTTTTCCCCAGGACCCACCATTTTCGAGATATAAGCGAAAAACCTTAAAACGGAACCTTTCTACCTCCTCCCTCCCTATGCCATACAGATTGAATAGTTCGAGTTAGCATATAGGAATATATGCGAGTGCAAATAAATAAGAGATATTTTTAAATGATTACGAGAGAGAAAGCGTTCTTTTTAGATAGAAAATAGGTGTGCATTAATTCATAATCTAAATATTTTCGTCCAAACACATTCCTGAAGAAGAAAATTAAACCATCTTGTATTAGACATAAATAGTGCTAAGCAACATGTCTTCGTTGTTAAGACAGTGAACGAAAATATCATCGAGATACATTTTGAAAATTCATGATATATGAAAATTAGTGTATTCTAGATTTTGGATTCATCATTTTAAATTTCTTTTTTTTTAAACAAATTCGTGATCAGTGACCTCGAAAACACTTAAATACCGAATGTCATGCAGATCCAATGGTAATTAGTATATGCTAGACGCCATTTTGGATCCGCCATTTTGAATTTCTAATTTTTTATGCTAAATTTGTAATCGGTAACTTCGAAAATCCTTAAATACCAATACTCATGGAAATCCCATGAAAATTAGTATATGCTAGCCGCCATTTTGCATCCACCATTTTGAATTTTGAATTTTTTAACGACCCTACCAGCTAAGCTAATCCCGTACCACGGCTGGGGTTTGTCAAAATGCCAGTTTGTTTATTGAATCGTCTGCGTCTCTGGTTTCTTCTGCCCTTAATTTATAAATCTGCTCGTATATCTGTCTCATATGCCAGCTTATCTATCCCTTGACTTTTACGAGACGCCTTGTAGGTTTATCTCTGAAACCTTGAATTGAAAGTTCTTTTATTCGAACTGTCAGCAGCTTATCTGTAAGTGTCGAGTCTATCTGAGCTACTTTTGGGCATTTTTAAAATCTTTGAGCGAGCACCCGCAAGTCCCGCGAAGCCGATCCCTGCCCTAAGATGTTTAGAACGATTAAAAAGGCGCTTATAAAGGGATTGCTGCTTATTTTTTTGTCTGCCTGTCTGTCTGTTTATTAAGCTGTATCAGACTTCTTATGCCCTCAATTTAACAAGCTGATCGTCTATACCTGCCTCCACGTGTCTCATAAACCAGTTTGAGTTCAGTGTCTATTTATTTACACTAGACGTTTTCTGTATGCCTGACACCATTGAATAAAAAAATACTACTCTACCAGGAAAGAGCCATTTAGCTAATAATATGGATCGCCATGTACGAGTAAATATAGCGATTTCCGGTCAATTTCTCCAATAGAAATGGTTGCTTGTACTCCCACTAGTAATAAAAGATCATGGCAGCCAATGATAATGTTAACTCGACGGAATGAATGAGTCATCCATGGACTTCTAAAATGTCATTTCCGTGGAATTTTCGCTTATAAGCAACGGTTGCTAACCCTCCTTCGCCTTCCGGATGTTTTATGTTCTAAGGCCTGATACTGTCCCATAGACAAGCTGTAGCTGCCTTTCGATCTAACGGTGATAACTGGGGATTCCCTTGTTGAAAATTAAGTCCACGAACATACGGACATGCTATATTTTATTTTATTTTTTCAAAATGGCGTAACTTGTTTATTTGTGACTTACTAAAAAACGCGAAAATTGCAACTGTTTCAAATATTTTGTAACTAAAAAACCAAACTTTGTTGTTTGTTACTTTTCTAAAACAATTCCATAAATAAAATTGGGGACATTGAGAAACATTATGTCGTCATCCATCCAATTTTAAAACAATTGAAAGTTGATAATGTTCACTTACTACCTACTGTTATTACTATTTATACTTTTTAAAGCATCATTAGAGTATAAATACTGTAAATAACTTATTGTTTAAGATGTTTAGATCTTAATAAAACTTGATATCCAAAGAATCAGAGAGAGCCTCGAGCTCCTCTATGTATAATTCGTTCGTTTAAAATAATTAGCAAAAGTTTAACCTTATACAGAAGGTTTGTTCAATTGAATTCCATTTCCTTGAATTTTAAATTTACATTGCTATCGAACAAAAAAAACTTTTGTCACGAATAAACCTTTTGGACTATTTCGAATTGGAGCGTGGAGTTTGACAATTTTGCTCCTCTTTACACACGTCCGATGTTTCTCAACAAATTGCAATTTACCGACGAACACATGACACACAGAGGCACGCAGGCAAACAGCAAACGAATGACAAACTCTTTAACTCCCCTTTTTGAATTATAACTATATTCTTGAGGGTATTTTGAAAGATTTTTCAATGAACTTCAGTGCCACACCTCCAAAATGCTAATAATGATAGTTATAGAGGGAGAAATTTTGCATATTTCTCAAATTTGTATACAGGGTGATTCAGAACTCGAGGCGAAAAATAAAATGTCGTAATCAGTATCGAATTGTAAGCAGAAAATGTAAAATAAAATTTTTTCCGATTGGATTTTGTTTCCGAGATAATCGATTTCAAAATTTCCAGAAGAAGTTAATCTATAAATATTAAGAACAAGGCAGGCCTTTGAAAAAGGAAAATGGAATGTCATATTCCGAGTCGAATTCTAAGCAGAAAATATGTTATAAATGTTTTACCGATTGTGCTTTGTTTCCGAGATAATCAAGTTCAAAAAGTTTCCATAAAGATCCAAAATTTTCAATTTCGAAATTGAACTAATTTTGAAAACAAATAATTTAAATAATACCTATTATAAGTTATAAGTGTTTCAAAAGTTATCAACACACTAATAAAAGCTGAAGAGTGTTTTGATTTTGCACGGCCTATCTTGTTTATATGCAAAAAATTAACTTCGTCTGGAAACTTTGAAAACGATTATCTGGGAAACGAAACCCGATAGGAAAAAAATTTATTTTACATTTTTGACTCTAAATTTGACGCTGAATATGACATTTTATTCTTTTAAAGAAGATCCACATCAGCTAACTGAGCTAACTTCAGTTAGATGTGGATCTTCTTTTGCAAAACATAAATTAAAAGAAAATTTCTAAAATTTTAAGTTAAAATTTTGATTTTACTTTTTTTTCTATTTACATAAAAATAAAAAACTTGAAAAAAAAATTTCGAAAAAAAAAACTTAAAAAAAAAATTTCAAAAAAAATTGGAAAAAACATTTGAGGTAAACATTTCCATTTTTATGGAAAATTAGTGCATATTTTTAAAAAACTGTACATATAATTTAAAAATTTATACCTACATATTCTTTAAAAATCTGTATATTTTCAAACAATTTTTTGCATATAATTCCGCGCCCTCTAATCATAATTTTGTGATAATTTAGTTAAAGCTCTATGGTTCAAATTCATGCATTTTTTCTCAACGGCTCTCTTTATTTATTAGTCAGTGCTAGCTTCGATCACTTTTATTTTACTAACGTCGTGGTTCCTTATGGTAAGTGAAGACAAAAGTGGTAGCAGTCATAGCAAGTCACTATAATAGATAAAATAGCAAATTTATGTAAAACAAGTTATGCTTATTGCATTTTTTCTTCACGTCTATTGACGTAAATTAATTATAAATCGTATTTTACATAACGCTAACTTCCAGTTTTCTATCCATAACAATAATAACATATGGATATTTTCAACAGGAAGTCAACCAAAACGGAAATATCCATAAATTGGTTAGAAAATTTGTAAATAGATAAAGACAGACAAACATGTACTCAAACAGATGGACCGACACACAAAAAAAACGTGGAAAATCAACTGAAATTTGCCATTTTGCGAAGTCATTTTTACTTGGCTGGTAAGATCATTGAATAAAAAATACCCCCTACTCTATCAGGAAGGACTTTTTTAGCTAATAATATGGATCGTAATGAAAGAGGAAATATAGCGATTTCGGGCCAATTTTTCCAAAATGGCATTTCCGTCGCATTTTCTGCTATATGCAATGGTTGCCAAGACTCCTTCCTGACGTTTTATGTTCTAAGCTATAAGATACTACATCATAGCACCAATTGAAAAAAATTCAAATAAAATTCAAACTGGAGGCCAAATTTAACGGTTATATGGTTTATCCCTTATAACGTGGCCGGTAATTATTATTATAAAAATTTCAAAAAGGCATTGCACAACCAAAATATAAAGATTTCGTCTTAACGTAATGGATTTTTAAAAATTGCCTATAAGGGGCCAAAAAAGGTCAAAGTTTTGAAATGGATTATATCAAAATCTGTTTTGGCGATTTTTTTAATTTTTGGATGTACTTAGACAACGTAATTCCCTATCCAACGCGGCGCGGCTTATTTTATTTACTTTTAAGGAGCAGGACAGGAGTTACGATTTTTAGAACGTCAATATTTCCAAAATCTTTCATTTCTTTTGTAATAAAAATAAAAATTTGCAAACTCTAAAATATATCAATCACGTGAAAATATATTATTTCACACTGTTTTTCGTTAAAAAACGCTTCCGGTTAAACCGGAAATTACAAAAATATCAAAATTTTGTAAGGACACCCTGTATATTTTTCAATATTTTGAAAGGTCGTATAATTAGCTGTTACATGATACCAAACACTTTATATTTCGACTACCGGTTTAACCGGAAATGGGACCAACTGTCTTTTTTTAAATGGAACACCCTGTATATTTTTTAATATTTTGAAAGGTTGTACAATAAGCTGTTATACGATACCAAACACTTCATTTTTTGACTTTCAGTTTAACCGGAAATGGAATCAACTGTCTTATTTTAGACAGGGAACAACCTGTATATTTTTCAAAATTTTTAAAAGCTCGTTAAATTAGCTAACTTATATAAACATATAGACTTCCGGTTTTCAAAAATAGCTTTAATTTACTTACACGAATAAGTCCTGTTATGGCCACATCAGAGTTTTTTCTACGGGACTCATAGTTAGCCATGACATCTTTGAAATGAAATGTTTTTGTTGTTTTCAAAAATGTCTCGTTTAGTGTAGGTTGTGGAAAGATGGCTTACCTGCAAAAAACAAAATAACATTAGTAAATTGGAATTAATTTTTGCAACTTTGAGGTTAGGTGTACGATTTGTTTGATTAAAAAGCTTTCGAGTTGAAACGTGATTTTCTCTCTAAAGCAACACAATTTGACGTTTATTTTCCCCAAGTTTAAATGCAAAGCGCAGCGTTTTTAAATTTAATTTTTGGCTTGAATGAATGTGAACAAACTGTTATATTTAGCTTTATAGGAACGAAAATAATCGGAGGAAGTGTGCATCACTGTGCATTTTATACAAATTGCAAAAAGGATTTTGTAATAGACCGCTGCACCTTATCATGTTATCATTTCTATCTAACAGGAACAGGATATACTTTACTTAAAACTGCTAATGTGCGACGCAAACGAGAAGGCTGTGAAATTCTTTCTGTGTCACAAACGTATTATTATTATTTCATTTGACATTTTAAGTAATTAAAATTACCAACCACTCTTCTCAAAATGGCCACTTTGTAAATTATAATCGGTTGCTCAACCTTCTCGAAGCGTTTCTAATTTTGATTGTTTCGTACGACTCGAGCGTAATTCAACTGTTTTCCTATACTATAAATGACTAATTTTGAGGTAATTAGTGTTGGTTTTTCTTCCTCTTCCCTTTCAAGAATTTGTTACTTAATAATGGTGACATTTAACGTTTTTCATCCTTGAACTTGGCCACTTGATTGTCAGTTTTTAACAAAGAAACATTTTTTGGTTTACAAATAATTGATTTTTTTATATTTTTCATGGCTTACTAGGGATATTAGAAGGCCGTGTCTTTTCATTCATACATTGAAGCACCTTCGAATTTTTTGGATCTTGGCCACATTTTTTATATTTATTGGCAAAAAGTTTAATAATTCTTTTTGGTAACTTGAAACCTCTTTAATAATATTAAGTGTGTTTTGTTTTTTAAAATTTATTTTTAAAAACTAATGGATAAATAAACTTCCTTGTTATATTTTAATTTTTTTTAACTAAGTGCCATTTATTTTTTTATTTTCTACAAATATTTTGGAGCGTAAAAATCAGATGTTAAATGAAAGTCTTTGCCCTTTCAATTTTTTGTTTTTTTGTTTTTGAAAAATATTTAAGACAAGGTTGGTAGATATGACGTATTACCAAAAATGTGCCTGAGCTGATACCCAAAAATAATAATTCAATTAGTTCCAACCTTTGTTCCATGGGGTAACCTACCTATCAGAGCTCATTCCGCATCTTTTGTTTTTTTCTACAAGTTTTTCAAGATCGGAATATTTAAATCAATTTACCTATTTTCCAAACCAAGCCTTAAAGTAGTAAAATCCTCTCTAACTTTCTGGAGTCATAATCATTACGTCTGTCCATCCTAGTACAGTCAAATTACACGATATATTGCTCTATAAAGGAAATAATTAGGGATTAGCTGAATTTTTAAAGGATGAATTCGTAGGTCATAATACCTGGCAACCGCCGAATCCCCCTCGCTCCATCGCTTGCGTTGTCCACAATTTGGAATTAAAGATGGCTGATGATTTGACGAAGTATAATTACGCTGTATCTCCGCATTTATCAATCCGATTCAAATAATCGTTTTAGTTCGATAGATAATTTGATGTGCAAATTTTTTTTATCTTTGCATTTTTTTCAAAAATGTACAAGGAATAAAGTTAGGGGCTAATTTATCGAAATTGTCTTTTCAAATAAAGAAAAATAGAGGTAATAATTAGGGGAAAGCTAAATTATTCAGGCATCAATTTCTAGGTCATATATACTTTGAAACTGCTGAGTCCCCCTCGCTCCCCCTCTTGCGTTGTCTATAATTTTGAATTAAAGAGGACGAATTTAAATTTGTAGTAGAAAGACAAATTCGATAAATCGACTCATAACTTTACTCCCTGTACATTTTCGAAAAAAATAGCAACATATAAAAAAGTTTCCAATTAAATTATCTATCAAACTAAAAAATAATCAATTAAATCCGATTGTTACTTATGGAGATACAGCGTAATCAAATTTAGTCAAATCCGTCATTTTTGATTCTAAATTATAGACAACGCAAGGGATGTAGCGGAGGGGTTTTTACATAATAATTTATCCGTGAAAAATTCAGATTTCCTCTAATTATTTCACTGTACTACCTACGTTAGATTCCGTAACTGAAACCTTGATTCGGCTCAGTCATAGATATCTGGATATTAGTGTCTTCTTAAAAAATATTAAATTTTAATAGCATTTTCAACAGCTGACGTTTAAAAATTACTCAAGTTACAAAATGTCGAAGGATATATTTTAGCAAGTAGCAAATCTATCGGAATATTTTTCAATGTTTTGGAACAAAGCCATCCATTTCTTATTTTGACATGTACTCTCGGAAAAAAACTCACTTAAGGTTTGTTTTGAGTTAATATTGTGTTTAAAAGCTCATCCAAAATTTAACTTCAGCCAACGAGACAAGTAAAAATTTTAGTCTCTCATAAATTATTTATAGATAGTTCCACTATACAGGACGTCCTAGGTTTGTCTTGCCAACAATGGAGCTATGGAATCTCGCTTATGTACGTTTAAATTAGCAAAAATGTACTATTTTTCAAACTTTGTGCCTGCCTGTCTAATTTGGCTATGTTGGTACATCTTGTTCCTAATTAAATTCATATTTTTCAAAAATTTTAAATTCAAAATGGCGGCCGATATGACGGATTTTCCCATTGTGTGGTATTTCCCTTATAACTTAGACGAGAATTATTATTATGAAAATGTCAAAAGCGTATTACGTAGCTAAAATATAAAACTTTCGACCTAATCTAATCAATTTTTTAAATTGTTTCAAAATGGCCTCTCTTTAAGGCGTTCAAATTGATCAAAATTTCGAAATGGATTTTCTCAGAAACGGCTCTATCGATTTTTATCATTTTTGGATATATTTTGGACATTGAGCTTCTTTACCGAATCCTACGCGTTTCATTAGCTAGAAATTTCCATGGCTGGAGTTATCATTTTTTAAAAGTCAAACTTTCAAAAATTGATCATTTCTTTTGTAATTGAAATAAAAATTTGAAAATCGGTACATATATTAATGCCATGAATATCTATTATTTGACGCTATTTTTGTTAACAAAACGCTTCCGGTTAAACCGGAAATTCGAAATATAAAAAATTTTTGTTGGAACACTCCTTATATTTTTAAATAGTTTGAGAGTTGGTAAAATTAGCTCTTCGTTAATACTAACGACTTTATCATAGACTTCCTGTTTAACCGGAAATGGAACAATTCTCTTTTAGTTTTTCGCCAACTTAAAAATATTTCTATCTTTAGTAATAAGTGCTGTTCGCATGCCGACAAAGGACAATATAGGTACATCCTGTATAAATAATTTTCTTCAACTCGTTTGGTCTATTTCGATTAACTTTGTTCGTCATGCTTATTTAATTTGACTTGAGAGCTCTTTTGAAGATGCCAAAATAGACCAAAATACTCGTGTTTATTTCTCTTGTTAATTTCATCGAGTATAAAATTTAATCTTAAACAAATTGTGAAAGTAAATTGTTTTTTGTTAATTTAAAATTAGTAATTAAGTATTTGGAATTTGTTTATTGCTTTTTTTACGATTTACCGGAAAAGGAACAAATTTTTTTAGAAAAAGGAAATTGTATTACCGCTAAATAATTTTAATTGGTAATTTGTATAATTAAGAAGGTAAATTACAATTCTCATCTTCTCTTATTCAACACTATAGTAATTAGTATGTTTAGGCACGATTTTAAGATACGGAAAAGAAACTTGAGGCTTTTTTTATTACCCACCTCGTATGAACGTATGAGCCAAAAGGTTACTTATGTGTGATGCCTCAAATAATGAATAAATGTAAATAGGTTGTATTTAATTCAGACACGTCTTGAATTTCTTTATATGTAAAGTCGATAATTACCATCATGCTACAATAAGCTGATGGGTACGTAAGTATTGGTTATTGGTTTTTCTCATCTCCGTTTTGATTAAATCACATGAAGAGTACATAAAAAAATTTTCCACTCGAAATATGAGTATGAACTTATTTCTTAATATTTTTTTAAATTATTTATTCAAAAAATATGAAGGTTAATATTTGGGTTTTGAAGTGTTTATTTTAAGTCATCGCTCTTTTGGAGCTCTTAAGTCATTTTTTTACATCTTCTTCGAATTTATTTTAAGCAACAAAGAGAAAATTTTTAATTGTATCATTATTTGGACGAATTAGGAAATTTTTAATCATTGTAGTGTGTGGGTTGTTTTAAGTGTGGGACGTTTAATTTTCAAAATTTAACACTTTGCTTTGTCATAGATTTTTTTGGCACTTGGATTGGATATGCAAAATAGGGATAGGATAAAAAGGTCATAAGTGTGTTCATCTTTCCAATTACCCATAATACACAACATTCGATTTGATTTAAGAGGTCAAGGAATTGCGAAATTTTCAATCATACCATCTACGGAAAGAGCTAAAATCTGCATTATTAAAAAGTCCTATGTTTAAGTCACAATTTTGGGGAAACCATTCATAGAATTAAAAAATATCATTAATAAAATTTATAGATACTATAATAATAAACTAATTATCTTAATAACATTTTGTCGTATCGCCACCCCTAAAATAGTTATAAAATTATTCTCCACTATCCCACTTATGATACTCCATACCTTTGAGCATCTCCACGCTCTGGGAGTTGTAGATACCCCCAGATACCTACTGAAATAATTATTCTAAAGTCGAAAGTTTTAATCGGTTTTAATAATAGGTTGTGTTACTCCTCTGAGAACCCACACGAAGCACATATCAGTTCTAAAGAGTCCAAAGTGCTTCTGTTGTCTCAGAAAGCTCTTCCTGCTGTTGCAATTAAACCTCTTTGTAGTAAGTCACATCAAAATCAAGTTCCGAGAGACCTTTTGAACTTAGATACAAATTACTTGGGAATTATTAGAGTATAAATACGCTAATTGATTAAAATAAACAAATTAATTTTCTGAAGAGGATATAGTAAACCACAAAAAGTGTCATATCTCTGTGACCGAGTCTGTGACTTAATTCTTGACGTCAATACGATTCAAATTAATTTAAAACACATAATTTCTTTATTTATTATTATTTATAATAAAAACATAAACTTTGAGCTACCGGTTATTTACTTTTACCGATTCGATTCTTAGGGAATTCCTCCGGTTATATTTAAATAAATATTATCAAGACTGGTTTGTCTCAAGGCGATGCTTTTTTAATATTCGTTAATTGTGAAGAGCATCGTGATGCTGCACATTTTTATGTTGACATTTTTATTTTTTTTGAATTTTTACGAAATTTCCAAGGGCGGGCCGGATCCTCAAGATGCGCGAGATGTCCTTCAACGGTGCTGGGTGGTTGGACTGAGGCCGATCTTTCTGAAGAACGGACTATCATGGATCTTGGACTACCTTAATAGATGATCAGCAAAAACTTTGATTTGAACCTGTTTTTTTTAAACTTAGGTCGCTATCAGGCTGTGAGACTAGCACTTATGGAGTCGTTCATTCGTCCACATCGCACACACAGAGTCACGATATGCCCATTTTTAGTTTGTCGTTCCTTAGAGCCGTTTTACATGGACTAAATATCGTACTAACTGTTAATATTGAATCAACTCAAAGAGCAAGAGCACTAGAATCTAAGCTCTAAAGTCGTACATAGAAATTTCGACACACGACCGTGGACGACGATAGAGCTTAGATTTCCATGCTTTTGCTCCTTGAGTTGAGTTGATTCAGTCATTCAGTACTAACAAGTAAGAACGATATTTAGTCCATGTAAAACGGCCTTTAGTGTTTTAATGGACTACAATTTCACGCAGACTTAAAACTTATGGATCGGCACAGGAATCTCAGTCTGAGAGCGGCCTTATTGCCGAGTCCTCAGAAATAACTGATGAAAAAAACCAAAATAAAAAATTTAACTGTAGCCAGACTCTACGGCTGTAAGGCAAGGCCAGTATCTTAGTTCTAGTGGTTCGAATCCGCCTTTGGAAATTTTTACTACAGTCATTTCTCCATGTTTGATTGGAAAATTTTTATAATTACACGAAAACGAGATTATAAATCAACTTTATTCTTGCCTTATAAATTTATAAAGACCGTTTAATTTACTAGGTACTTGTTAATCATTTTTATTTATTACTTTTTACCTTTATTTATAGTTAAACAATTGGTTTTTACACCTTTTCCATTTAAACGCTGATTGTTGGTGCAATGATGGAGTTCAAGATCAAATGTAGATTTAAATCAAAACAAAGGTTTTGTTTTAATTAATTATTTTATTAAAGAAATTTAATTTTATCACGCCTGTCTGCGACCTAATTGAACTTAATTTGTATTATAAAAATAAAAATTCCAAATTTCAAAAGTAATCGAAAATAATTCCATTTATTCTGGAAATCACCATAATCAAAAATTTCGCTTGACAACTATTTAATTTTAAGATAATTACATAGAATTAATTAATTAATCGTAATTAGATTTTTTTGTTCAAGTTACAAAAAAAAGTTCAAGTTCGTGTAAAATTAGACAGTGTTTTATGGTTAAATTGTACTTTGAGTACAATTTTTTTTTATAAAGGAAAATTACAATTTTTTTTATACTTAAAACTATCATTTGAATTAAAAAAAACTTTTATAATTATCTTTTCAACGTTTTACGTAGTCTCTCAGCACCTAAACTAAAATTAAGATTTAAATCAAGTAGCCTCTAAATTTTTATGATTACAAAAACATGTCCAAGGGTTAGAGTCTAACGTTTCACTGTCTCTGCTTTTAAATCTGATTATTGAATGGGGTTCTAAATGCCCTATCTCTACCTTTAAACTGATAAGCTGACAGGTCCTCATCATTAGTTTCAATTATACAAGGGAGGCTATGGATGTTCTTGTTTTAAGTCTCTTTTGAATTAAATGGGTGAGTGTTTGCAATTTTAATTTTGATTACTGAAGAGGGGTTCTAAATGTTCCCATCTCTACATTTGCACTTTTAAACTGAAGTAGGGCCGCATCATTAGTTTCATTTACACAGGGAAAGCTATGGATGTTCTTGTTTCAAGTCTCTCTTTTGAAGTAAATGGGCGAGTATAGGCAATTTAAATTTTGATTATTGAAGAGGAGTTCTAAATGTCCCCATCTCTACATTTGCACTTATAAACTGAAGTAGGGCCGCACCATTAGGTTAATTTACACAGGGAAAACTACGGATGTTCTTGTTTCAAGTCTCTCTTTTGAAGTAAACGGGCGAGTGTTGGCAATTTAAATTTTGATTATTGAAGAGGAGTTCTAAATGTCCCCATCTCTACATTTGCACTTATAAACTGAAGTAGGGCATGATTAGTTTCATTTACACAGGGAAAGCTATGGATGTTCTTGTTTCAAGTCTCTTTTGAAGTAAATGGGTGAGTGTTGGCAATTTAAATTTTGATTATTGAAGAGGAGTTCTAAATGTTCCCATCTCTACATTTGCACTTTTAAACTGAAGTAGGGCCGCACCATTAGTTTCATTTACACAGGGAAAGCTATGGATGTTCTTGTTTCAAGTCTCTCTTTTGAAGTAAATGGGCGAGTATAGGCAATTTAAATTTTGATTATTGAAGAGGAGTTCTAAATGTCCCCATCTCTACATTTGCACTTATAAACTGAAGTAGGGCCGCACCATTAGGTTAATTTACACAGGGAAAACTACGGATGTTCTTGTTTCAAGTCTCTCTTTTGAAGTAAACGGGCGAGTGTTGGCAATTTAAATTTTGATTATTGAAGAGGAGTTCTAAATGTCCCCATCTCTACATTTGCACTTATAAACTGAAGTAGGGCATGATTAGTTTCATTTACACAGGGAAAGCTATGGATGTTCTTGTTTCAAGTCTCTTTTGAAGTAAATGGGTGAGTGTTGGCAATTTAAATTTTGATTATTGAAGAGGAGTTCTAAATGTTCCCATCTCTACATTTGCACTTTTAAACTGAAGTAGGGCCGCACCATTAGTTTCATTTACACAGGGAAAGCTATGGATGTTCTTGTTTCAAGTGTCTCTTTTGAAGTAAATGGGTGAGTGTTGGCAATTTAAATTTTGATTATTGAAGAGGAGTTCTAAATGTTCTCATCTCTACATTTGCACTTTTAAACTGAAGTAGGGCCGCACCATTAGTTTCATTTACACAGGGAAAGCTATGGATGTTCTTGTTTCAAGTCTCTCTTTTGAAGTAAATGGGCGAGTATAGGCAATTTAAATTTTGATTATTGAAGAGGAGTTCTAAATGTCCCCATCTCTACATTTGCACTTATAAACTGAAGTAGGGCCGCACCATTAGGTTAATTTACACAGGGAAAACTACGGATGTTCTTGTTTCAAGTCTCTCTTTTGAAGTAAACGGGCGAGTGTTGGCAATTTAAATTTTGATTATTGAAGAGGAGTTCTAAATGTCCCCATCTCTACATTTGCACTTATAAACTGAAGTAGGGCATGATTAGTTCATTTACACAGGGAAAGCTATGGATGTTCTTGTTTCAAGTCTCTTTTGAAGTAAATGGGTGAGTGTTGGCAATTTAAATTTTGATTATTGAAGAGGAGTTCTAAATGTTCCCATCTCTACATTTGCACTTTTAAACTGAAGTAGGGCCGCACCATTAGTTTCATTTACACAGGGAAAGCTATGGATGTTCTTGTTTCAAGTGTCTCTTTTGAAGTAAATGGGTGAGTGTTGGCAATTTAAATTTTGATTATTGAAGAGGAGTTCTAAATGTTCCCATCTCTACATTTGCACTTTTAAACTGAAGTAGGGCCGCACCATTAGTTTCATTTACACAGGGAAAGCTATGGATGTTCTTGTTTCAAGTCTCTCTTTTGAAGTAAATGGGCGAGTATAGGCAATTTAAATTTTGATTATTGAAGAGGAGTTCTAAATGTCCCCATCTCTACATTTGCACTTATAAACTGAAGTAGGGCCGCACCATTAGGTTAATTTACACAGGGAAAACTACGGATGTTCTTGTTTCAAGTCTCTCTTTTGAAGTAAACGGGCGAGTGTTGGCAATTTAAATTTTGATTATTGAAGAGGAGTTCTAAATGTCCCCATCTCTACATTTGCACTTATAAACTGAAGTAGGGCATGATTAGTTTCATTTACACAGGGAAAGCTATGGATGTTCTTGTTTCAAGTCTCTTTTGAAGTAAATGGGTGAGTGTTGGCAATTTAAATTTTGATTATTGAAGAGGAGTTCTAAATGTTCCCATCTCTACATTTGCACTTTTAAACTGAAGTAGGGCCGCACCATTAGTTTCATTTACACAGGGAAAGCTATGGATGTTCTTGTTTTAAGTGTCTCTTTTGAAGTAAATGGGCGAGTGTTGGCAATTTAAATTTTGATTATTGAAGAGGAGTTCTAAATGTTCCCATCTCTACATTTGCACTTTTAAACTGAAGTAGGGCCGCACCATTAGTTTCATTTACACAGGGAAAGCTATGGATGTTCTTGTTTCAAGTCTCTCTTTTGAAGTAAATGGGCGAGTATAGGCAATTTAAATTTTGATTATTGAAGAGGAGTTCTAAATGTCCCCATCTCTACATTTGCACTTATAAACTGAAGTAGGGCCGCACCATTAGGTTAATTTACACAGGGAAAACTACGGATGTTCTTGTTTCAAGTCTCTCTTTTGAAGTAAACGGGCGAGTGTTGGCAATTTAAATTTTGATTATTGAAGAGGAGTTCTAAATGTCCCCATCTCTACATTTGCACTTATAAACTGAAGTAGGGCATGATTAGTTTCATTTACACAGGGAAAGCTATGGATGTTCTTGTTTCAAGTCTCTTTTGAAGTAAATGGGTGAGTGTTGGCAATTTAAATTTTGATTATTGAAGAGGAGTTCTAAATGTTCCCATCTCTACATTTGCACTTTTAAACTGAAGTAGGGCCGCACCATTAGTTTCATTTACACAGGGAAAGCTATGGATGTTCTTGTTTCAAGTGTCTCTTTTGAAGTAAATGGGTGAGTGTTGGCAATTTAAATTTTGATTATTGAAGAGGAGTTCTAAATGTTCTCATCTCTACATTTGCACTTTTAAACTGAAGTAGGGCCGCACCATTAGTTTCATTTACACAGGGAAAGCTATGGATGTTCTTGTTTCAAGTCTCTCTTTTGAAGTAAATGGGCGAGTATAGGCAATTTAAATTTTGATTATTGAAGAGGAGTTCTAAATGTCCCCATCTCTACATTTGCACTTATAAACTGAAGTAGGGCCGCACCATTAGGTTAATTTACACAGGGAAAACTACGGATGTTCTTGTTTCAAGTCTCTCTTTTGAAGTAAACGGGCGAGTGTTGGCAATTTAAATTTTGATTATTGAAGAGGAGTTCTAAATGTCCCCATCTCTACATTTGCACTTATAAACTGAAGTAGGGCATGATTAGTTCATTTACACAGGGAAAGCTATGGATGTTCTTGTTTCAAGTCTCTTTTGAAGTAAATGGGTGAGTGTTGGCAATTTAAATTTTGATTATTGAAGAGGAGTTCTAAATGTTCCCATCTCTACATTTGCACTTTTAAACTGAAGTAGGGCCGCACCATTAGTTTCATTTACACAGGGAAAGCTATGGATGTTCTTGTTTCAAGTGTCTCTTTTGAAGTAAATGGGTGAGTGTTGGCAATTTAAATTTTGATTATTGAAGAGGAGTTCTAAATGTTCCCATCTCTACATTTGCACTTTTAAACTGAAGTAGGGCCGCACCATTAGTTTCATTTACACAGGGAAAGCTATGGATGTTCTTGTTTCAAGTCTCTCTTTTGAAGTAAATGGGCGAGTATAGGCAATTTAAATTTTGATTATTGAAGAGGAGTTCTAAATGTCCCCATCTCTACATTTGCACTTATAAACTGAAGTAGGGCCGCACCATTAGGTTAATTTACACAGGGAAAACTACGGATGTTCTTGTTTCAAGTCTCTCTTTTGAAGTAAACGGGCGAGTGTTGGCAATTTAAATTTTGATTATTGAAGAGGAGTTCTAAATGTCCCCATCTCTACATTTGCACTTATAAACTGAAGTAGGGCATGATTAGTTTCATTTACACAGGGAAAGCTATGGATGTTCTTGTTTCAAGTCTCTTTTGAAGTAAATGGGTGAGTGTTGGCAATTTAAATTTTGATTATTGAAGAGGAGTTCTAAATGTTCCCATCTCTACATTTGCACTTTTAAACTGAAGTAGGGCCGCACCATTAGTTTCATTTACACAGGGAAAGCTATGGATGTTCTTGTTTTAAGTGTCTCTTTTGAAGTAAATGGGCGAGTGTTGGCAATTTAAATTTTGATTATTGAAGAGGAGTTCTAAATGTTCCCATCTCTACATTTGCACTTTTAAACTGAAGTAGGGCCGCACCATTAGTTTCATTTACACAGGGAAAGCTATGGATGTTCTTGTTTCAAGTGTCTCTTTTGAAGTAAATGGGCGAGTGTTGGCAATTTAAATTTTGATTATTGAAGAGGAGTTCTAAATGTTCCCATCTCTACATTTGCACTTTTAAACTGAAGTAGGGCCGCACTATTAGTTTCATTTACACAGGGAAAGCTATGGATGTTCTTGTTTCAAGTGTCTCTTTTGAAGTAAATGGGCGAGTGTTGGCAATTTGAATTTTTATTTTTGAAGAGTAGTTCTAAATGTCCCCATCTCTACATTTGTACTTATAAACTGAAGTAGGGCCGCATCATTAGTTTCATTTACACAGGGAAAGCTATGGATGTTCTTGTTTCAAGTCTCTCTTTTGAAGTAAATGGGTGAGTGTTGGCAATTTAAATTTTGATTATTGAAGAGGAGTTCTAACTGTCCCCATCTCTACATTTGCACTTATAAACTGAAGTAGGGCCGCATCATTAGTTTCATTTACACAGGGAAAGCTATGGCTGTTCTTGTTTCAAGTCTCTCTTTTGAAGTAAATGGGTGAGTGTTGGCAATTTAAATTTTGATTATTGAAGAGGAGTTCTAAATGTCCCCATCTCTACATTTGCACTTATAAACTGAAGTAGGGCCGCACCATTAGGTTAATTTACACAGGGAAAACTACGGATGTTCTTGTTTCAAGTCTCTCTTTTGAAGTAAACGGGCGAGTGTTGGCAATTTAAATTTTGATTATTGAAGAGGAGTTCTAAATGTCCCCATCTCTACATTTGCACTTATAAACTGAAGTAGGGCATGATTAGTTTCATTTACACAGGGAAAGCTATGGATGTTCTTGTTTCAAGTCTCTTTTGAAGTAAATGGGTGAGTGTTGGCAATTTAAATTTTGATTATTGAAGAGGAGTTCTAAATGTTCCCACCTCTACATTTGCACTTTTAAACTGAAGTAGGGCCGCACCATTAGTTTCATTTACACAGGGAAAGCTATGGATGTTCTTGTTTCAAGTGTCTCTTTTGAAGTAAATGGGCGAGTGTTGGCAATTTAAATTTTGATTATTGAAGAGGAGTTCTAAATGTTCCCATCTCTACATTTGCACTTTTAAACTGAAGTAGGGCCGCACTATTAGTTTCATTTACACAGGGAAAGCTATGGATGTTCTTGTTTCAAGTGTCTCTTTTGAAGTAAATGGGCGAGTGTTGGCAATTTGAATTTTTATTTTTGAAGAGTAGTTCTAAATGTCCCCATCTCTACATTTGCACTTATAAACTGAAGTAGGGCCGCACCATTAGGTTAATTTACACAGGGAAAACTACGGATGTTCTTGTTTCAAGTCTCTCTTTTGAAGTAAACGGGCGAGTGTTGGCAATTTAAATTTTGATTATTGAAGAGGAGTTCTAAATGTCCCCATCTCTACATTTGCACTTATAAACTGAAGTAGGGCATGATTAGTTTCATTTACACAGGGAAAGCTATGGATGTTCTTGTTTCAAGTCTCTTTTGAAGTAAATGGGTGAGTGTTGGCAATTTAAATTTTGATTATTGAAGAGGAGTTCTAAATGTTCCCATCTCTACATTTGCACTTTTAAACTGAAGTAGGGCCGCACCATTAGTTTCATTTACACAGGGAAAGCTATGGATGTTCTTGTTTCAAGTGTCTCTTTTGAAGTAAATGGGCGAGTGTTGGCAATTTAAATTTTGATTATTGAAGAGGAGTTCTAAATGTCCCCATCTCTACATTTGCACTTATAAACTGAAGTAGGGCATGATTAGTTTCATTTACACAGGGAAAGCTATGGATGTTCTTGTTTCAAGTCTCTTTTGAAGTAAATGGGTGAGTGTTGGCAATTTAAATTTTGATTATTGAAGAGGAGTTCTAAATGTTCCCATCTCTACATTTGCACTTTTAAACTGAAGTAGGGCCGCACCATTAGTTTCATTTACACAGGGAAAGCTATGGATGTTCTTGTTTCAAGTGTCTCTTTTGAAGTAAATGGGCGAGTGTTGGCAATTTAAATTTTGATTATTGAAGAGGAGTTCTAAATGTTCCCATCTCTACATTTGCACTTTTAAACTGAAGTAGGGCCGCACTATTAGTTTCATTTACACAGGGAAAGCTATGGATGTTCTTGTTTCAAGTGTCTCTTTTGAAGTAAATGGGCGAGTGTTGGCAATTTAAATTTTGATTACTGAATAGGGGTTCTAAATGTTCCCATCTCTACATTTGCACTTTTAAACTGAAGTAGGGCCGCACCATTAGTTTCATTTCCATAGGGAAAGCTATGGATGTTCTTGTTTCAAGTCTCTCTTTTGAAGTAAACGGGCGAGTGTTGGCAATTTAAATTTTGATTATTGAAGAGGAGTTCTAAATGTCCCCATCTCTACATTTGCACTTATAAACTGAAGTAGGGCCGCACCATTAGGTTAATTTACACAGGGAAAACTATGGATGTTCTTGTTTCAAGTCTCTCTTTTGAAGTAAACGGGCGAGTGTTGGCAATTTAAATTTTGATTATTGAAGAGGAGTTCTAAATGTCCCCATCTCTACATTTGCACTTATAAACTGAAGTAGGGCCGCATCATTAGGTTCATTTACACAGGGAAAGCTATGGATGTTCTTGTTTCAAGTCTCTCATTTGAAGTAAATGGGCGAGTGTTGGCAATTTAAATTTTGATTATTGAAGAGGAGTTCTAAATGTTCCCATCTCTACATTTGCACTTTTAAACTGAAGTAGGGCCGCACTATTAGTTTCATTTACACAGGGAAAGCTATGGATGTTCTTGTTTCAAGTGTCTCTTTTGAAGTAAATGGGCGAGTGTTGGCAATTTGAATTTTTATTTTTGAAGAGGAGTTCTAAATGTTCCCATCTCTACATTTGCACTTTTAAACTGAAGTAGGGCCGCACTATTAGTTTCATTTACACAGGGAAAGCTATGGATGTTCTTGTTTCAAGTGTCTCTTTTGAAGTAAATGGGCGAGTGTTGGCAATTTAAATTTTGATTATTGAAGAGGAGTTCTAAATGTCCCCATCTCTACATTTGCACTTATAAACTGAAGTAGGGCCGCATCATTAGTTTCATTTACACAGGGAAAGCTATGGATGTTCTTGTTTCAAGTCTCTCTTTTGAAGTAAATGGGTGAGTGTTGGCAATTTAAATTTTGATTATTGAAGAGGAGTTCTAAATGTTCCCATCTCTACATTTGCACTTTTAAACTGAAGTAGGGCCGCACCATTAGTTTCATTTCCATAGGGAAAGCTATGGATGTTCTTGTTTCAAGTCTCTCTTTTGAAGTAAACGGGCGAGTGTTGGCAATTTAAATTTTGATTATTGAAGAGGAGTTCTAAATGTCCCCATCTCTACATTTGCACTTATAAACTGAAGTAGGGCCGCACCATTAGGTTAATTTACACAGGGAAAACTATGGATGTTCTTGTTTCAAGTCTCTCTTTTGAAGTAAACGGGCGAGTGTTGGCAATTTAAATTTTGATTATTGAAGAGGAGTTCTAAATGTCCCCATCTCTACATTTGCACTTATAAACTGAAGTAGGGCCGCATCATTAGGTTCATTTACACAGGGAAAGCTATGGATGTTCTTGTTTCAAGTCTCTCATTTGAAGTAAATGGGCGAGTGTTGGCATTTTAAATTTTGATTATTGAAGAGGAGTTCTAAATGTTCCCATCTCTACATTTGCACTTATAAACTGAAGTAGGCCCGCACCATTAGTTCCGTTTATACAAGGAGGCTATGGATGTTATTGTTTTGGCTCTCCCTTTATTTAACGCATTTGTATCCGTTTATTGACCTCCCCTTTTATTTCGAGTAACTAGGTACGCATTTATACGAAATTCTCAGGAATTTTTATTTTTGTTCAAACTCAAAGTAGGTTTGTGGCTCGAAAAATATAATTTTTCAAAAGTTTATTTAAAAAAATGTTGGCTTAGAACTTGACCCATATTACTTATCGTTGTTATATTATTATTGTACAAAAATATCACGACCATTTAATAGTTTTAGGGTCACTTTAATAGCCCAATTAAACTTCGGAGCCCCCCCCCCCATTTCACTAAAATACTAGAAATGAGTGCATTTCTTGTTTAGACATTTCGTTTATTATCCAAAAATACGAAGTAATTTTGGCACAATAGTTTTAGTTTTATGCATTCGAACATTAGAGAATAAAATTTATTTTTAGGTTAGGTAATTAGGTATTTAAAAATTTATTTTTAACTTTTAATTGCAAGAGAATTTTTTTTGAAATTTACAACGGGATCACAACAACTACAAGTCTCATTGCACGTATCTACGATTATATTTGCATCACTATTTTTCGATAAGTTTTGACCTTAACAATTTTTGATAGCTTCAATATCGTAATCAATTTGTGATGTAAATTATTTCTAAGTTAATAAGTGTTTTTCTATGGGGTCAATCGTCATTTGTGGGTGTGTTCTTGATGCAGACAGATAAAAGCGTTAAATTATTAATGAAAATTTTCATTATCAAGGTAAGATTTTTATATCAAAATCAAACATTGTTTGCATGTAGGTGCTGATAAGGGAATTAATCTTTTTTTCCATCAATTAACGTTTATCATAAAAAATTAATTAATTTTGTGGGACCTACCAAATTAATAATAAACCCACGCTTTGTTTGTCTAATTATGTAATTAATAACAATTATTTAGCTTCTGGTAGTGAGTGATTGTAATAGAAAATGACTCATTAAGCTTATGATCGCGGATATTTAATTTTCCTATAAAAGGAAAATTAAAAAAATTTATTACCTTTTTTTTCTAAGAACGGTTGGTAAATAAATAAATATTATTGTTTTATTTATCTTATCATTATGTCGATGTATGTTTATGTAATTGTTAAATATTGGCTTTTAAACATTCTTTAAATTTCTTCAAAATTTATAATTTAAATAAAATTAATACATAGTGTCAATATAGAATTGCGTAACTATTATTTAACCTTAGCACTTCCAATACAAATCAAAATTTTATTTGAATTTTAAATTTTCAATGAAATTACTTTATAATAGTGTAAACTCATTTTAATAATGGGTTTGGACTTCGACATTATAAAGTGGTGGAAATTTTTAATTTTCAAAGGAAAAATAGTAGTTAATTACGGCGATAATTTTTATGGTAAGAAAACTCGTAAAAGCGATTCTGTAAAATGTGTTTTAATTACTTCTAATTACATATTATAATAATTTTAATAAATGTAATGCTTTATTTAAACAAGTTTTTGTAATTTCTAAATCTTAAAAATAAAACTTGTTATAATTAACTCAGGTTCTGGCAATTTTTTACATTGTATTTATCATTACATTATAGGATGTAATGTGTAGGATAGAACGGGTGAAACCCTATACATATCCACAGATCGTTTTTCGACCGAAATTTCGGACAAACTGCGATAGATATAGCGAATGTTTTAGAAGTTTCCAGTAGATAATGTTATGCTCTACAATTTTGATTAGAGGTAGTATTAGTGTACCACCACTCCTAAGGGAGGTACAGTCGGGAGAGACACTCGATGTTACGTATTCTTCTTGTCAACTGTATAGTTCAACCGCACCTTTAATAAGTTGACGTGTTGACTTCTCAGCGGGGCATCAGCTTTATGTCAATACACACAATCACTCCATCGTAAATCATATGCCGGCATGCTGTAGCTGTGACCATTGTATAGAAATTTATCCTTTTAGGTAAAGCTATCTGTCGAGCTACCTGCTTCGGCAACTACCTAAAAGGGTAAATTTATATTTACGCCGAGAAGTCAACACGTCAACTTATTAAAGCTGCGGTTGAACTATAGTTCTATTTTTGAGCGAAATTTCTAGAGGCACCGTGATAGATAGAGCAAATATTTAAGACGCACTTTTAATAGATAATTTTATGTTCTACCATTTTTGTTAGAGGTACCTAATATTAGCGTAACACCACTCCTAAGGGAGCTACAGTCGGGAGAGACACTCTATGTCACTCTATTCTTCTTGTTAACTAGTCTCGTGAGTTTTTTTGATCTTTTCACATTATTTTGTGTTTCAGTCGTGTGTTTTCGGGTTTTCGCAATTTAAACACCTTGCACTTCGACCATCATAGCGTTTTTCTCAATTTTGTAAATTAATTAAGTGAATATTATTCATTAATTCGAAGGCATAATAATTTTATTATAATCTTTAACGAGTTATGGCACTTTTGTGTTTACTTGTTTGCAACTTTCACTGTCACTTTCCAAAATTCAGTTATTGGATTATCCCTCGCGGTGAACTTAAATTTTCAATTATTCTTTTAAAAGCTTTAAAATGAAAGTTTTAAATAAATTAAATTTGTATCAAACCATTGCACTTAAAAACGTAGAGTTAACTTCCCATTTTAATATTTTGTTGTTTCCTGACGCAGAAATGAAGGATTTGAATCAATTTAAATTATGCTGGTACATTAATACAAAAGTAAAAACATTTATTAGTGCGTGTTTAAAATTTATTTAAACGGAAAGAATAGTAAAATAGCGGAAAAAAACTTTTTTTGGCCTCAAAAAGTTGCATTTAAATTATGCTGGTACAAAGGTCATTATAACCATAAGTTCATTGATGTGTTTAATTTACCTATTGTAATTTTCAATGTCTAACTATGCGTAATTATGGTCTTTTATTTACCAGTTTTGTTTCCCCATTTGTTGAAACAGACACATAAATTTTCTTTCTTTGGGGAAATTTTCGCCAACTCTTAATGAAAACAAATATTTGTGTTATTTTTTATTGATCATACGATTGTAAGATTCTTTTTCTTCTTATCAAACTCGATGTTACCAAGGTTAATTTTTTGATAAAGGTTATCTCATTAATCTGTATCGTTTATAGTATATTCTCATTATACGATTATTAAAAACGTGATCTTATGTTACTATTTGAATTTCCATTTCTTTGTAAAAATTTCTATTTGATGAAAAGGTCATAAGGTTAAGTTTGTGTAAAAAGTTTCACTTAAATGAAAATTTATTATTATAAAGGCAACGATCTTATAAATCGAGCAATTTAATAACCGTTATTAAATACCACCTTTTATAAATTCCATTCTTATTAACCGTTCTCGATTTATACAATAATTTTGTAATTCTTATTCATTGATTAATACATCGGCATTTAAGTTAAAAACCAAATAGCGCGACCTTGAAATTTTAAACAAATTACATTGATTTTAAAATTATTAATTTAATTAATTTTAGAGGAGATTTGTGCAATTTTATGATTTTGTAACTTTATGAACGACTTAAGGTTAATCGATGAAATAAATTAATTAATTAGACGCCCATTTAATAATAATTAAACCGTGTGTAATTCACTAATGAGAATCCTCTTATATGCGAGTACGTGAGCATTTTTCTCACAGCGCGAGCGAACACGTCAAACGTGAGCTTGAAAGCGACAAAACAAAACAATAATTCTTTAATTCATGAAATGAAATTTGATTTAATTGGGTAGAAATAGAAAGTAAAAGCAGCGAAAGATTCTTTTTGAAAAAAGACAAGTGAAAATGGCGAAAGACTATATTTGGTTGACATTGGTATCAAATAAAAATTTTCACAATTCTATAAATAAATTTAAATCTTAAATAATAATTATTATTATTGCTAAGGTTAAGGTCACAAATTTACGAAAAAAATGGCTCAATAAACTCAAGTGATATAATTTTATTTTGTATGTGCTGATTGGCGTGGGTGGGTAATGCTTTGAATAATAAATTTTTTTTATTAACCGGGTAAACTCGTGAGAATGAAAACTGATGAATCTAATGGAAATTTTAACTTTTTAATAATAAATGTGTTTATTCTACTTTTTAATAAACTTATAAATTTGAACGTAAAAATTAAAAAATTTTTATCTGTTCCTCTGGGCATTTCCTAAATTGTTTAATTTCTCATAGGAGAATTTTATTTCCTTTCTCTCTAATTGAACAGTATCTAATGTATTGTACTAATGGTAATTGTTTGTTAATTGATAATGCATTTAATAGAAGAAGTTTTTGTTTATTTAAAAGTTCAGTCGTTGTTCAGGTCGACTTTAAACCGTTCAAAAACAGTATTTTTTCTTACAAAAGTCGACAGTTACGGAATTTATACTTAATTGATGTGATAGTTAATTTTATGCTCTATAAACTTTATCATATGGAAAATTATCGCACGACCACTCCTCAAAGAGTTATATTTGGGAGAGACACAGCATGTCATAAAGTCGTCTTGTGAACGATGGTTTCAATTGTAATGCGAGTTTCTAGAAAAAGTGCAATATTTTAGTGATATATTTTGACTGGTTCTGATAGATAATTTTAGGCCCTACAATTTTTATTAAAGGTAAAATTATCGCTAGAGCATCCCTCAGGGAGTTATATTTGGGAGAGACACATCATGTTATAAACTCCGTTTTGTGAACGATAGTTTCAATTGTAATGCGAGTTTCTTGAAAAAATGCGATAGTTTAGAGAAATGTTTTGACTGATTCTGATAGATAATTATAGGCCCTCCAATTTTTATTAAAGGTAAAATTATCGCTAGAGCACCCCTCGGAGATTATATTTGGGAGAGACACATCATGTTCTAAACTCGTCTTGTGAACGATAGTTTCAATTGTAATGCGAGTTTCTTGAAAGAATGCGATAGTTTAGAGAAATGTTTTGACTGATTCTGATAGATAATTTTAGGCCCTACAAGTTTTATTAAAGGTAAAATTATCGCTAGAGCACCCCTCGGAGAGTTATATTTGGGAGAGACCCGTCATGTTCTAAACTCGTCTTGTGAACGATAGTTTCAATTGTAATGCGAGTTTCTTGAAAAAATACGATAGTTTAGAGAAATGTTTTGACTGATTCTGATAGATAATTTTAGCCCCTACAATTTTTATTAAAGGTAAAATTATCGCTAGAGTACCCCTCAAAGAGTTATATTTGGGAGAGACACGTCATGTTATAAACTAATCTTGTTAACGATAGTTTCCATTGTAATCCGAGTTTCTAAAATAATTGCATTAGTTTAGAGATTTTTTTGACTGATCCGAAAGATAATTTTAGGCCCTACAATTTTTATTAAAGGTAAAATTATCGCTAGAGCACCCCTCAGAGAGTTATATTTGGGAGAGACACATCATGTTATAAACTCCGTCTTGTGAACGATAGTTTCAATTGTAATGAGAGTTTCTTGAAAAAATGCGATAGTTTAGAGAAATGTTTTGACTGATTCTGATAGATAATTTTAGGCCCTACAAGTTTTATTAAAGGTAAAATTATCGCTAGAGCACCCCTGGGAGGGTTATATTTGGGAGAGACACGTCATGTTCTAAACTCGTCTTGTGAACGATAGTTTCAATTGTAATGCGAGTTTCTTGAAAAAATACGATAGTTTAGAGAAATGTTTTGACTGATTCTGATAGATAATTTTAGGCCCTACAATTTTTATTAAAGGTAAAATTATCGTTAGAGTACCCCTCAAAGAGTTATATTTGGGAGAGACACGTCATGTTATAAACTAATCTTGTTAACGATAGTTTCCATTGTAATCCGAGTTTCTAGAATAATTGCATTAGTTTAGAGATTTTTTTGACTGATTCCGAAAGATAATTTTAGGCCCTACAATTTTTATTAAAGGCAAAATTATCGCTAGAGCACCCCTCAGAGAGTTATATTTGGGAGAGACACATCATGTTATAAACTCCGTCTTGTGAACGATAGTTTCAATTGTAATGCGAGTTTCTTGAAAAAATGCGATAGTTTAGAGAAATGTTTTGACTGATTCTGATAGATAATTTTAGCCCCTACAATTTTTATTAAAGGTAAAATTATCGCTAGAGTACCCCTCAGAGAGTTATATTTGGGAGAGACACATCATGTTATAAACTCGTCTTGTGGACGATAGTTTCAATTGTAATGCGAGTTTCTTGTAAAAATGCGATAGTTTAGAGAAATGTTTTGACTGATTATTATAGATAATTTTAGGCTCTACAAGTTTTATTAGAAGCAAAAATATTGCCAGCTCACTCATTCAGAAGTTATATTTGGGAGAGACACATCATGTTATAAACTCGTCTTGTGGACGATAGTTTCAATTGTAATGCGAGTTTCTTGTAAAAATGCGATAGTTTAGAGAAATGTTTTGACTGATTATTATAGATAATTTTAGGCTCTACAAGTTTTATTAGAAGCAAAAATATTGCCAGCTCACTCATTCAGAAGTTATATTTGGGAGAGACACATCATGTTATAAACTCGTCTTGTGGACGATAGTTTCAATTGTAATGCGAGTTTCTTGTAAAAATGCGATAGTTTAGAGAAATGTTTTGACTGATTATTATAGATAATTTTAGGCTCTACAAGTTTTATTAGAAGCAAAAATATTGCCAGCTCACTCATTCAGAAGTTATATTTGGGAGAGACACATCATGTTATAAACTCGTCTTGTGGACGATAGTTTCAATTGTAATGCGAGTTTCTTGTAAAAATGCGATAGTTTAGAGAAATGTTTGACTGATTATTATAGATAATTTTAGGCTCTACAAGTTTTATTAGAAGCAAAAATATTGCCAGCTCACTCATTCAGAAGTTATATTTGGGAGAGACACAGCATGTTGTAAATTCATCTTGTAAACGATAGTTTCTATTGTAGAGGAACTTTCGAGACTAACTGAGACAGGGAAACTATTTCAATAGTTTTGGTGGTGATTTTATGCTTTAACGTTTTGATTAGAGTTAAAATTAACAATAATAGTGCCAACGCCCTTCCGTTCTTCAAACATTTGCCAAAAAGAAAATTCTTTCAGAACGTACCCTTTTTTGAATACTTATTCTTACTTTTTACCATAATTTTGCTAATAATTAACATGTTTTATTATAATATGAATTTGTAAGTTGGCAAATCTAAAGCCAACGAAAACAAATTTAGTTGCAAGCAAACGCCATTTGGTTGCATTAAAAGTTGATTTTCTCTCGTTACATACAAATAGGTCAACTGGTCAAGTACCTACTACTTGGTTAATTATAAAATCACTCTGAGCTCTGCTCTTGTACGTTCAAAATAAAATCGTTTGTAATTTTCTTACATCATGTAAATTAAAATTATTTAATTATTCAAATAACATAATAAAATTAATAATTTTACAGCGGTTTATCAACTACTAACCGCATCCAATAACCAATGAAAGAGCCTCTAAAAGCAAGGAAAATTTTTTTCAGTAATTAAAGTTTTTAATATTTTCAAGTTAGAAGTCAATGATCTGAGAATGATTTATCAATTGGATTCATTTGTGTATAATTAGACAAGTTAATTATATATTTTATTCTTTTGCGTTTCAAGTCACGATATTTATGTCACAATGGGTGAGGAAATGCATCAACTTGTATTAGGTAGTACATCAAGGTGCATTCTTTAATTTTTTTTTATATTATTTGATAAAAAATAATTTAAAATTGCTGGATTGAAAAGTAATTGACTTTTTCGCAAATTTAATTGAAAACTCCTCGGTATCAAATTCAAATTTAATATTAAAATGAAGAAGATTTATGAATAAAGGAGTCGTTGCCCGAATAATTCTCTCTCGTAAGATTCTGTTTACACAAGAGTAAATTTTTATTTACCTAGTTGGTTGTGGAAAATATTTTTTTTTTCAAAAATTAAACAATGTTGACATTTTGTTACTAAATAAGTAAAGTTAAAGTCTTGGTTAAAGTTCAACTTTTACATCATTGGGGGTAAAAAGTGAGCTTTCTGCCTCGTAGGATATAAAAGTAAATTATAACCTTACTTATTTACAAAAAATTAGCGTGTTTTTATAATTTAAAGTGAATTTAAAAAATATTTGACAGTTGACGTACAAGTAATTGATAAGAGATGGCGCTTTTTAAAAATCAAATTTTTCACTTTTAAGAGTTTTTGCGTTTGATGTATTACTATTTAATAAAATCAAGGACTTTTTACATGTATGTGTGTATTTGAAATTAATTGACTGCACATACATAAACAATTATACAGGCCAATTTTACAATAAACCTAGAAACTGGTTATAAATTAAGAACAAAGTATAAGTAATGATGTAAATATATTTCATTAATTGTTTTAACTATTGTCACGTGAATTAACTAAACTAGTTTAATGAGGTATGTAATGTCATTTTTTGAAAAATTCTAATAGTCAACGAACGCTCAAAAAAAGGTGTGACCCAGTCCTAAAGGCAGGAGAGGAGGTGGAAAGGTCCCGTTTTTTGGATTTTCGCTTATATCTCGAAAACGGTGGGTCCTAGGGAAAAAATTATTCTTAGCAAAATGAAAGCTTATTAAATTTCCTACAAGATTGTTTCTATTCATTTTTTCACTATTCCTTATAGTTTTCGAGATATCCGTCTTCTTCCATGCCCTATATAACCCTTTCGTCGACTAGACTATAACGACAGTTTTAATTAGATTTTGTACCAATAAAGAAGAATTGTTATAACCAAGATGTAACTGAAAGGGTAGAAATTGTAGTGTGGAGGTGTGAAAACTCTCTTTGTACTAAATTGGCATTTGGCAACCCTTGTAAGTTTTTCCATGTGCAAAAATGTTCGTAAAAAGTACGTAAACGTTTAAGTGGACTTATTTATATTTAGTTGCGAAGGAGTCGATGACAGAGTAGATCACATAAAGGTGGCAAACTAAATTATTTAAATTTTTATTTGAATTTTGTGTTAATTTACATTATTTTTAAATTCAAAATTTTCTCCTATCTTAAACATTAACATTTTCTATAAATAGATGTGTCAGTTTGATTGATTCGTATATGAGGTGATTATTTGAAGGAAAACAATAATATTGATGTGCAAACCATTGTGTGTGCATTGTGCTATGCATATTATTAAATTTTATCTTTTGCTACATAAACCATCTAATGCAATTACAAACAAAAGCAATGAGAATCATACATTTTTATTGCCTTGAAGTAATGTATATTATAAATGTTCATACTTATCGATATTACTTAAATTTCAAAGTCTTGTCTCTCCTCGTTGCACGTCCAATTTTAAATCAGCCAACGGACACGTGTAATTTCTTAATGCAAAATTTAATTAAATTTAAAAAACTATTTTTGGAAATTCGTCAAAATTTAAATGAATCCTAAAATAATTTTTATAATTAAGGGGCTTTTCACTTAGTTTTTTTAAGCTGCCCTACGTCAAAGATTACCCATATAGCAACAGCAAACTAAAATTAAATTATATTGTTACAAAAGCAATTATAATGCTTCAATACTAATTCCGTTTTTCTTTTTCAGAAGAAAAAGTTTTTCAATTAAATTTTAATTGAATTAAGGACCTATAATCGAGACATACAACTTATACTTATTCATCTCCTCTAGCGTAGTTTTAACGTTGACCGATTTTTCTAGAAGAACTGTTACAGTTAGAGATAATATTTTAGACATTTCTGGTAGATAATTTAGTTCTCTACAATTTTTATTAGAGGTGATTTGTACGTCAAACTACTCCTTTAGGAATTATAATCGGAAGAGACGCACCGAATGCACTCGTAGTGTTCACTCGTCTACGCCGGTAGTTTCAATTTTGACTCCTTCTTGTTGAAGCACTGTTATAGTTGGAGAGAATATTTTAGACATTTCTTATAGATAATTTTGTTCTCTACAATTTTTATTAGAGGTGATTTGTACGTCAAACTACTCCTTTAGGAATTATAATCGGAAGAGACGCACCGAATGCACTCGTAGTGTTCACTCGTCTACGCCGGTAGTTTCAATTTTGACTCCTTCTTGTTGAAGCACTGTTATAGTTGGAGAGAATATTTTAGACATTTCTTATAGATAATTTTGTTCTCTACAATTTTTATTAGAGGTGATTTGTACGTCAAACTACTCCTTTAGGAATTATAATCGGAAGAGACGCACCGAATGCACTCGTAGTGTTCACTCGTCTACGCCGGTAGTTTCAATTTTGACTCCTTCTTGAAGCACTGTTATAGTTGGAGAGAATATTTTAGACATTTCTTGTAGATAATTTTCTTCTCTACAATTTTCATTAGAAGTAATTTGTACGTCAAACCATTCCTTTAGTAGTTATAATCGGGAGAGACGAACCACTGTAATACCGCGTAATACGCCTCTCGTGTACGAGATTTTTTACGGATCGGGGCCTTCAGAGACCCCAAAAAGTCAAACCTAGTGACAATTATGTCTTTTAATTTCGATATTAAAATAATAATAATATTTCAATAAATAATTGAAATCATAAAACCTTTAAAATAAACATTGGCGACACGTGGAATCGAATCGGCGCTACACTCACGCTTTGCAATAAATTGCACTATTTTTGAACTTGATTTTGTTGCTAAAAATAATAATTAATAATTTATCAGTGAAAGTAGGTAGTTTATTAATCAATTAAACTTTAAATTATCTCTTGTATCGCCCCATCAAAAATTTCGTTAGTTTTAAGCACAATTGGAAATTAATAACGGTCGATTGCAATTGCAAATCGTTAAACGTTAACTACCGACAATTGTAGCAATTGCACAATAACTCGTAAATTAAAAACTTTTTTAATTGTTCGAACGATTGTAGCTATATAATTATAGAGAAAAAACGCCGCTTGATATGTACAGGGTTGGTCAAAAGTTCGCTATAAAGTTACTTTTTGCATGGGAGCTTGTCAAGCTTTGCTTTGATACTGGAAATGGCAACTTTTGCCCAACCTTGTGCATAAATGACAAAAATTATGCAAACTATTTATACTTTTAAACATACAATGGAAGAGAAATCGAAACGTGGGAGTTGTATTGTTGGTAAATTAACAATTATTTTTCAATGTATCGTTTCGGATGACTTGAAAATATTTCAATTAAAAGTTATCTACGTGCGAATTGGAGTATAAAAATTCTTTACAAGGGTTGTTGTCTGATTTAAACCTCCCTACGTGCTTTGTACAAATAACGAAAATTTAAAAAAAGAGAAAATTTTCCACAACTTCGACATTTTTGTAATTGATAATCTTTAACCTAATTAATAACTGAACTTCCTATTAAATCAATACCAAAATTAAATAAATTATTTTTGCTTTAACCAACTATAGCTTAATAAAGTCGAGATTAGATTTAATAAGAAATTTCATTAATGAGTTATCTACCGACTGTTATTGCGAGTTAATGAATAAAAATTAATAAAATGTGACAGGAAATCGATAACCATCTTCATTTGGTTATATTTAGACAGTTATTTTATCTCTTAATTATTTGCATACTCAAAAAGGAGCCTATAACCAAAGTTAGATGAACTTACACCATTATTCTCACCTTCCTAACATTTATTCACCAGCAATGGATTTTCTTGAATTTTATTATAGAAGAAAGGCTTTTTAGGCTTTATTTCTTTAGCCTTGAAGTCGCATATTATCACGAGAACCTCTTTTGGTCTCATTTAGACCTTCCATACTTTATCTATGTAGCTATAAAGGTTATCAATCGTCTTGAAGTCCTACTCATCACTAGACAGCTTCATTAGACTGCTCCAATCCATGGAAAGCCATTTCGACACGTAAAATCATACTAAACGTTCTTTGGGCATGGCAGTAAGCCCTATTGAAGCGAGTGAGCGTTTCTATAACAAATTTGTGAGACGTGAGAGCCTTACCAAGCGTTATTTGCCCTTGTTTTCCTCTTCCAAACTTTCCTAAATTCCTAGCACCCTTATTAACTGTTTGTACACCCTTAATAAGTCTTCAAATTCTTCAAAAGCCAGGTCAAGTTTTAGCAATTTATTTTATTCTCAAGGGGCTTCTGCGAGCGTTTGGTGATCACTGATGACGCCATTCCATACAACGTTTCATTGCGACGTTTGCTTGTCCTTCTGTGTACTTAAGGATTATCAGACTGACTTCCTTCAACAGGAAGCCTTTTTATTAACCTCTCCTTGATGTCAGAATTTATTTGGTGTCTCATTTAGTCTTTTTTTCTGAACTTGTGGACTAGAGAGCCTTACCAAGCGTTACTTGCCCTTGTTTTCGTCTTCCAATCGTTCTTAAATTTCCAGCACCCTTATTAACTGTTCGTACACCCTTAGTAAGGTTCACATTCTTGAAGACCTTACCAGGTGTCATTTTGGCATTTTATTAATTTGATTTGCGTCTTATTGTACTCACGTACTCACAATGGGGGTCAATAGACGTTCAGATTCGAAGAATCCGCCACTGTTTGCATAACACCTACAGAATACAGAGGTTTAATATTAATCATTTCATTAATCAAATTCTTCACCTTTGTAGTTGTCTGACTCGTTATTTTTACTTTCATTTATTTATTACGTTCAGAATTGAAGAGTGAACCCTTGTGAACTGGTTCCTTTTTAAAGAGCCTTTCCATACCATGAAATTGCATTTCTTTAAATTGAAAGATGTTATGAATCAAAATCCGGTTTTTAATGTCGTGGTAAAAAATATTAAGAACAATTTTATAGACTAATCGATTAATTACGGCCAATTTGTTATCTAATAGATTAAATAATGCATCGATGTACGTCGATTACATCTTGCACCTTATTTTTAAAGATTACAACTACTTATTATTCTCTTAATGAATTTATGCCTTACAAAACTGGCACAAACAGTAACCTTGTTTAAAACAATTTTTATTAGTACGTACTTTCGAAGTATTCCACATACGAGGGCGCTTTGAAAAGTTCCAGACCTAACCCATTAATGCCCCAAACAAAGAGAACATCGCTGAAGTTGAAGTGAGACAGTATCGAAAATAAAAATCTAAAGTTGATTTTTTTAGAGATTGTCTGGGCGGAGCCAATATCTTGCGTAGTACAGAGATGGAGGGAGCGAGTACTCCCCTCCTCTCTCTATCTGTCTCTGATTGGCTCCGCCCAGGCAATCTCTTAAAAATCAACGTCTACTTGTATACTGTCATTGTTAGGTCCAAAACTTTTCAAAATCTCCCTCGTATGTATTAATTGAAGAACAGAATAAAGAATGATAATGAGCTGATTTTGATGTATCAAATTGTAGCTCAACTCATTCAAAAATAAACGTTTGAAAATTTTATTACTGTTTCACAGTACATTAGAATCAGTCATTTAATACGTGATTTTGATAAAAATCGCCTGGCAATCGAACTGAATTTAAAATATTAAAATTTTAAATTATTGGACCAGACTAGACATGGATGAGTCGATAATTCCTGCATTTAATTCATCGGGGACTGTGTAGCCGGTAGCCATAGGAGCTGATTAAAAGGGGCGGAATTTTGAAACAAAAATTGATTTTAAATCCACTTTAAAAAATTTGAAAATCTAATTTATACTTTAAGGTAGTCCTCAACACTTCCAAAAGGTTAGCTCCATTAATAACGCATTACAATTTGACGTGCAGTTAATTTTTTAAATAATTTATTAAGGTTAACCTTTAAAATTAGCATTTCTTTGACTGTGCGAATTTATTTTTGGAAAATCTTAAATGCGCGTATTTAAAAATTTGTTAAGAGCTTTACAGGATATGTGCTCTATTAATGTTTTGTTTTTATTTGCAGAGAAAGATTAACGTTCAATGGCTTTAGATTATCAACACTGGATGGTAACGGTAGCTCTAGTGACCTCGTCCCTCATAGCCTTTATAGCAAATTTGTTACTTCTTCTAGTCTTTTGTAAAAGACGCGGCCTTCGAACGATATCTAACAGGTGAGCGTGAATATGATGTATTACTTTATAGGAAAACAACAAGATAAACAAAGAGATTTCTAAGCACACGTGCTGGTTGAAAGGCCCTACAAAATGCCTGTAATAATTAAAATATTACATACAATCGGTACTGATTCCATCATCCAAACACGTTGCTCTATCACAAATTTATTTCTCTAGTGACAATACATTTTTATACTTCACCCAAATGACACTTGAACCCAGTTTAATGGCATTAAGAGCCTATAGCATGAAGTATAGGTTTCACTATGCTCATGATCCAACGTGAAAGTCTCTAAAAGTCTTCTGTATTTCTAAAACTTCATCACTTACAGTAGATTTTAAATTCTTATGACTCCCAATAGGCTATAGTTAAAGATTAAACTCAGTTTAATGGCATTGAGAGCCTATGGCATGAAGTAGTGGTTCAAACTATGCTGATGTTCCAACGTAAAAGTCTCTTTAAAACTTCCTTACTTGTAGAAGATTTTTAATTTTTATGACTCACACAGTAGCCTTTATTTGACACTTGAACCCAGTTTAATGGCATTAAGAGACTATAGCATGAAGTATAGGTTCCAACTATGCTCATGATCCATTCCATCATCCAAACACGTTGCTCTATCACAAATTTATTTCTCTAGTGACAATACATTTTTATACTTCACCCAAATGACACTTGAACCCAGTTTAATGGCATTAAGAGCCTATAGCATGAAGTATAGGTTTCACTATGCTCATGATCCAACGTGAAAGTCTCTAAAAGTCTTCTGTATTTCTAAAACTTCATCACTTACAGTAGATTTTAAATTCTTATGACTCCCAATAGGCTATAGTTAAAGATTAAACTCAGTTTAATGGCATTGAGAGCCTATGGCATGAAGTAGTGGTTCAAACTATGCTGATGCTCCAACGTAAAAGTCTCTTTAAAACTTCCTTACTTGTAGAAGATTTTTAATTTTTATGACTCACACAGTAGCCTTTATTTGACACTTGAACCCAGTTTAATGGCATTAAGAGACTATAGCATGAAGTATAGGTTCCAACTATGCTCATGATCCATTCCATCATCCAAACACGTTGCTCTATCACAAATTTATTTCTCTAGTGACAATACATTTTTATACTTCACCCAAATGACACTTGAACCCAGTTTAATGGCATTAAGAGCCTATAGCATGAAGTATAGGTTTCACTATGCTCATGATCCAACGTGAAAGTCTCTAAAAGTCTTCTGTATTTCTAAAACTTCATCACTTACAGTAGATTTTAAATTCTTATGACTCCCAATAGGCTATAGTTAAAGATTAAACTCAATTTAATGGCATTGAGAGCCTATGGCATGAAGTAGTGGTTCAAACTATGCTGATGCTCCAACGTAAAAGTCTCTTTAAAACTTCCTTACTTGCAGAAGATTTTGAATTTTTATGGCTCACACAATAGCCTTTATTTGACACTTGAACCCAGTTTAATGGCATTAAGAGCCTATAGCATGAAGTATAGGTTCCACTATGCTCATGATCCAACGTGAAAGTCTCTAAAAGCCTTCTGTATATTTAAAACTTCATCACTTACAGTAGATTTTAAATTCTTATGACTCCCAATAGGCTTTAGTTAAAGATTAAACTCAGTTTAATGGCATTGAGAGCCTATGGCATGAAGTAGTGGTTCAAACTATGCTGATGCTCCAACGTAAAAGTCTCTTTAAAACTTCCTTACTTGTAGAAGATTTTTAATTTTTATGACTCACACAGTAGCCTTTATTTGACACTTGAACCCAGTTTAATGGCATTAAGAGACTATAGCATGAAGTATAGGTTCCAACTATGCTCATGATCCATTCCATCATCCAAACACGTTGCTCTATCACAAATTTATTTCTCTAGTGACAATACATTTTTATACTTCACCCAAATGACACTTGAACCCAGTTTAATGGCATTAAGAGCCTATAGCATGAAGTATAGGTTTCACTATGCTCATGATCCAACGTGAAAGTCTCTAAAAGTCTTCTGTATTTCTAAAACTTCATCACTTACAGTAGATTTTAAATTCTTATGACTCCCAATAGGCTATAGTTAAAGATTAAACTCAGTTTAATGGCATTGAGAGCCTATGGCATGAAGTAGTGGTTCAAACTATGCTGATGCTCCAACGTAAAAGTCTCTTTAAAACTTCCTTACTTGTAGAAGATTTTTAATTTTTATGACTCACACAGTAGCCTTTATTTGACACTTGAACCCAGTTTAATGGCATTAAGAGACTATAGCATGAAGTATAGGTTCCAACTATGCTCATGATCCATTCCATCATCCAAACACGTTGCTCTATCACAAATTTATTTCTCTAGTGACAATACAATTTTATACTTCACCCAAATGACACTTGAACCCAGTTTAATGGCATTAAGAGCCTATAGCATGAAGTATAGGTTTCACTATGCTCATGATCCAACGTGAAAGTCTCTAAAAGTCTTCTGTATTTCTAAAACTTCATCACTTACAGTAGATTTTAAATTCTTATGACTCCCAATAGGCTATAGTTAAAGATTAAACTCAGTTTAATGGCATTGAGAGCCTATGGCATGAAGTAGTGGTTCAAACTATGCTGATGCTCCAACGTAAAAGTCTCTTTAAAACTTCCTTACTTGTAGAAGATTTTTAATTTTTATGACTCACACAGTAGCCTTTATTTGACACTTGAACCCAGTTTAATGGCATTAAGAGACTATAGCATGAAGTATAGGTTCCAACTATGCTCATGATCCATTCCATCATCCAAACACGTTGCTCTATCACAAATTTATTTCTCTAGTGACAATACATTTTTATACTTCACCCAAATGACACTTGAACCCAGTTTAATGGCATTAAGAGCCTATAGCATGAAGTATAGGTTTCACTATGCTCATGATCCAACGTGAAAGTCTCTAAAAGTCTTCTGTATTTCTAAAACTTCATCACTTACAGTAGATTTTAAATTCTTATGACTCCCAATAGGCTATAGTTAAAGATTAAACTCAGTTTAATGGCATTGAGAGCCTATGGCATGAAGTAGTGGTTCAAACTATGCTGATGCTCCAACGTAAAAGTCTCTTTAAAACTTCCTTACTTGCAGAAGATTTTGAATTTTTATGGCTCACACAATAGCCTTTATTTGACACTTGAACCCAGTTTAATGGCATTAAGAGCCTATAGCATGAAGTATAGGTTCCACTATGCTCATGATCCAACGTGAAAGTCTCTAAAAGCCTTCTGTATATTTAAAACTTCATCACTTACAGTAGATTTTAAATTCTTATGACTCCCAATAGGCTTTAGTTAAAGATTAAACTCAGTTTAATGGCATTGAGAGCCTATGGCATGAAGTAGTGGTTCAAACTATGCTGATGCTCCAACGTAAAAGTCTCTTTAAAACTTCCTTACTTGTAGAAGATTTTTAATTTTTATGACTCACACAGTAGCCTTTATTTGACACTTGAACCCAGTTTAATGGCATTAAGAGACTATAGCATGAAGTATAGGTTCCAACTATGCTCATGATCCATTCCATCATCCAAACACGTTGCTCTATCACAAATTTATTTCTCTAGTGACAATACATTTTTATACTTCACCCAAATGACACTTGAACCCAGTTTAATGGCATTAAGAGCCTATAGCATGAAGTATAGGTTTCACTATGCTCATGATCCAACGTGAAAGTCTCTAAAAGTCTTCTGTATTTCTAAAACTTCATCACTTACAGTAGATTTTAAATTCTTACGACTCCCAATAGGCTATAGTTAAAGATTAAACTCAGTTTAATGGCATTGAGAGCCTATGGCATGAAGTAGTGGTTCAAACTATGCTGATGCTCCAACGTAAAAGTCTCTTTAAAACTTCCTTACTTGTAGAAGATTTTTAATTTTTATGACTCACACAGTAGCCTTTATTTGACACTTGAACCCAGTTTAATGGCATTAAGAGACTATAGCATGAAGTATAGGTTCCAACTATGCTCATGATCCATTCCATCATCCAAACACGTTGCTCTATCACAAATTTATTTCTCTAGTGACAATACATTTTTATACTTCACCCAAATGACACTTGAACCCAGTTTAATGGCATTAAGAGCCTATAACATGAAGTATAGGTTTCACTATGCTCATGATCCAACGTGAAAGTCTCTAAAAGTCTTCTGTATTTCTAAAACTTCATCACTTACAGTAGATTTTAAATTCTTATGACTCCCAATAGGCTATAGTTAAAGATTAAACTCAGTTTAATGGCATTGAGAGCCTATGGCATGAAGTAGTGGTTCAAACTATGCTGATGCTCCAACGTAAAAGTCTCTTTAAAACTTCCTTACTTGCAGAAGATTTTTAATTTTTATGACTCACACAGTAGCCTTTATTTGACACTTGAACCCAGTTTAATGGCATTAAGAGACTATAGCATGAAGTATAGGTTCCAACTATGCTCATGATCCAACGTGAAAGTCTCTAAAAGTCTTCTGTATTTCTAAAACTTCATCACTTACAGTAGATTTTAAATTCTTATGACTCCCAATAGGCTATAGTTAAAGATTAAACTCAGTTTAATGGCATTGAGAGCCTATGGCATGAAGTAGTGGTTCAAACTATGCTGATGCTCCAACGTAAACGTCTCTTTAAAACTTCCTTACTTGCAGAAGATTTTTAATTTTTATGACTCACACAATAGCCTTTATTTGACACTTGAACCCAGTTTAATGGCATTAAGAGCCTGATGCTCCAACGTAAAAGTCTCTCTAAAACTTCCTCACTTGCAGAAGATTTTTAATTTTTATGACTCCCAATAGGCTTTACTTAAAGATTGAACTCAATTTAAAGGCATTAGGAGCCCGTGGATTGAAGTAGAAGTCCCAACGATGGTAATAGTTCCTCAAAAGCATATCTTTGACAGTTAAACCACCGATAATACTTAAAATTTCATGGATATCTAAAAAGCTATTCTCTTTGGTACAGCTTTAGGTCCACTTAGAGACGTAACCAAACACCTTGCTTTCCACAATGACTTTCAAATCTTACTATAAAATTGAAAGTGATTGTAAACGTTGCTTCTTAATTATTTGACGAGCTGTCTTAAGACACGCAAATTACTTAATTTATCAAGAATTTTAACCTCGAGTATAACAACCAAAACTAATTTAATTTTTTTGTTCCACAGATTTACGATCAACTTATTATTAACAAATCTTCTCTCGAGCGTTTTGTTGATACCATTATTAATCGTAGAACAACAATCGACTCCAACAAATCAAACTACGACAATTTTACAACTCCAAAATTCAACATTTACGGACGACTTTATTTTAGAAGATACCAAAAATGAATTGCTTCAATCGAGCTTATTTGAGCGAGCAGAACAAATTATTAAAAATCAGTTGATTAGTTCTTCGACAAACAATGACACTTTAAATGCTGAAAACGAAAGGGACTTTAAGTTTAGTGTTTTTCATCGCGAGTCGTTGCGACAAGAGCGTCTCAGTGTTGTTTTGTGCTATTTGGCTCAAAGTACTGTGGGTTTAGTGTGTACAGCTTCTATTTTAAGTGTACTTTTAATTGGTATCGATCAGTATTTCGCAGTAATACACTCGTTAAGATATTACACTTACATAGATAAATTTCGTTCGACAGCATTAATAGTAACGAGTTGGTTGATAGCAATTTTATTTGCTATTTTTGGTGCATTAACGCAAAGCGAATCTCATTTGTGGCAATTTTGTATTCGTAACGAAACTTCGTCCACTAATTTGGTCGATTTTAAATCGGTTAATTCGATTTATGCCATAATTTATTTTGTACTTATAATATTGACGCCATTTTTGGCCATTTGTATAATTTACGTTTGTATTTACGCTGCCGCACACAACAATAGCGAAAGAATGAGGAAATCTACCAAAGGAAATGCTCATGCTAATGTCGATACTTATATGCAAATTTTAAACGATAAAAGAGCTCCCAGTGAAAGTCGTTTGAATTGGAAGGCTAATAATGAAGATGAACATATAGAGAAGAAGAGTGATGGACAAAAAGGATTAATTAAGGTAAGATTAACTTCCTTTTGCACAGTAATAGCCAAAGTGTCTTCATATTGAAGTTTCATGAGCCGTACCGTGGTAAGAGTTACGAAAGTTGGCAATTTAGTTTATCGACTGTAGTTTGAAAATGGTTTACTTTAGAAAACACATCTCCAAAAAATGTTTCAGGAGGTCAATAGAGCTATCAAACGATACCAAGCTCGACATTTTGTCACATCGACGCTAAGCGTCGCGACATTCAAGTTTTTATTTTCTGATTGGTAGGTACCCATTGTTTTTCTTGCAGAAAATGACTAAATTGGCACACGAATTTAGACAAGCCAACTGAGTAATTTTCTTCAAAAAAACAATAGTCACCCTTAAGAAAATAAAAAAATTGAACGTCGCGACGCCTGGCGTCGATGTGATAAAAAGTCGAGTTTAGTATCGTTTCGTAGCACTTTTGACCTTCTGAAAAATTCTTCAGAGCTTTTTTCTTTAAAAGCAAACCCTCTTTAAACTACAGTCGAGAAACTAAATTGTCAAATTTCATTCTTTTGCGTTACTCGGTTATCGTTTCCAAGATCCCAATGTTTAAAAAAATCACCCTGGATAGTGGTCGTAGCTAGTGATAGAGTCTATTATCCATTAGTCTGCTTTCAATTAATTAACAATTTTTCTTTTTTTGAATAGGTCCAGTCGGCTCCGAATTTTTCGAGTTTGGTCAAATTGGAGCTGGAGAGCGCACCATCTGAAGAAGCTTTACATACGCCCGTCAAAAGAACGAGTAGCGATCGTGTGGGCTTTATAACTAACCTCAAGTCGAAGATATCGAACGCTTCGGTTTTCAAGTATCGAGAAGAAACTCGAGCGGCCAAAATAAGTCTACTTGTAATCTTCATGGTGCTAATTTGTTATCTTCCGTACGGTCTGGCTGTGATTTTAAATAGCCACATCGTTACAATCAAAATACCAGCCAATTACAATTTTGTTTCTCTAGTCTTGTTGATGTTCGCAAACATAATTTCTCCATTTTTATTCGTGTATCGTAATCGTAGGATTAGAAGAGAGCTACTTAAATTTTTACGACTGATACCTCCTAAAAATAGTACCTCGTGGAATACTAAACGTAATAATTCCATTTTACCGCAACCGATGCAACAGCATAAAAAGATCGAAGAGGAAAGTGAAAAGATCGATTTGGGTAATCCGATTCGACCGTTTACAAGCAACGGTTGTAGCATACCACAAGTCATAATAACTTGTAAAGTTGAAAATGAAAAAGTTGAAAAACATAGTATTTTGAAGAGAGTTTGTAGTGGCAAAAATTGGCAAAATTATAAAAAGTGTAGTTTTATAACTGTTCCCGAAAGTTGTTGGCAAACTGATAGTGCGAGAGGTTCGTTTTCGAGTGCAAGTACTCAAAGTTCCTTGGAGGAATAACATAATTTTCAAGTATCCATTTTGTAGATATTATAAAATGTGTGTTTTTAAAATTAATTTTGTTTAAAAAATTAATTTTTAAAGGACTCGAACTGTTTTTTGTATCATAGATCTCATGTTTACTTAATAATATATACAGGGTCGCCCAATTAATTACGTAGAATATTGTAAAATCAGTCGTAAGTTGCAAAAAAGGCAAATTTTAAAATTATTTGCAATGTACGTAATTTAAACACTCTGTACCTATTTATAGCAGTAGTTTAAAGTATTCTGCTCTAAGCCATATACCAATGGCTCATTTTTATTCATAAAATAATTATTTTCTCCAAATCCAGCCACTTAAGGCCCATATAACCTTATATCAAAATAATCGGTACTGAGAGAGGAATATTTTAAACCATTAATATACAGGGTGTTCCGTATAAAAAAACACCACAATTCGTGTTTGAAGTAGTGGATAATTTTTAATGCGCCGAGGTGCCCTGTCTAAAACGGCAACTACTTAAAAACTTGTAAAATTTAAAATTGTTGCTAGTTGTACAATGTTAATTAATTATTTATTATAAATTGTCATGTGTACTTATTTTTATCTAATTTATAAAATGATAACCTTTAATTTATAGTGTTTGGAATTAAATTACAACAAATGAAATGCTCAATTAAGTAGCCTCCTCTTTTTTTAACTATTAACTAAAACGATGTGTAAATTAATTTATAGAGAAAAAAAATGTACTCCTATACAATATGAGCTCACAAGTCATTAATTATTTATATAACCTTAAATCGGATTAAAAAGTTGATCGAAATACAATTTTTTTACAAAAATCAACTTTTTAAACTTTTAAAAATGTTTCTCGAATGCCATAATTTAAATATTTGAAAAATATATAATTTATTTTAATTAAGTAGTAGTTTTATTTAATTGTTAGTATTTGAGTTATTATGTGAAAAAAATTGGGAACTTTTTTCTTCTGTCATCCCTAGGATGACTCTCTTGAACGATATCCTTTTGTAACTGGAATTTTAACTTTTTTTCTCTCAAAAAATAATCATTGCTTACATTTATTAAAATTTTATCTGATTCAATATCACATAAACAATCTGAATGACATTTATAATTATAGAGTAATGAATGACTCTCTCTGGATGGGTTTTTGAGCATATCCTTTTGAAACTGGAATTTTAACTTTTTTTTTCTAAAAAATGATACATTGCTTAATCTGATTTTATCTCAAATAAACAATTTGCATCACATTTATAATTGTAGGGTATAGACGGAATTATGAATTATGACCGTAACGTTGGGTTGAAGTGATGTTGTAAGACTAATTAATTATTAATTAATAACTCGCTTTGTTTTGATTTAGAAATCTTAGCTTACTTATAAGATGGAGGTAGACAAAAGGTATAAAGTAGTAATAAAAATGTAGTCTAATGCATCTTGAAATAGTTTAGAAGGAATAAAATAGATGGGAGGGAGGTAGAGAGATCCCGTTTTTGGGGTTTTCGCTAATATCTCGAAAACAATGGGTCCTAGGGAAAAATTACTCTTGGCAAACTTAAAGCTTATTAAATTTCCTACAAGATTGTTCCTATTCATTTTTTCTCTATTCCTTCTAGTTTTGGAGATATCCGCTTGCACAAATCGTTAATGCATGAAAAAAAATTTGCCTCACGTCCTCTACACCCTTTTTTGAGCGTTCGTTGACTGGACTATAATACCACGTGTACTATGAGATAACAATACTGCAACTCTTAACACTACATATAAGCTGGAGTGGGTTTTTCAAAACACGTAGAGTCTGATGGTAGCTCCTTTCACATCAGTAAATCATGAAAATTATAGAAAAAGGTTAATTTCCAAAAATGAAAATTTGTTAAACTCTCTTGCACCTTAATTAATTGTAATTAAAATTACACCCCATTATAATATCTAAATGAACAAAAATTACCAAATCTGCAAATCCTTTTTCAGGCTGTAGAATTTATTTATTAAAATTTAATCGATGTTAATTAAGTATTATAAATATTTGTAAAACCGGAAACCGGGTGGTGCATGAATCTCCCTTAAGCGTCGCTCACTTGAAGACAAGGGAGGGGGGTCGTAGAAAGAAATAAAACGAGGGCCGAGCGTATCTCCAGACCACCAGACCTGTCCTCAAGACCTATAAGACCTTTAAGGAGAGACCACCTGACCTGGAAGACACGGGAGGAACGAGCGTATCCCCAGACTACCAGACCTGTCTCCAAGACCTATCAGACCTTTAAGGAGAGACCACCTGACCTGGAAGACACAAGGAGGGTTAGTCGAATCCCCAGACCACCAGACCTGTCCTCAAGACCTATAAGACCTTTAAGGAGAGACCACCTCACCTGGAAGACACGGGAGGAACGAGCGTATCGCCAGACCACCAGACCTGTCTCCAAGACCTATCAGACCTTTAAGGAGAGACCACCTGACCTGGAAGACACGAGGGGGGTTAGTCGAATCCCCAGACCACCAGACCTGTCCTCAAGACCTATAAGACCTTTAAGGAGAGACCACCTGACCTGGAAGACACGGGAGGAACGAGCGTATCCCCAGACTACCAGACCTGTCTCCAAGACCTCTCAGACCTTTAAGGAGAGACCACCTGACCTGGAAGACACAAGGAGGGTTAGTCGAATCCCCAGACCACCAGACCTGTCCTCAAGACCTATAAGACCTTTAAGGAGAGACCACCTCACCTGGAAGACACGGGAGGAACGAGCGTATCGCCAGACCACCAGACCTGTCTCCAAGACCTATCAGACCTTTAAGGAGAGACCACCTGACCTGGAAGACACGAGGGGGGTTAGTCGAATCCCCAGACCACCAGACCTGTCCTCAAGACCTATAAGACCTTTAAGGAGAGACCACCTCACCTGGAAGACACGGGAGGAACGAGCGTATCGCCAGACCACCAGACCTGTCTCCAAGACCTATCAGACCTTTAAGGAGAGACCACCTGACCTGGAAGACACGAGGGGGGTTAGTCGAATCCCCAGACCACCAGACCTGTCCTCAAGACCTATAAGACCTTTAAGGAGAGACCACCTGACCTGGAAGACACGGGAGGAACGAGCGTATCCCCAGACTACCAGACCTGTCTCCAAGACCTATCAGACCTTTAAGGAGAGACCACCTGACCTGGAAGACACGAGGGGGGTTAGTCGAATCCCCAGACCACCAGACCTGTATTTAAGACCTAACCAGACCTTTAACGACAGACCACCTGACCTGGACGACACAAGAGGGGTTAGTCGAATCTCCAGACCACCAGACCTGTCCTCAAGACCTATAAGACCTTTAAGGAGAGACCACCTGACCTGGAAGACACGGGAGGAATGAGCGTATCCCCAGACTACCAGACCTGTCTCCAAGACCTATCAGCCCTTTAAGGAGAGACCACCTGACCTGGAAGACACGAAGGGTTAGTCGAATCCCCAGACTACCAAACCTATCCTTAAGACCTAACCAGGCCTTTAGGGACAGACCACCTGACCTGGAGGACACGACGAGGGTTAGTCGAATCCCCAGACCACCAGACCTGTCCTTAAAACCTAACCAGACTTTTAGGGACAGACCACCTGACCTGGAAGACACGAGGGGGTTAGTCGAATCCCCAGACCACTAGACCTGTCCTTAAGACCTAACCATAACTTTAGGGACAGACCACCTGACCTGGAAGACAGGACACACGGGTAATTAAAATTAATTAATTTAACACGGAGCAAAATTACGCAGGGCAAAAATTGACAATAAACGCGCTCCCGCTCACCACGATGGCGAAGCAAGAAGTCCTTTCTCAAAATGGAGTGGGAGTTTATATTGGAAATCCGACGACTAGCTCGGATTCTTTCGACAACCAATATGAAAGCTGCAAAAGGAATTGAATACAAGAGAGACTATCAGTAATTTATTATAACTTAAATTAATAACTTTTTAGTTAGCTCGAGCTCGAGGGTAAAAGTTAACTCAATGGAATCGCACTAAAATTACGAGTAGTATACGTCGCTTTAAAATTTGTAATTTAAAATTAAAATTTAATGTTTAAACTAATTAGTAAAAATTATTTAAAGGGTGGAAAATATTCAGGGATGCCAATGAATCACGAAAGTAAAAGAAACAAACCACTAAGTACATCATATCACTAATTATAACACTTCACGTGTTTTAAATGGAATTTAAACATTCAATAATTTTTGAAACCCATAATTAAAAAGTTTAGATAACTAATTAATGAATTGATAAGATTGAATTAAATTATAAAAGGTTAAAAATGACACTACAGTCACACTAAAAACTAAACGGGAGCTCTAGCTCTTATGGTTGCCGACTTCAGAGAAATCAGCTGCTATCGCTGATAAAGCTGCTGCTGAAGTACTTGAAGAACTGAACAAGGTAACGTAAAACTAGGGGAAACTAAAGAAAAGAATGAAAAGTAGCTGCTTTAACCGATACAAAATTTCCAGGAGGCTGTAATACTGTACCAGTATTAATTTTGGTCCAGCATCCGGATAGAATTTTGCATCGTTACATAATTAACGTTTTTATATGAAATATACTACAAACGTTAGTCAAAAGGGCTCTAATACCACAAAAAATGGAAAAAAAACTCTTATGGGAGCTCCTTTTGGAGCTCTCTTCCGAGTAAGATCACCTTCATGTAAAAAATTTTAATCAAAATGCTTACCGTTGGAAGTAAATAGTCAGAAAACTAAACAAAGTTCTACCTTTGTACTAAATTTAAGTTTTTAATTCAGTTGAAATAATACTCTTGTTGGATTAGTTTTAAAATCCTACCTAGAAAAGATAAAAAAACAGTTAGTGCTCATTGAATGTTTGTGAGAAGAGACCTAAATACCTTTATCCTAGCATCATTGCTCTTGGTCCTTTAAAGCACGTTCTGGGCTGGCTGCTCCAATCACTAAAAGTCCACAAACACCTTCACTAAGTTTTAATAGTTCCACGAATCACGAAGCGCTGTATTTATTAATGAACACCTTTACTACTTGTTTACCAAAATTCCGAATTTATGTTACGAACTCGACACTATAGGAAGACCGAACGCGACGACTGAAATACAATCTGCTGCATCTTGGTCCATGGAATCGGTCAACTGAAACTCGAAATAAAATTTTAGTTAAATTGTACATAACAATTTGCAAAATGAGATGTAAGAATGAATAAATGAGAAATATGAAATGAACAGGAACATTATCATTGTCAGTCAACGTTACAAGGACCTAGGCTCTCTTGTAATTTTTCGAGATCGATGTGATCTCTACTTGAAAAAATAATAACATTATAAGCACAAACTTAATAATTTTTGTAGAAGCTAATTTCTTGGAATTTTAAAGCAGAGGTTGATCCACGAAATAGATTTAAATTGGCTCCTGTTAATCCATACAAGAATTGAAGATTCTCTAATTCTTTATTGAAAGAAATAAAGGATGCTTTTATAGTAGTAAATGTAACAGCAAGTTGATTTCGTTCCTGTAGCTGTTACCATCATCTTAAAGTTCTTGAATCGATGGTTATCGTTGGAAGTAAAGTCACAAAACTACATAAACGTTGCATCATTTATCAGCTTTGTTGATATCACTATTTCTTTGACTTACCATTTTTACCCTGTAACAAAGAATAAATTCAATACAAGAATGAAGAATATTTATGTTAAATAGTAATTACGTAGTAGACAAAAGCAAACAAAATACAGTTTTTGTGGTTTAAATAATCAGAATATAAATATGCCTACCTAAATGACTTTATTATTCCAATTAATATTTAAATTAACATCGATGTGATGTTCGTTGGATCATTTCCTGAATTCAGATGCATTTATCTTTCATATCGACTGTATGAATCCTCCGTACCTACAAAAGACAAAAATTTAATTAATGACCTAGTTTAATAGACTTTCAATAGATTATTGGCTTCGACAAGAAGTTCAATTTAGTTGTATTCATAAATATTTTTTAGCACTACATTTACAAGGAAAATTATAGACTATGTAGACCTTTGGTCGATACAATGAAATGAACAACACACACATTTTTTATGTTTATCGATGACATGTTTGTGTCATTTTAACTAAAATAAACTGCACAATAGCAAAAACTATCTTAACATTTCAAAGACATTCCCACCTTAAAGTAAATTTATGTAAACCGAAACTATTTGAAAGCATCGAGTAAGAAAAAAAAGTTATCAAGTTGTTACGATTGTGCTTTTCATTTTTTTTTAATCACAGCAAACTACACTTAATTAAAATAATTTCAAATTAAATAGCTTGCATTAGCGAGAATCAAATTATCATTTAAAGAAACCATTATACAATTTTTGTAAAGTAACTTTTTCACTAAGATTTTTATATTTTTTATATTTATCAAAACAATGCTACCTCCCTATTTTATAACGTAGGTATCCGAAATTTAAACCATCACAAGCTCTGATACGTTTTAGCAACAATTAATCACTTGTTATGTAAAGAAAATTAATTTAAAAAGTTTTAAAAAGATCAAAATTGAATACCAAATTTAATTCTAACCTTACTTTTTGAGGTTGTTTACATGACGTCACAATTAGAGATGGTACGGAATGAGCGAACCTGTTATTTTGGAACAGGTACTTGTTTACTGTTCCGAGGAACAACTCCGGGATTTTAAATATAACAGGTCTTGTAACAACTCCTATATTTAATATCTTTCCTAGTTCCTTTGCTTTCCTGTCCTAAACAAAGACAACTTCTCTCTCTAACGATTATTTCTATACTTGTTTTTAGCACCGAAACGTATAGGAATCGGAACAGATATTGCATCGGACTCGGAACAGGTCGGAACTGTTCCGCAAGAATTCCACTCCGTACCATCTCTAGTCACAATACAGTGTACAGTGGCGTCGGGTACAATTTTTTCATTTGCCTTTTTTTGCTTTGCCTTTTTAAACAAAAATGATAATTTATTATAATATTATAAACGTGCATCAAAATAGGCTTTTGCTTGATTTTAGACTGCTTGAATTAACTACTAACTTTTCTAGTTATGTAACCTGTAAATTGTAAATAAGTGCGCTGGCGCTTATCTTCCATGTGAGTCATCATGGCGCCTAACTAAAGGACATTGAACTCTACACAAAGATATAAAAATGACCACATTTTTTCAAAATTTCTATCGCAAAACTTTGATAATTAAATATTATTTAACACTCTTATTACACAAAATAATTTTTTTATGTAAATTTACCCTTATTTCACTTATGTAAAACTCGAAAACGCACCCCAAACAAGACGAAAAGAATGTTTTTTCAATTAAAAAAAAGTAACTTACCACTAAAAGTATTGTTTGTGGTATCTGTGTGTAAAAATTAGTACGAATCGGCCATTTTGTCGTGTTTTCTTATCAATTTCCACTAAGCTCAAAATTGTGTAATTATAACTTTATATAAACTTATTATTAACTCGAATCACAAAAATCACATTTAAAAAACATCCCTTCAATCACTGCTTTTAAAAGTATTTTATTTTATTTCAAAAAAGAGCTGAACAGGTTGATTTTAATTGCCGAAAAATTATTCCGCGACCTTTATCAGCCGTGCGTACGTCGTCTACTGGTCCAAGCTTGCACCAGTGCACCTGCAAGATAATCCCATCACACCGCTTATCTAAGTTACCAATAGAAAATTTGTTGAAATAGTAACGTTAAAATTTAACCAAATTAATTTTTGACTTATACGTATAATTAATTGTCAAAATTTGTTATCTCTTTCGTCTTCAAATTACCTACAGGTCTCCCTACAAATCTTATTATTTTTAAGTCGATCTGCATCCAGTTTATCAAAATTAAGTCAAAAACTCTTTCATAAATATACCTACCTAGACTTCTTATAAATATCTTCTAGGGCAGTGATTTTTCATGGCTTAAATTCAAAGCGCCATCCAACGATCCAACACAACATCGTTGGTCCGCAGTGTGTCAAAATTTTATGGATGTTCTAAAATAAACTACAAGGGGTAGTTCAACACACTGGAACCATCGTCTATAACCAGCTACCATCACTAAAATTCAGGGCAGGATTATCCATAAAGATTATCTGCTGATAATCAGGGCCCGGTGTTGTGGAGGGCCCGGAAAAAGAGTAAAATTGTGAAGGAAATTTAATGTTCTATAACTTCTTTTCTGAAGACTTTTACTGTAAAACGAAGGGCTGAGGTGCTGGAAGCAAAAGTTTGATGAAAAACGTGAAACAATAATTTTTTTTCATACATTAACGATTTTTCTAGGCGGGTGTCTCAAAAACTATAGGGAATAGAAAAAGATGAAGCAATCTTGTAGGAAATTTAATAAACTTTCATTTTGCTAAGAGTAATTTCTTTCCTAAGATACATCGTTTTCGAGATATAAGCAAAAACCCCAAAAACGGGATCTTTCACCCCCCATATAGCTAGAACTAGACTAGGGTATTTTACGAGGGGCCAACCACTGGTCTGAATTTGTACAATGATTGCAGAAACTGCCGTTGACTGCAGCTGACTGCACTTGACTGCAGTTGCCTTAGCTGACTACACTTGACTGCAGTTGACGGCAGATGATTGCAGATGACTGCAGTTTATTGCACTTGACTGCAGATGACTGCACTTGACTGCACTTGACTGCAGATGACTGCACTTGACTGCAGCTGACTACATTTGACTGCAGTTGACTGCAGATGACTGCACTTGACTGCAGATAACTGCACTTGACTGCAGTTGACTGCAGCTGACTGCACTTGACTGCAGTTGACTGCAGCTGACTACACTTGACTGCAGATGATTGCAGATGACTGCACTTGACTGCAGTTGATTGCACTTGACTGCAGATGACTGCACTTGACTGCAGATGACTGCACTTAACTGCAGATGACTGCACTTGACTGCAGATGACTGCACTTGACTGCAGATGACTGCAGATAACTACACTTGACTGCAGTTGATTGCACTTGACTGCAGATGACTGCACTTCACTGCAGATGACTGCACTTCACTGCAGAAGACTGCAGAACTTTTGTACATTGGCTGCAGAGAGTGGATGACCCCTCGGTATTTTAGTATTTTTACCCCCTAATTAATCCAAACACATTTATAAAATAAAATAAAATTCTACCCTCTTCCATGTGCTCTATAACCTCTTCGTTGACTAAACTATAAATAAACATTTGTTGTGTGAACTGCAGTGTATTTTTGTAGGGGCCCATAAATAATTAGAACTTCAGACCCCAACGTTCTTTGATCCGGTCCAGCATCCAATTTTTCAAAATTAAGTCCAAAACTCTTTCAGATACCTAGACTTTTTAAATAATATCTTCTAATGTAGTAACTTTTCATGACCTAAATCCTAAGCGTCATCCAACGATCCAACCATCCAACACAACATCGTTGGCCCTGTGAGTCCAAATTTTATGGATGTTCCAAAATAAGCTACTAATAGGTATAGGGATTTTCAACATATTGGAACCATCGTCTATCACCAGTTACTACTACTATCACTAAAATTTCAATCATAGGTACCATGTCCATAAGACGTTTAAATTTTAGTGGTGGTAGTTGGTGATAGACGATGACTCCAGTGTGCTCAACTCACAACTAGTTTGATAGCACGACTTTGAACCTTCTTCAAGTGGTCTATATCTTTAATAAAGTATGGGTTTCAGATGGGCGCTGCAAACTCCAATATGGGTCTAACGTACGTTTTGTAAATTTAAAAAAAAACGCTAGGTTTCAGACCCTTGAAGGCTATTTTTATTAAATAAAGCAAATAATTTGCTCTTTTCACAATCCGCGAGATATTCGAAGACCACTTTAGGTCACCACTCATTAAAACACCAAGGTCGGCCTGATTACTGACCCCCTTGAGCACTGTGCTGTTCAAAGTGTAGTTGAAGCGGGGGTTGATAGTACCAATGTGGAGAACAGTACACTTATTAGTATTTAGCGTCAGTGTCCATTTTTTTGACCATGCACGTATTCTGTTTAAATCGGACTGCTGAACTGACCTGTTCACACGTGGGTTGTTGTAGAATTTCGAATTGTCCGCAAATACACTCTTGGAAGTACTCTTGGGTACACTACTCGTACCTGAAAGGTACGCTTAGTTAGGAAGTCCTTTATCCAGTTTAGTAAATTGCCTCGAACACCATAGTTTTCAAGCTTTAGCAGTAATCTCTGGATAGAAACCCGGTCAAAGGCTTTCTCGAAGTCTAGGTAAATGACATCGGTTGGAGTTCGTGAGTCCCAAGACCTAGTCCAATCATCCAGATTCATCAGCAAATTTGAAATCACTGATCTTCCCGAAACGAAACCATCCTGACAGTTTGGAATTACAGAGTTGGACGTCAGAAATTCAGTGAGCTTCTTTGCCCTTGAGATTCTCTCAAGAATCTCAAAATTGGTAATTTAGTTTTTTAGCTGTAGTTTGAAAATAGGAACTCTAAAGTTGGTAGCCAAGTAGATCATACTCTAAAAAAAATTCCAAGGAAAGTCTGAATTTCCAAAAAACGAGAGACCTATCAAGTGGAAGCTCACAGCCAAAGCCTATTTTTCATCCTAATGAAATTTTGTATATTATTCAGGGGCGGTGGAGCTAAACAGCAAGTTAGGGCCCCAGTTACTTAGCTAGCTTGGGGCCCGTATTAAATAACAACTGCTCTCCGATAAATTATCCTCTAAGTCTAAGACCATCATTGTTGGTGAAAAGATGGGCTATTGGGTAAAAACAAAGTTATTTTACAATTTCCCATTTAACTTTATTAAAAAAAAATTTTATATATACAAATCAACATACAAATTAATAAAAGGAACAATTACTATTATTATTAAATAACGAGAATACTTTACATAGGAATTAATAATAATTATTTTATAATATATAAATAAAAATCCATTAAAAAAACATTGCATTGATTACGATTATGATTTTATACAAAAATGCAATTCTTAGGACAATATCAGTCTAAAAGGTTAAAAATCTTAATTCATATTATGATCATGATAATAAATATACAATAAGTGCGAGCCAAAGAATTGATCAAAATTTCAAGTTTAAAAAAATACTTTCAATCTATAATACTGCAATTTAAAAAAAAATTTGTGTTTTCGACACAGCACACGTTCGTTATTTGTGAAATTTGAAAATGATGGCGTTTTTAATTTTTAAATTTTGATCAAAATTCCAAGTCGCAAAAATTTCAACTAGTAAATAGTTAGCTCATTTTAAAAGTTTTTCTTTTTTTAAATAGAATTTATTTAAAAGGTGTGATAGTAGAAAGACGATGTGCTTGTAAGTACTCTAGAAAGGACATTCTTCTTAGGTATATAAAAATTAAGCACAATTTGTGATCTCCAATTCTTTCAGTCTTGCTTTTTTTGTTTTTCCCTTACCTTTTCCAAAAAAACAGCTTTTAAAAACATCACAGCATGTAAGTCCCATAATTCATATTTTCTACAAAATTTTAGATAGATTTGTGGCAAATTTTCAAACAAATAAAAAAATCTATCACTACTCGATGTTTATCACATTATGTGAAAGTACAGCTTCACGAAACTGCGTCATTATACGTTGTTCGATTTTGGAAGAAAAGACAATTTTTTTTGTTGTTTGGCAAATAAGATTTTTACTCTAAGTTTGACTTCCTTTTAGTACCTTGAGCTTGGGGAATTTGTGCCTTCATTTTAAAATATGTGTTAATGCGTTCGGCTGCGTATTCCTAAAAATTAAATAATTAAACAAACAATTCTTTTAACTAGGTTAGTCTATAATCAAATAAGCCATGGTTATCAAAAAATATGTTTTTTTGTAGTGTGTCATCAATTCAAAATTTACCCTAAAACATCTAGAAGAAAAGTGGCCTCTGATGAGCTGCTTTTAGATATGTCGACTCACATAGTTTCTAACTGACTTCTAATACAGTAAATTAAGTGAATTTGATAAAAAAATCTTTACAGTCGTTTTAGATAAAATTAAGAAAGAACAAAATATGTATATCGACAATAAAGCGCCATCTGATGGATTCTTTTAAGACATGCGGCCTCACATAATAATTAATTGACTTCTAATACAGAAAATTAAGTGAGTTTAATAAATATTGTTACAATCGTTTTAAAGAAAATTAAGAAAATAGAGAAAAACAAGTTATGACGAGAATAAAGAGTCATCTGGTGGAAAGTTTCAAGAGATGTCGACGCACATAGTTAATAACTGACTTTTACTACTGCAAGTTAAGTGAGTTTAATAAAAAAATCGTTCAAGTCGTTATAGAAAAAATTTACAAAATACAGAAAAACGAACTATGAGGAGAATAAAGGGTCATTTGATGGACTGTTTCAAGGCGTGTCGACTCACATAGTTTGTAACTGACTTCTTATATAGCAAATTAAGTGAGTTCATTAAAAAATCGTTGCAGTAGAGACAATTGAGAACAAAACGAAATATATCGACAATAAAGCGCCATGTGATGTACTTTTTTAAGACATGCGGCTTCACATAGTTAATAATTGACTTCTAATACAGAAAATTAAGTGAGTTTAATAAATATTGTTACCGTCGTTTTAAAGAAAATTGAGAAAATAGAGAAAAGCAAACAATGACGAGAATCGAGGTCATCTGATGGACTGTTTCAAGACATGTCAACTCACATAGTTTATAACTGACTTCTACTACCGCAAATTCAGTGAGTTTAATAGAAAAAAACGTTACAGCCGTTTTAGAGAAATTTTAGAAAATAGAGAAAAATAAACTAGGAAGAGAATAAAGAGTCCGCTGATGGACTGTTTCAAGACATGTCGACTCCCTTAGTTTATAACTGACTTCTAATACAGCAAATTAAGTGAGTTTAACAAAAAACCGTTACAGTCGTTTTAAAGAAAATATAGAAAATAGAGAAAAATAAACTATGAAGTGTATAAAGAGTCAGCTGATGGACTGTTTCAAGACATGTCGACTCCCACAGTTTATAATTGACTTCTAATATAGCAAATTAAGTGAGCTTAATAAAAAAACCGTTACAGTCGTTTAAGAGAAAATTGAGAACAAAACAAAATATATCGACAATAAAGCGCCATTTGATGTACTTTGTTTAAGACACGCGGCTTCACATAGTTAATAATTGACTTCTAATACAGAAAATTAAGTGAGTCTAATAAATATTGTTACCGCAGTTTTGGAGAAAATTGAGAAAATAGAAAAAAACAAACTATGACGAGAATAAAGAGTCATTTGATGTACTGTTTCAAGACATGTCAACTCATATAGTTTATAACTGACTTCTAATACAGCAAATTAAGTGAGTTTAATAAAAAAAACCGTTACAGTTGTTTTAGAGAAATTTTAGAAAATAGAGAAAAATAAACTATGAAGAGAATAAAGAGTCCGCTGATGGACTGTTTCAAGACATGTCGACTTCCATAGGTTATAACTTATAACTGACTTCTAATACAGCAAATTAAGTAAGTTTAATAAAAAAAACCGTTACTTACAGTCGTTTTAGAGAAAATTTAGAAAATAGAGAAAATAAACTATGAAGAGAATAAAGAGTCAGCTGATGGACTGTTTCAAGACATGTCGACTCCCACAGTTTATAACTGACTTCTAATACAGCAAATTAAGTGTGTTTAATAAAAAAACCGTTACAGTCGTTTTAGAGAAAATTTAGAAAATAGAGAAAAATAAACAAACTATGAAGAGAATAAAGAGTCAGTTAACATGTTGACTCCCTTAGTTTATAACTGACTTCTAATACAGCAAATTAAGTGAGTTTAACAAAAAACCGTTACAGTCGTTTTAAAGAAAATATAGAAAATAGAGAAAAATAAACTATGAAGTGTATAAAGAGTCAGCTGATGGACTGTTTCAAGACATGTCGACTCCCACAGTTTATAATTGACTTCTAATATAGCAAATTAAGTGAGCTTAATAAAAAAACCGTTACAGTCGTTTAAGAGAAAATTGAGAACAAAACAAAATATATCGACAATAAAGCGCCATTTGATGTACTTTGTTTAAGACACGCGGCTTCACATAGTTAATAATTGACTTCTAATACAGAAAATTAAGTGAGTCTAATAAATATTGTTACCGCAGTTTTGGAGAAAATTGAGAAAATAGAAAAAAACAAACTATGACGAGAATAAAGAGTCATTTGATGTACTGTTTCAAGACATGTCAACTCATATAGTTTATAACTGACTTCTAATACAGCAAATTAAGTGAGTTTAATAAAAAAAACCGTTACAGTTGTTTTAGAGAAATTTTAGAAAATAGAGAAAAATAAACTATGAAGAGAATAAAGAGTCCGCTGATGGACTGTTTCAAGACATGTCGACTTCCATAGGTTATAACTTATAACTGACTTCTAATACAGCAAATTAAGTAAGTTTAATAAAAAAAACCGTTACTTACAGTCGTTTTAGAGAAAATTTAGAAAATAGAGAAAATAAACTATGAAGAGAATAAAGAGTCAGCTGATGGACTGTTTCAAGACATGTCGACTCCCACAGTTTATAACTGACTTCTAATACAGCAAATTAAGTGTGTTTAATAAAAAAACCGTTACAGTCGTTTTAGAGAAAATTTAGAAAATAGAGAAAAATAAACAAACTATGAAGAGAATAAAGAGTCAGTTAACATGTTGACTCCCTTAGTTTATAACTGACTTCTAATACAGCAAATTAAGTGAGTTTAACAAAAAACCGTTACAGTCGTTTTAAAGAAAATATAGAAAATAGAGAAAAATAAACTATGAAGTGTATAAAGAGTCAGCTGATGGACTGTTTCAAGACATGTCGACTCCCATAGTTTATAACTGACTTCTAATACAGCAAATTAAGTGAGTTTAATAAAAAAATCACAAGGGTACACTAAGTGTATGCTTACAATTTGATTGACAGTATCTTAAATATTTTTTGGACTCTGGTTGACTCAAAACGTCAAGATCCTCCAACAACTTCGACTTTGAGTTTTAGATATCCTCCGTAATTTGACCAAGTGACGTTAAAATGACGACAAGTGCACTTGTAAATACGGCGATAGGCGCTTTATACGTTTTGGAGTTCGAAGTGCACTTGATAGAATTTATTCCTCCATAACCTAGTCCAACTATTATCTGAATTTTATTATTTCAAGGTAAATCTTAAAATGACGACTCAGTTTAAAAACCCTAATTTAACTTTTTTGGCCCTTTTTATACGGACTAATCCAAATGAGTTTGACAACTTACCCAGTATCCGAACGGAATTTGAGATTTGGTGTTAACGATGCCCCATAAAAACCAAAAGAAGTGGGACGCAAGAGTAAAAACTTCGACTTCTTTCAAAATCTTATGTGGACTTTCTTTGGAACCGGTTTCATTTAAATAAGAGTTAACAAACTTGAGCCTTTGACTTTCAGTTGGATAATTTTCAGGCGTTACCTTAAAGAAAGGTTCTTGTTTTTCGGTATAATCATAAGTCCATTCTAAGAAGTGATTTGCAATATCAAAAGCTCGATAGTTGTACGAACAGTATTCGAAATCTACAAAAAAATTTTTATTGGATTGTGTTTCAATTTGTAAAAGGTATGTATTTACCTATCAAAACAATATCACTTTCGCCATTATTATTAGCTACTTTATCGTCCTGGCTCATCAAAATGTTACCTTCTTGCATATCATTGTGACAAAAGACAATCGGACTATTTTCTTGCTCTAATCTTTGTTGCAACCACGTAAATTCTTCTCTCAGATCGATGCTCGATAAAAATTTAACTTTATCTGGAACTTCACCTTTGAGGCGTTTTTCGGAAGTTTTTAACCATCGATCAATAGTATTCCATAACCAACCGGCTGTTTTATGTAGAGGAACCTGAAAATTTGAATTAAATCAAAAATTTTGCCCGTGTGAATATTTTAAGTTACTAGGTGTGTTTTCTGCACACGTACCAAGTTACAAAATCATTTTCAAAAATTGAATTTAAACTAAAATTGTTACTTCGCACAAAAAACATTCCTGTACACAAAATGAGTGAAGATTCCTACGGTTGTTACGTCCCAGGAGCAAGGAAACAAACAATACGTTTATCCACGACAGGACGACCAGTAGTGTTTGTTCCACCAACAATAACTGATAGATGCTGAAACATGGAAATAAGTACACCCTATATGTGTGAGATGATGAGTATGTGCTAGCCCATCAGAAATAAATAACAAACAAAGAAAATAGAAAACCCTAATCTTTTATTTCTTTCTTTAAAACACGTAAATATTTAATAATTAATTCAGCTCAAGGTTTGCGGTTTATTACATCTAATAAACAATTTTTTATTAACAATGTACAATTGTACAATAAAGGTGCAGATAACAAAATGGCGTCGTTGACAATTATTTCAATTGTAAATTATTTATTTCTGTTAAAAATGATGATTTTACAACAAAACATGATGATTTAAGAAAAAATGTTGTAGAAAATAAACCTTTTCTTTATAAAATTATGGTTTTAAGCGGAATTCATGAAAGCAGGACGTGGGAAAAATTTGTGCTCGAGAATGAATTATGTGCTTTCTTCTTGCAAAAATTTAAAATTAAATTAAATCAAGCGCTATGCATGCCTAAATACTTTAAAGTGGTTTAGTCCAAAGAGGACTTTAACTCAGGAATTAAAATTTTTAGAAAAATACACATTAATACAAATTAAGGCGCCATCTTGGATCCGCTATTTTGAATTTTTAAACTGTGCTGGGATATTGATTAGGGCTTAAAGTGGCTTAATCTTAAAAGAACTTTAACTCGGGAACTCAAACGAATTTTTGAGAAAAACAATTTATACACATTAAGGCGCCATCTTGGATCCGCCATTTTGAATTTTTAATCCGTGCTTGGGAGTTTGTTTAGGGTTCATCTAGTGTTCGATGCCGAGCACAACGTAACTGACTATGGCGTCGTTAAGTAGCACCGTTTTATCATCGGTGACGCCGCTTAATCGGTCCAAGTCCAAAGACATTATTGAAAATAAATAAAAATATTGATTAAGTCATTTCTCAAGGTACGGATGTCTGTTATTGATAATGCAACTATGTGTATGTGTACACTTAAATTAGCGTAAACAACAAAATATTTGAAATTTTCCAATAATAATTTCGTAATCGTTCCTTAAAATGTTTATTTATAAACTGTAAAAAAATGGTGTTGCAAGAGATATTGTTTATGACCTAAAAAAATGGAGATCAAAAACAGTGGAAAATTTTGATTTTATTACGCTTTTAAAAACCATGTAATGAGAACAATTATTATTAGAATAATTGCATAATTAAATTGCGTTTTATTAATTTAAAAAAATTCTTTTTGAAATTTTAGAAATTTTAAATTTTTTCGATAAGATTAGTGTTATCAGATTGTCGCCATCCTGAATGCACCACTTGAAAACAAATTTTTTTCTTGACTAATAGTGGAGAAAACGTCGTGCAATAATAAATAGGAAAAATAAACGGTTCCTTGAACTCAATTAAATTACTAACGTTTTTTATATACAGGGTATTTTTTAATGCAAAACTTTTCAAACTTTGAAAAATTCGTGAATGCAAAAAAATCGTAAAATTTATTTTTTATTTTTTAAACGAGTCTCTTGATTTATAAAACACCCTGTATCATTTTTACTACAGTGGGCCATGTATAAATAATGCAAAAATTTATAACTCCGAAGTCAAAATTTTTAATTTTTTAACTGATTTTTTCAATTTTTTTTTGTTTTTTGAGAAGTAAGGAAATTTCCTTTTGACCTTTTACTATTAAAATTTTTGCATAAATGCAATTTTTGCATATTGTTCAACTTTGGAGCGACCTCACGCGCAACTGATGATAATTACAATTTAACACTTTCAAAACTAAAAAGTAACGTCCTTATAAAAAATTTAAAAAAAAATCAATCCAATGTTAAACAATTAAAGTTGGCCCCCAAATTTTTACTTTGTAACTAAAAAAGGAAAACTCAAATTCTTACCTCAAGTCAAAATCTGGAATAAGTATTTAAAACAAACAACTAAAAACCCTAAGCTAAAAAAATTAAAAGTAGGGGGGGAAGAGGGCTAGCACAAAAATCAAAAAATGCTCTTTTTGTTTCTTCCATTTTTTTTCTTTGTTTCACGGTGACTAATTAATCGTGCAACCAAAAACTCACCTCCATTGAATGAATAGCTGCCATTTTCTGTGCAATTTTAACAGACAAAAATTCGTCTGATAGTTCTGCAGTTTTCAATGGTCTCGCGTTTACATACTGCTCAATTCTACCACCTGGGAAAATTCCGTGTAATTTTGGTCCTAATCCGCGTTCCGATAGCAAAGTGAAGATTACACTTTCGGTAATTAGTGCTTCTAAGGCGTGTTCTCCGTGTGTTTGGCCATAAACACGAATTAAAACTTCTCTAGGATGCGATGTTGTCTTTCCTTTGTACTTTTCGATTAACGAATCCGGCAGAGAGATGTAATACAGCAAGTTGGATAAACCGCCACTGAAATGAGGAAAAAAACATATTTAAAATAAATATTTAATATCTGAAAGAATAAGGATGTTTATTTGACATTTTAATGTTACATTAGACCTCGGACGATTCTCTTTATATCACATAAAATGATAAAACCTGACCTTTGGTTCTTCCATTGTTAATTATTTACAGTGAAACGTTTGAGTAAGCATTAAATAATAATTATTTTAATACATAGTTTCTCCTGAGAGCCAAGCTCGTCATCAACCCAAACGCTCTCTAATTATAACGCTGGTAGACACATTATCAGAGGTGTGAGTGTGACAAATCCCTGGTTCTAAACCCAGAATGTAAGCCTGTAAGGGTTGTATATACTCTGTAATTATTTTAGTATATAGTTTCTCCCGAGAGCTAAGCTCGTCATCAACCCAAATGCTCTCTAATTATAACGCTGGTAGACACATTGTCAGAGGTGTGAGTGTGACAAATCCCTGGTTCTAAACCCAGAATGTAAGCCTGTAAGGGTTGTATGTACCCTGTAATTATTTTAATACATAGTTTCTCTTGAAAGCCAAGCTCGCCAACAAGTCAAATGCTCTCTAATTATAACGCTGGTAGACACATTGTCAGAGGTGTGAGTGTGACAAACCCCTGGTTCTAAACCCAGAATGTAAGCCTGTAAGGGTTGTATGTACCCTGTAATTATTTTAGTACATAGTTTCTCCTGAGAGCTAAGCTCGTCATCAACCCAAATGCTCTCTAATTATAACGCTGGTAGACACACTGTCAGAGGTGTGAGTGTGACAAACCCCTGGTTCTAAACCCAGAATGTAAGCCTGTAAGGGTTGTATGTACCCTGTAATTATTTTAGTACATAGTTTCTCCTGAGAGCTAAGCTCGTCATCAACCCAAATGCTCTCTAATTATAACGCTGGTAGACACATTGTCAGAGGTGTGAGTGTGACAAACCCCTGGTTCTAAACCCAGAATGTAAGCCTGTAAGGGTTGTATGTACCCTGTAATTATTTTAATACATAGTTTCTCTTGAAAGCCAAGCTCGCCAACAAGTCAAATGCTCTCTAATTATAACGCTGGTAGACACTATGTCAGAGGTGTGACAAACCCCTGGTTTGAAACCCAGAATGTAAGCCTGTAAGGGTTGTATGTACCCTGTAATTATTTTAATACATAGTTTCTCTTGAAAGCCAAGCTCGCCAACAACCCAAATGCTCTCTAATTATAACGCTGGTAGAGACATTGTAAGAGGTTTGACAAGCCCCAGGTCCAAAACCCATAATATAAGCTTGTAAGGGTTGTATCTACCCTGTAATTATTTTAATACATAATTTATCTATAACCTCACTCGAAAGTTAAGATATCAGTGGATCAAGAGCGCTGGAATGCTTTACAGTGATGATAATAAAAAGTGTATCTACTGCAGTCTTAGAAAATAGACTAAATGAACCACCTTCGTGGTAGTATGGTGGTTGGTTAAGATGCAAGTCGAATTAGTATAAAAAACGCAGACATCGGGCCTATGACGCGATGTCAATGGCAGTAGAAGAACGTGCAGTTGGGCCACAAAATCGAAAATATTCAAAAGTTTAAAAAATACGCATTTATGGCTAACGACGCAAATTGGTTTAGATTTTGCAACAATTAAAGTCGTTTTAGTGCTTAATTATAGCATTGTATTACAGAGTCCACATCATAAAACGATAAAACATAATATATTAGATGATAACCGCCAATACTAAAAAACTTGTGCAATACACTACACGTTCCACTGAAAGCAAGGAATTCAAAAGTAATTAAAAATGCAACACAATAATTAGTTTCCCAACACGCAAATACGTATACTTCACTTTGCCCCTGGGAAAATAAACAAATATATTTATGAAAGTAATCTATACAGGAAAAACTCACTTTAGTAGTCCATTCAGTACAACCTGATATCGAAAAGGTTGGAAAAACGCGAAAAAACTGCAATGGCCATAACAGGGCTTTTTTGTGCATATTAAAGCTATTTCCGGTTAAACCGGAAGTAAAGTTATAAAGTGTTGGGTATCATCAGACACATAATTTTACGAGCTTTCAAAAAATATTGAAAAATATACGGGGTTTTCGTAACACCTTTTGATATTTTTGTAATTTCCGGTTTAACCGAAAGCGTTTTGTTAACCGAAAATAGGGTCAAATAATAGATATTCATAGGATTGATACATTTGCCAATTTTCAAGTTTTCATTTTTATTACAAAAGAAATTATAGATTTTTGAAATCTTCAGATCCATAAAATCATAACTCCGGTCCTGGAAATTTCAAAAGAATAAAATACAGGTATTCGATGGACACCAGAGATATCTAAAATATATCCAAAAATGAAAAAAGTGGGCTTAATTGATTTTGAGAAAATCCATTTCCAAATTTTGACCTATTTTGGCCCTTTAATAGTAAGCAATTTTGAAAAAAAAATAAAAACTAATTAGGTTAAGACGGAACTCCTATATTTTAGCTATACAATGCTGTTTTGAAATTTTTATAATAATGATTACCGGCCAAGTTATAAGGGAAAAACCACAAAATGGGACAATCGTAGTATTGGGCCGCCATTGTGAATTTAAAAATCAGAAAATTTATTTTTCAATTAGGACTCGGATGAATTAAATCTACGAAAGAGTAAAATGGGTTTTAAAAGTGTGCTATATCTTGCTTATGAGTTATGAGGATGGTGAAAGCTGAAACTGCAACCGATCAGCTGTATAAGAAAACCCTTAACTTAACAATTCGTTACAACCAATAAATTTTTTTTTATCGTGTCAACTTTTGGGTCAAGACCTCATTACTCGTAATTTTCTTGTTCTAAAAACCTCGAGACACTACTCGAGGGTGTTTTGATCAAAATCGATTAGCATTAATAGCAGATTACAAGTCATTTACGTTTGTAAATACTCCATAATGCATGTATCATGTACGAAACAAACAACTTATAGAAAAATGTCAAAACAAAAAAAACTGCAAGGTGAAGGCTAGTTTACATATTAAATAAAATTTCAATGCAACTTCCAAAAAACATAACAAATACGAGTATCCTCATCCTTGGTGATTATAGTGAAATAAATAGTTCCGGATTTTCTCTTTTCCCCACACTGCTCATCCACCACATTAAAAATCGTTATTCAATTCAACGATATTCTGATGACGTAATGCAACAAATATTTAGCTCATGAAAGATGTTCCGTCTCACTTAAATCATAAAAATCCACCCTGACTCATAAAACTGAGTAAGACGGAGCAAGTCAGATTCCAGCAAGTGTTCTTATGGAGCTGAATGAATGAAATACAAAGAAGAGCCTAAAGAATTACCCCAAAAAGAACAATTCGTTTGAGATTCGAAAGGGCATCTAGACAAAAGAGATCCAAACAAGTCGCACTGTGGTTAAAAAAACAAGTTGTGTGTTATCTCAGGATTTTCCCCTTTACGTAACCTCAAAGATAAGAAATTTCATTTAATTGTTATTAATTTTTGTCATTAACATAAGCTTCAAGCGTGGTCCATACGATTATAGTAACTGTAGTGAAAGCTACTATCACGTGACAGGCATAGTGTACCTAATCATCAGTTGGATAGTTCTACTGGTTACTATAAGGCAGCAAAGTGAGATAAGAGAGATGAGAATTTTATAGAAAGCTCAAGGAGGGAATAGAAGAACAGATGGTAATCGTTTAAAATGGATAAAACCGGACGAAATCCAACCCCTAAAGATGAAAGCTGGCAATCCTCGCCACAGGGAGCTCAATGCCGCATTGAAGAGAGAGAGACGAAGAGAGAGACTAATGAGTTACTATGTTCATCCTTCTGTCTTTTAGATCAACGTTAAAATCTGAAGAATGCGACTGAGTAAGGCCAAAACGCGATTTTTTCGTCAAGGCCATATATGTAGCTTGACGTTTAATATCGGTCAAGATAAGCACCGATAATAACTTTCTACGACAAAAGTTAGTATCTCAAAAAGACTACGCAAGCATAATATGACGTAAAAATTGTTAGAGCGTCGTCAAGGCGTCGAAAGGTCTCCCAGAGATAAAATTAAACCAAATTATTATTTATTAAATTAATGTAATTTAATTTTCTAATAAAGTTTCGTTGCTAAAACTTAAATAAAAAAGTTTCAGTCGTTATTTTTCATCGTAAAAAATAACATAAAGTAACGTGTTAACATAACATAACATAAACTAAAAAAGTTATGTAAATTAAGAAAAATACACGAATTTATACAAGCAAACTGAGTAATTATTTTGCCAAAAACCAATAAGTTACCATAAAAAAATTAAACGTTGGACGTCGCGACGCTTAGCGTCGATGTGATAAAATGTCGAGTTTAGTTTAGTTTGATAGCTCTTTAGATTTCCTAAAAAATTTTCCCACGAACTTTTTTTCAAAAGTAAACCATTTTCAAACTAGTCGAAAACTCGTAACTCTTACCGTTTCCGAAATCCCAGTCTTGGTGTACCATTTAAAAAAATCACCTTGTATGACTTGGTAAGGCTATAAACCTAACAAACATTGCATGATCAGAAAAAACTCGAAAAATTCTATGAGGATAGAACGTGTTCAAGGAAGACTGGCAAGGCTCTTGAAAACCCTCAGTGACCTTTACAAGGCTTTCAAGCACATAAATGGTCATGGAAAACCAACTAGGCCGAAGGACCGTCTCAAGGCTATTCGGTGAAAGTTTCACTGAATCCTTGCAGATTGTTGTTAACAAACCACATTTTATTAATTTTACATTCCAGACTCAAGGAAAACACACATTATTATGCAGCTCCAACGTCAATTTCTCTAAAACGTAAAAATTCTGAAAAATTTCCACTATAAAAATGGAATTTTAAGTACCTGCGACAATAATAATTTTAAAGGTCATTCCAAACTTATGTAATATTTTTGCAAAAATCCAAAAGATAACCCAAGCTTTAATTGCTACAAAAGCCTTGATAAATACTCCAATTAATACTTTGAAATTTGTAGTGTGTAAGTGCGTTATTTTAAAAGATAACTATTTTTTTTAACAAATAGTACCTACTTGTAGTTCAAGTTCAATAGAAGTGGATTAAAAGAATGGAAAATTTCGAAAACGAGCCCAACATTTTCAAAAGTTTATCCAGTACAACTACAAAAATTGTTGAGAAAAAACAAATTTTTTATACATAATTGGAATCGTTGAACTTTACTCGACGAAATTATAACAGAACTTTAACCAAAAAAAATGTCTGAAAAATTAAGTAATAATAATTACATCATTTTTTTAAGTTCAAAGTTTTCTCATTCGTTCCAATCTAATTCGTAGCATGAAAATTGTGTGAATTCTTTAACCAGTCCGTACGATGATGATGACCCATACAAGTTCATCTGATTCCCAAGTCTCAAAATTTTTGTCTTGACCTTGTGTGCGCTTAATTAAATCGAGGATAACAAAAAATGATAATATTAATAAACACACCGGAAAAATAAGGTTATTTTATTTTTAACCAACGTGATGAACTTGAACCATGAAGACGGTACAGAAATCTCCGAAATATCGTTTTATATCATATCGTTATTTCTATAAATAGTAAAAAAATAATCAAAATTTATTTTAAGCGTGAAATCGATCAAAATATTGTTGCTGGTGTACTGTTGGATTGAAAACGAACAGAATTTAATAAAATAAATACTCTAAGCGAGGAGTGTGGGTGAGAAAAATTTCAAGTCCTCAAAGATGTTTATTTTATTTAATCTCTTCAAATACTTTTGTTTTAAACTTCGTGCTTTAAATTACAACAATGGGAAAAAATTTATCACCGAGACACCTACTTTGTTTCTTATCAGTAATGCAAATAACTTGATACTTGAATTAGGTAACTAAACATATTTGTGTGGGAACGTAATCAATAGTTTGCAAATAACAAAAAGAGACCTACAGTGTATTCGGAGGAAAATAGTTTTCACTTTTTCATTAGTTCATTTAAAACCAAAATCGTAGTTTGAAGCTGAATTTACCATACCCCATTAATTGTTAATGTAGAACTACCAAAAACAAAAATAATAGAAAAATCTGAACGCCTGAACGTTCAGCCTGACTACTTTAACCTTAGCTCAAGTTCAAAAAATCGTTAGAAGACCTTTAAACGACTGTTTCGGGCTAAACATTGAAGTGGGACACTTTTTTATTTAAAAAACGTAAATTTAGTGCCTAGGTCTTCCATTTAAATTCTCAAAAATGACATTTACGCCCTAACGGGCATGTTCCATGTACTCGAACAGATTACCACAAGCTCAAGAAATCGTTAGAAGACCTTTAAACGACTGTTTAGGGCTAAACATATTGAAGTGGAACACTTTTTTAGAAAAAAAGGTAAATCTCATGCCTAGGCTCTTCCATTTAAACTCTCAAAAATTATATTTATGCCTTAAAGCGGCCTTTCTATGTACTCTCACAGGTTCGCTAAAGCTCCAAAAATCGTTAGAAGACCTTGGATTGACTGTTTAGGGCTAAACATTGAAGTGGGACATTTATTTAGAAAGAAAAAAGTAAATTTAATGCCTAGGCTCTTCCATTTAAACTCTCAAAAATGACTCACAAAATCGTTAGATGACCTTTGAAGGACTATTTTAGGCTAAACATTGAAGTGGGCCATTTTTTTAGAAAAACAAATAAATCTAATGCCTAGGCTCTTCCATTTAAACTCTCAAAAATGATATTTATGCCTTAAAGGGGCCTTTCTCTGTGCTCTCGCAGGTTCACTCAAGCTCAAAAAATCGTTAGAAGACCTTGAAACGACTGTTTTGGGCTAAACATTGAAGTAGAACATTTTTTAGAGAAAAAGGTGAATTTCAAGCTCAGCCTCATTAATTTAAACTCTAAAAAATGAGATTTATGCCCTAAAGGGATTGTTTCATGTACTCTCGTAAGTTTGTTCAAGCTCACAAAAGCGTTAGTGATCTTTAAAGGACTATTTTAGGCTAATTATTGAAGTGGAATATTATTTTATAAAAATACGTAAATCTCATGCCTAGGCTCTTCCATTTAAACTCTCAAAAATGATATTTATGCCTTAAAGGAGCCTTTCTATGTACTCTTGCAGGTTCACTCAAGCTCAAAAAATCGTTAGAAGACCTTGAAACGACTGTTTAGGACTAAACATTGAAGTGGAACGTTTTTTAGAAAAACAAATAAATCTAATGCCTAGGCTCTTCCATTTAAACTCTCTAAAATGATATTTATGCCTTAAAGGGGCCTTTCTCTGTGCTCTCGCAGGTTCACTCAAGCTCAAAAAATCGTTAGAAGACCTTGAAACGACTGTTTTGGGCTAAACATTGAAGTGGAACATTTTTTAGAGAAAAAGGTGAATTTCAAGCTTAGCCTCTTTAATTTAAACTCTCAAAAATGACATTTACGCCCTAAAGGGCTTGTTCCATGTACTCTCGTAAGTTTGTTCAAGTTCACAAAATCGTTAGATGACCTTTGAAGGACTATTTTGGGCTTAACATTGAAGTGGAACATTTTTTTAGAAAAAAAAGTAAATCTAATGCCTAGGCTCTTCCATTTAAGCTCTCAAAAATGATATTTACGTCCTCAGGGGCGGTTCTGAGAGGAAAAGTCTACATAACCTGTACTTTTATGACGAAAAAGAAAATTAAAAGATAATAAAAATGACGATAGTAACAATATTTTGACCTTTTAGGTAATTCAGGTGCACCTTCCCACGTTCAAACATAGTGGGTGGGAACTTTTTTATTTCTATAGTGCATTCTGTTCACTCTTTCCTTTCTTTTTTTTGGAAGAAACCAAATAAACTATATTTAGGGTTGACCCAGAAATTAATTACCTGTAGAGTTAATCCCCTTCACCCCTCATATCAACAACTATAAGTGCTTATGTCTGGGAAAAATAGTCTGGTGAACTTTAAACACATTTTAATCGCAATTCTGAGTCATTAATTTATGCAATTACATCCCTCATGATTTTTTTTTCGATAAAAACTCACCTGATATGTTTAAAAACCATATTATGGGCAGTCAAGTGTTTCCATGGTCCGTGTAAATAATCGCGACAAATTCTTGCAGCCAACTCTCTCATCTCCAAATTGGAATCACCACCGCTCATCTGATAACGAAAAATTTGTAATAAATAATTTTGCATTTGCTTTTTAGATTTCAAAAGATACTACCCGACTGGTCGTAAAGGGATTGGTCTACCGAAAACCGAAATGTAAGGCGACGCCGATTTCAGTCAATATTTTGGCGCAGTCGTTATTATGACTTTATGAACTTTTAACGTAAAAAATTGAAATGCGTATTTGTAAACAATAATTTTCGGTACAATTTTGTTTGCGATTTCGGGTCAAAGATTGAGTTGGAAAAAATTAGAACATATTAAATTTTTTTTTGGAAAAATCAAGTTAAAAAGTGAAAATTTTCTAGAGTAAAAATTTTGAAAAAAATTACAAAATTTTAATGGGGCAATTAATTAAATACCGCAGACCATACCACAGACTATTGAAATCGGTTGAATTGCTAATGTAATTCTATTTTTAGCAATAAAAGTGAATAACAATATTAGCTGGGTTATTTTCGTATAAAATTATAATTGCAAAATAAAAATTTTTGTTTAAAAATAGTTTGCATACCTTTCTTGTAGAAAAATGGGTCATCTTGAATAAATTTCGCCACACAATTAATTAAATAATTATTTATTAAATATCACAAATTTTATTAATTAGATATTGGGTTTTAAAAAATAATTAAAAATAAATTTAATCGCACAAGTTTAAAATCGTCACTTAAAAAAAATTAAAATTTATTTATAAATTTTCTGCACGTATTTAGTTGCACTCTGTGAGACTATGCTGATCCAACGAACTACGCTCGAGAAATGTGGCGCGACGTGGAGTTGGTCATGTATTAAAACCTCTCATTCTGATTACAAAAACGTCACTTGTGACGAAAAGTAACGATAATATTCCTTTTACTCACAAACTATTAAAATTTAATTCATTCCCGGAAATGTTTTCAAAGCTTTGACTAAAAATTAGGGATGCTGCAATTGGTTTGTGGGTCTTTTGGGGGGCAGTAAGGCCCAATCTTTACAAAAAGGAACCAGTTTTAGGCTTCAAAAGGAACAATTTAAATTTTTTGATTTTTTTCTCCAATTTTTAATAGCGTCAGTTCAACTTAACGTCATGACCCCCTGGGAGCAACACGCAACAGTAATCTAAAGAGATACAAACTTCAGAAGAGTTGTAATAACGCCCAAAAAATTATTGTAAAAATTATTCTAAATTTTACTGATAAGATAAACTTATCATTTAGCCAAAAATGACTTTTATCAATAATAATAACTAATAGGAAAAAATAAAAAAAGTATTATTTATTTATTTATTATTTTGGATATTTAAAAAAATATGTCCACCATTACTTATAGAAGTTTTAAATACATTTTGAATGACTTGGCATATTTTGAAAGGTGCAAAGGTACCCTCAACATAATTGAAAAGAGAAAACCATTCAGGTTAAGCAGGTATAAAACAGGAAAACAGGTCAAAATGTTTTGTAAAATAAAAATGTTGTGATAAAAAGTTTATTATAATAAAGAACGGACAAAATCACTAATGGGGTTGTACAAACTATAAATAGCGCCTGGGGGACACATAGACTTCTGTGGGACTCGTTCTGAAACAACATCAGCGTTATCCAGTATGTAAAAAACAATTGTAAAATGACAATAATTATTAGTTTTAATAATTTTAGAAATTAGAGAAATTGTAAATATTTAATGTGGGGGGGTCACAAACAGGGTCGTATTAACTCGTGTCCCACTCGTAGGCTCTATGCCACAACCCTTCATAAAATGCGACTAGGGGTACGGTTTTGGTTATGGTTAGGCCGTTGATTGAAGGAATTTTAGAAGATACGCAAGCTTATGGAACAAAATGTGCCGTACGATGGATCGACCTTGTGGCGATGGTGCTCTGCCATTGGAGCATCTCGACCCAAACTACTAGTTTGTAGGCAGCGGGGAGAATAAACTTTTAAATATTGGTAGGAAAACAGGCACACATTTTAACTAAGCGATGCGTATCTTCATAAAACTCCTTCAATCAACGGTTAGGCTAAGTTAGATTACTAACTTTGCGCCCCCCCTCGCAATATCTTTCATTAAATACTATCTTCTAACGCAGTGTCGTAACAAGACGCTCATACTACCACATTCCTAGGAGCCACGCCAAAACCCTCCAAGTGTGATTTTATGTGACTAGGTGTATGTTTATGGTTGGGTTAGGTTTGATTACTAACTTTAATCCCCTCCTAGGAATTAACTTAATTAAATAATACCTTCTAACTCATGGGGTAGCAAATCTCTCATATTAACACGTGTGTCACTCCTAGAAACCACGCCATAACCCTCCAAGTGTGACTTTATGTGACTAGGTGTATGTTTATGGTTGGGTAAGGTTTGATTACTAACTTTGATCCCCTCCTAGGAATTAGCTTTATTATATAATACCTTCTAACGAAGTGGGTAGCAAAATTTCTTATATTAACAGGTGTGTCACACCTAGAAGCCACGCCATAACCCTCCAAGTGTGACTTTGTGTGACTAGGTGTATGTTTATGGTTGGGTTATGTTTGATTACTAACTATGATCCCCTCCTAGGAATTAACTTAATTAAATAATACCTTCTAACGCATGGGGTAGCAAATCTCTCATATTAACACGTGTGTCACTCCTAGAAACCACGCCATAACCCTCCAAGTGTGACTTTATGTGACTAGGTGTATGTTTATGGTTGGGTAAGGTTTGATTACTAACTTTGATCCCCTCCTAGGAATTAGCTTTATTATATAATACCCTCTAACGAAGTGGGTAGCAAAAATTCTTATATTAACAGGTGTGTCACACCTAGAAGCCACGCCATAACTCTCCAAGTGTGACTTTGTGTGACTAGGTGTATGTTTATGGTTGGGTTATGTTTGATTACTAACTATGATCCCCTCCTAGGAATTAACTTAATTAAATAATACCTTCTAACGCATGGGGTAGCAAATCTCTCATATTAACACGTGTGTCACTCCTAGAAACCACGCCATAACCAACATAGAACATAGCCCTCCAAGAATGATTTTATTTAACTAAGTTTATCGTTTATGGTTAGGTTAGGTTTTATCACTAACCCAGGAGTATAGTTTATTAAATAATATGTTATAGCGCAGTGGCGTAGCAAGATCCCTCATATTAACCCGTGTGACGCAGAAACGTGGAAGCGCGAGCCATGGACGTCTTAGAAACTTTCGACTTGTGAATATTCCATATAATGCTGAAAATGTCATGGATGAAGCTTACCACCAACAAGGAAGTCACATCGATAAAGCTCCATGGTCTACTTTGATTACTTCTTATGCATGATGAGAAGTTAAACTATAGGATAAGGAAGGGCCAGCGCCAGAGAAGCAGAAAGCGTTGAACAAGTACTTACGGACTTACAGAGACCCACACGCACAAATCAGCATATAGAACAGAAAGCATTTTGCCACGATTGTGACCAACCTTCAGTAATGAAGGTGGTATCGTGAGCAGAATATTTACCTAAAATTGGGTAACTTTTTCGAAGATAGTTAATAATGTCGATCGAATAGTTACCCTCAAAGAGAACGTCCTTAAGTCGTGACTTAAAGTGGTCGTATGGGCTCCTTGCCACTGGTGCAACTTTTTTGAAGATTGTTGATAGTAGATATTAGTCGAGTAGTTGTTCTCAAACAAAAAAAAGATTCCTGAGCACCTAATCCATATGTTAAATGTTCATATGGGCTACTAATTGCCCACAGTACAACTGTGAGAACTGTGGACAAAATAAAATCAAGAAAAACAACAGCTCTTTCCGTTAATAAATACTTCTACCACCCTTTTTTGAGAATTAACACATTTTATTTTATTATTTGTTGTGTTGTTATTACTTATTAACATTAATTAAAATGTTTTTTCAGACTCAATAATATAAGTGTAGGCGATAATTCTTTAAATACGAAAAGAAGATGATAATTAAAGTTTTGTAACTAACCGCATTACCCAAAGGTCGATCTCTTTTTGGGTAAGTTCATGGCTACTTTGATAATTAATTGGTTACCATAATGATCACTTTTTTGGTTAAAATTAAAGATCTATTTTAGGATCAAGACGTAAATAAAGTTTTTTTAAAATAAAGAGCACATTATTGTTGTGATAGAATGAGTTTGTTTTAATTATAATAATTTCAAATGCAAAAAATCCATCTACTGGTTCAGGAAGTAAAGTACTAGTCTAATTATAGCTTTCATCGAAATTTTCACAACAAAAAATAAGGCTTTACAACTTGGAAAGCTCTTCCTCAGAAGAGAAATTTCAGTGCTACACTTTCATCTAGTTTATTTTAAAGGACTAGAGAAGACGAGCCATTGTTTGTTTTCCAAAGCTCAGAATATTTATAGATCTGTAAAAAATCCCATCTGAGCCAATATTAATCATAGCTAACCTAAGACGCCATCTTTTCCCTTTGGAACGATTGTTTCAAGCATTAAAAAATCTTGTTGCTTTTCTTGCTCCTTATGAACATGATAGCCTTGCCTGGCATATCTTTTTCAAATTAGGCTCTCCTTCCGATTCTCTACAAAAACAACCAACACAATGAGTCAACCTCAGACCCTCAATATCGATAATTTTCAATAAAAAAACAACAGCGAGGTCAAGTCACCCAATAAAGTCATAACAAGAGGTGAATGAAATTCTGAAGCCTTGTTTTATCAAGAACTTTAATACTTGGATGCTTTTTCTTATCAGTTTATCATACGAGTAACTACACTTTAAGTCGCTTTTGAAAACTAGGCTCGAGTTCACAGTATTGACCTGAGACTTTTGTTTGGTACCTACTTGAAGAGCATTTCCATATTATGTCTTATCATCACGCGTTTGCAATTGCGATTTTTTTGTATTTTGCTCTTGTATTGTACAAACAATCATCGAGATTTATTTGAGCTTTCTAGATGCTCTAAGGTTAATTATGTTTATGCGGAGTATCTATGACTCAGAATCTTTTTGAAAATGTCTAATTCTAAAAGGTTTAAAATGTGTATATTAAACAAAATTGAGCATATTTTAGGATAATCTATGCATATTTAAATAAATATACCTATGTATATTAAAAACATTGCGCATCTTTTATAAAAATCTGGGCATATTTTTAACAAACTGATTATTTAAAAAAAATCTGTTTTTATTCACATAAAATTGAGCTAGTTTTTAAAAAATCTTTGCTTATATAAAAAAAATTAGAGCATATTTAAAAAAAAATCTATGCATATTTAAAAATATCCAGCATATTTTTTAAAAAATCTGTGCATATTTAAAAAAATATATTCATATTTTTTAAAAATTAATGCAGATTTTAAAAAATACATATATCCATACTTGTAAAAAAATTTTCCTATTTAAAAAAAATCTATGCATATTTTAAAAACATCTATGCATATTTTAAAACCATCTATGCATATTTTAAAAACATCTATGCATATTTTTTACAAAATTGAACATATTTTTTAAAAATTTGTGCATATTAAAAAAATGTGCATATTTAAAAAAAATCTATCCATATTTTAAAAAAAATTTTCGTATTTTTAAAGAATGTATGCATATTTTTACAAAATTCAACATACACTAGAACCCCGTTATAACGTACCATCAGGGGCCGAAAAATTTGGTACGTTATAACCGGAAATTCGTTATAAAAACACAATAAATAAACAAAATATTAAAATGGGACCAAAGATTTAGTCCGTTATATCCAGAAAAACGTTATAACTTTATAACGGGGTTCTACTGTATTTAAAAAAAAATCTGTGCATATTAAAAATATCTATCCATATTTTTTTAAAACTAGAGCATATTAGAGCAAATTAGAGCATATTTTTAGAAAGTCTATGCATATTTTTAAAAAATTTATGCATATTTTTAAAAAATCTATGCATATTTGTTTAAAATTAGGGCATATTTTTTTTAAATCAATCCATATTTTTAAAAACTCGAAATATTTTTAAAAATCTATGCATATTTTTTACAGAAATGAACATATTTACAAAAAATCTGTGCATAATACAAAAATCTATACATATTTTTTACAAAATTGTACATATTTTTTAAAAAATCTGTGCATATTAAAAAATTTTATGCAAATTTTTTTAAAAATTAGGGCATATTTTTTTAAAATCAATCCACATTTTTAAAAACTTGAAATATTTTTAAAAATCTATGCATATTTTTTACAGAAATGAACATATATTTAAACAAAATCTGTGCATATTACAAAAATCTATACATATTTTTTACAAAATTGAACATATTTTTTAAAAAATCTGTGCATATTAAAAAATTTTATGTAAATTTTTTAAAAATTAGGGCATATTTAAAAAAATCTATCCATATTATAAAGAACTTTTCATATTTTTAAAAAACCTATGCATATTTTTAAAATAATCTATGGATATTTTTTACAAAATTAAGCATATTTTTAAAAAATCTGTGCATATTAAAAAATATCTATGCATATTTTTTTCAAATTAGACCATTATTTAAAAAAATCTATGCATTATTTTAATATTTAAAAGAAAATCTATGCATATTATAAATTATTTTTATAATTCAATTGGTTTTAATGGAAAAAATCATACACGTAGGGAATTATTATTCAAACTGCAACAGAAAATCTTAAAATATGTAGAAAGCTATAACGTAATGGCTGCAAAGAATAACTTGTTAAGTAAAGAAGTAGAGCCATAGGTAATACAACCAATTGCAATATTAAAAGTTAAAATGTGAGTTTACAATTGACGTTGTTGATGGGTCCACCGTGTTCTTTCTTTGGGCCTTCTTCTTCAAACACTAAATGCTTTAATATTATTTGTCAACTTCAGAAATATTCATGGACGCTGGTAGCGAGGGTCAAATGGTACACTTGCACCACTTTTCAGCTAAATTCTCCCGTAATGAAAATTTTTGCTAGTTACTTCCAGGATGGACTTTGCACCAACTTCTAAAAACTCCTGGTGTGGCGCCCATGGAAATATTTATTCTTTAAATCTAAAGAATGTAGCTCTCAAACTACGAGAGTCTTGAAAATGACTTAGTAATCGATTTTTCTTTTCTTTATCAAGAATTATCACATTTAAATGAAGTGCTTGTAACTTGAACTGTAGTACTTTACGTACAAACTATGTAACTAGGTACCACAAAAAAATTATATTTTGCATAAATTTTAACAAGAAAATAAAATACATATCGGTGCTTCCTTGAATGCTCTGAACAGCGTACCTTCCTACTACTATTGTATTTTACTTTCATCCCCTGAAGAAAATTGCATTTAGAAACTATACATTTCGAGATATTTTTTTTTTCCGTTCTTGAGATTTCCAATAGAAAAAGCTAAAATAACCAGTGGCGTAACTAAGAGTTTGGGGCCCTCCCGCAAAATTCAGAGTGGGGCCCCTAACCATTCCCGTTAATAACAATTTTATTTAACCACAAATCGATTTTATAACGAAATTTCATAGTAAACGATGTTTCTGGGGGCATCCAGCAACGCGGGCCCTTTATTTACGCCACTGAAAACAACCCATTTTCCACGAATACATTTTTTTAAACTTTGTCCTTTTTACACCTCCTCAAAGGACTGGGAGTCCGAGAGCGATATCTTTGTACTTCCCAGACGTTTATGGGTTAATACGCACATCTATTCCTCGAAGAACGAAGTAGACCTACTAAGGTCCTTAATTGGATTAATTTAAGCAGTTATGGTGTTGAGACAAACAGACAGATAGACAGAAGTTTGGTAAACAATAACTTACTGAAATTAAAATAAATACAGCACTTACATATTTCAAATTTTCTTTAGGAGTTAGGAGAGACCACATCTAAATGATTAATAATAGCTAAATGTTTGAAAATAGAGAAATTGTTTTTGATAAAAGTGCATACATGTGTCGTTTAGTTTTCAATCAAATAAAATGGCCATGAAAGTTGTTTTCTTCTCTTAAAATGTAATGGTGTAATCGAGAGAAAAAAATTCTTTTTAATGTAGCAATCACTGTAATTGACTCTATGACCTGTTTTTTTCTGATCGACTGGAAAAATCCAGATCGATTATTATTCAATGAAAAAATTTAATAAACATAATCAAGTATCATTGCTCCATATTAATTCGTTTGTTATAAAATCGTAACCCACTAACTTACGTTTCTAATAAAGGTATTAATTTTTTTAATTAACGTTAATGATGAAAATCAATAGAAAATTTGATGTAATGGAAAGTCACTAGATAAAAATGCAAAATAGGAACTAAAATAGTAAAATGTATCGAATCTGTTTGTTTTAGTTACAAATTCCATACATTTTTAAACCTCTTTATTGCTTAGAAACCCATTAGTTTATTTACAGCAATATGGAACTTGCGTAAAAAATTGAAACGTCATTTTGTGCTGAGTTTATAAACAATTAGTAATATTATTCTAATAAGTTTGAAATAAACGATAATAAATTTTTGATTTTTTTGTACGAAACGGTTTAAATAAACACTTTAAGCACCATCAAAATAAGATAAAAAAAATTTATTTGCACAAACGTTATCTCTTTTACAATAAAAACGACCCCGTGTATGTAATGGTTTGGGCCTTGGGTTCTCAATAAAACAATAACAATAAAATACGGGTTTTTGTCATTATTATTTAATAATAACTAATTTACAAATAATGGCGCTATGTTCATAAAAACAATTAAAATATCATTATTAAATAAAAATTAAATAATTTAAAGTAAATAGAGCAGTCTAAAAAATTTACAATAATAAATAAATATAACAATAAAAAAAGTTTGCATTTCATTTTGAACAATTGGATTTATTTTTATAATAATTAATATCCTATTTGTTTTACATTATGTAAAGCATCTCGATAAATTTTTTTAATCAATTTATTAATAATCTGCTTAAAAATTAAATGACTAGAAAATCTTTCCCAAGTGCTATTTTAAATAAATGAATAGACTCGATTAGACTAGAAAAAAACTACGTAATATTAAAAAACTAAAGTGGTATTTTTTAAGTATTTTTACCAATTTTTTTGGTATTTCATTATTTAATATATTTATATTATATTTTGTTACGGATACCAAGCAGTGTACTTTTTTTTTAGCTTTAATAAATAACAATTTTCGCCATCTTTTAAAATCGGGAGATAATTTTCCCTGCCATCAGCCGATCACATCAATAATTATTATTCGAAAAACGAAATAAAATCAAAACTACCACTTGTTTTCTATAATTTGTATATAATACAAGTTTCTGCATTTTAAAATAATAATATCAGCCCCTAGCTACACAATAAATTTTTTAATTTGTTTGCTAAAAGTTCGAATAACACTATTCTTTTTTTAAATATAAATAGTTTTCGCTAAAACGTCTCGTTTATCATTTTGACTAGTTGGGGTGGAGGAGTAAAACTTAAAAAACAACAAAAAAACAAAAAATAAAATTGTAAAAAAATATCCACATATCAGAGGGTTAAAAATCACAATCTTAACAATTAGGAGTTACGTCGAAAATTTTCAACAATAATTGCTTTAACGTTGCCCCTTTTTTACCTATATAATCATCGCTTGGCGTCTTAAATAAATTGTGTAATAAAAATATAATAGAGAGCAGCAAAAATATACTTTTACTGAATCACAATTTCAGCCAATTATATTTAAATTAAAGAGATTTTTATTTTTTAAAATTGGTACCATATTTGTTCACAAACTGCAAATTAATAATTTTTTTTAACTACACATTCTCTTCAATTTAAATATTAAAGAAGCCGTTAATGTATTATAATAGATCCAAGACAAAGTGTCAAATACTAAAACTATGAAAAACTACTACGTAATAGGACGATATCTTCTACATCGTACTTGGCTTTCGGGTAAAGGATCACCCGAAGGAGGCGGCGGCGGTGGACCCTCTGATGTGTCGGGCGAACTTTCGGGAGCTCCAATCAAACAAGTCGGTACACCTCTTACTCTAGCACCTTCAAAATTCGGTATATAATAATTTCACAGCTATGAACAAACGAGTCAAAATAAAAAACAATAGTAAAAAAAAAAAAAAAAACAAAACGTAAACAAAAATAAACAAGGTTTCAGATTTATAACTTCTGATCTCACTGACTTCGGAGGCTTGTATCTCAACAATTGTTAGAGAGAAAGGTTTAAAAATGATTTAAAAAACCTTGAAAAAGGGCCGTCTGTCCGTATGTGTCTTAAGTTCATAATTCAAATATTTCTTTTTCTGTTTAAGTCATAAAAAAAGGATGATTTTAGAATAATAGTAGATTATCCAACTAGCGGGCAATGGAGCTAATTACTCACAAGAATGAATTTGCGACACGAGCCGTATGCGAGTGTCGTAATTATTCGAGTGAGTACCGAGCGTTACCCGCGAATAAAATGCTATACTTTATACACGACCATAAATATTATAAACTAAAACATTGAATACGCAGGTATTTTTTGAAAAAAAAAATTATTTGTTTTCAAAAATTATATTTTTATGGAACTGTATTCAAAATTTAATGTAGAATTCAAAAATATAAAAATATGTATTGTGTCCCGTTTAAAAATCAAAAGTTTGCTTCATTTCCGGCGAAATCGGAAGTGGAAGAATTCTCAAAAGTAGTTAAATAAATTGCAATTTATATGACTATAATCCACAGCAAGTTTTATTTTGATATGTTGACATATACCGAAGTTCTAAAAGTGTTCCAATCCCCTATCGCACGGTAATCCATTGAATAACATAAAACAACGGATGTGGCCATACGAGGAACTTTTTCCTACCCGTCAAATCTTGTAATTGTGTATTTTTATTAATAGAGCTTGTCACTTGTCATGAAGTTCAATTTTATTCCACAAGGTCCGCACAATCGACGGTCCCAAACGTCAAATTACAGTATTACCAAATTACTTTTATTGTATAAAATTCAATAAAATTTGAATAAATTCAAACAATTTTATACAACAAAAGTAATTTGTTAATACTGTAATTTGACGTTTGGGACCATCGATTGTGCGGACCTTGTGGAATAAAATTGAACTTCATGATAAGTGGCACACTTCATGAAAGCTAATTTTAAGAACTTTCAAAATATTTAAAAATACACAGTGTGTTCCATTTAAATTAAGAAATTGTATCTCATTTCCGGTTAAACCGGAAGTCAAAATATAAAGTGTTTGTTATTGTGTAACAGCTAATTGTACGAGTTTCCAAAATACTTAAAAATATACAGGGTGTTCCTAAAAAACTTTGTATGTTTGTAATTTCCGGTTTAATCGGAAGCGTTTTCGTAACCGAAAATAGAGTCAAATAATAGATATACATGGGATTGATACATGTATCAATTTTCACGTTTTCATTTTTATTAAAAAAGAAGATTATAGATTTTTGAAGTTTTGCCATTCAAAAAATCATAACTCCGAATCCGTTCGGGCGATTTTGATAAAAATTTAGAGTTTGATAGAGAATTACGTGATCTATAATATATCCAAAAAGTATATAATTCGGTCGGACCAGTTTTTGAGAAAATCCATTTCCAAATTTTGACCTATGGTAGCCCTTTAAAAGTAGGTAATTTTGAAAAAATTTAAAAAATCGACTGTATTAGGACGAAAGCCCTATACTTTGACTCTACTTAGCCCTTTTGAAATTTTTATAATAATGATTACCGGCCAAGTTATAAGGGAAAAACCACAAAATGGGACAATCGTTCTATTGGCCGCCATTTTGAATAAAAAATTTACTTTTTTTTCAATTGGGGCTTACTTGTACTTATAAAAGCTTGGTTTGCCGATGAAATAATTTCAAAGTGGCTAAAATCAAACTTCTTCAAATTCGTTTTAGTAATTTTTGCTGTTACGGGGGTCTGTAACAGCAAAAATTTTAGTTCAAAAAAACGAAAAATTTTTTTTTACATTTTTGGAATTATGGGGACTAAAAACGTCGAGAAATGCAATAAAAATTTTTTTATTTTTTTTACATTTTTGTTAAATTTCGTCCAGTTCATTTTGAGATACAATCCTCCAAGTCTAAAGTCACGGATCAAAACTTTTAAATCCGATTAAGGTTATAAAGGGGCGCACAAAAAAAATGTGAACGCTTTAATTATGTAGAATTCGGCTGACTTAAGTTTCTGTAAGCCATCGTAATCCTTAGTTGTAAACTTTCAAGTTCACCTTCCAAAAGGATTAAAAGTAAGAATCTAATAAAACCATAAACTTGTTTGAATATAATTATGTACTCAAGTTACAATGTAAAACGAAAAAGTTGCTAATTTTTGTTTAAACAATTTAAACTAATCGAGACTTTTATTAAAATAAAAAATTAAAAAACACCAATTATTATTAAAGGTTAGTTCTATAACTTTTATTTAATAATTTTTCAGACTTAAAAATTTGTAGACTTCGAACTATTGTAATTTAACAACGGGGACTCATTAAAAAAATTAAGAGGTTATCACGAGCTCACAATGATAGAAGCAGACAAACTGTCGACCCTAGACATACAAACTCATACAGGAAAGCAAGAAATAAAATACGTTTACAGACAGACAGCTATAGTGTTAAGGAAGTAAATAAAAAACAAACAAGAAAGCAGACAGACAAGCAGCTAAAAATTTTTGACGACAGGGGTGGGCTCGAAACGTCCAGAGAGTAAATGCAATAAACGGTCAATAACAGACAGACTGAGGAAGAAAAATTAAAACATTTAAGATAAGTACAGACGTATTGGGGTAAACAGACTCTCTTATGTATCTTGTGTTATAGAGAAAGAAAGAGAGGTAGTACAGGGTCATTTGTTGAAGCGATCGCCTTCGATAGCTCTCTAGCCGTTTAAAATAATGCATACATTTAAATACAAAAGTTATTGGACTCCTTAAGGAGCATAACCTAAAATTATTTTTACCTCTACAAGGTGTTTATTACTGATGGGGGAGAATATTTTAATTTTTTTTAAATGGAACACCCTGTATATTTTTCTATATTTTGACTTGGAATTAAGTCGCCTATATGACCATAAAAATATTTTTAAATTTCTCCACAGTGTTGCCAAGTTATTAATTTTTTTCTCTAAAAAATGGCCGCAACACGCGTAGCTTTATAAAATCGTACTCAAGCCGTTGTTAATGCAATAATAATGAAATTTTTTCCCTAGGTAGTTACGACTATCTTCTATGCTATGAAACTAAGAAAGTTCAATTAAATTGTACAGGGTGTTCATTAAAGCGATCCAAAGTTACCCATTTTCAAATGTCTATAACTATTTATTTTTAAATTGAACACCCTGTATATTTTTACATATTTGGATTTTTGGTAAAATTTAAATACTAAATTTGTAAAAATATACAGGGTGTTCTATTTGAAAATAACGAGTTATGGCCATTTGAAAATGAGTAACTTTGGGTCGCTTTAATGAACACCCTGTACAATTTAATCGAACTTTTTTCATTTCCAGGCATAGAGGACAGTCATAACTACCTAGGAAAAAAATTTCGTTATTAGTCCTTGAACAACGACTTTAGTACGATTTTATAAAGCAACACGTGTTGCGGACATTTTTGTAGAAAAAAATTAATAACTTGGCAACACCGCAGAGAACTAAAAAAAAAATAATATGGCCATATAGGCAATTTAATTTCAGATAAAAAAATAGAAAAATAAACAGGGTGTTCCATTTAAAAAAAATAAAAATATTCTAGCCAAACAGTAAAACAACACCGTGTAGAGTTGAAAATAATTTTAGGTTCTGCTCCTGAAGGTGTTGAGTAACTTTTGTATTTAAATCTATGCCTGATTTCAAACGTCTAGGGAGCTATCGAAGACGGTTTCAATGAACCACCCTGTATAAGAAACTTGCAAAATGCAATTATAATTTACATTGATTATTCACTATAATGTTAGCGAGTGAGAGAGATAAAACCAATTACAAAAGCAAGTTTTACAAAATACAGTGATGAAATTACAAGGAATAAGTTGTCAAAGGATTATTAAATAAGGCCACGAGCGCTTCTAGCAAATTCAAACCAAATGGAGTCTTCGAAACATTACAAATTAAGTTACATTAGCTCAAAGTCTATAATCAAATCGGTTTATTATTAAAAATTAATTACCTCCGGCGGTCGAATGTCTCTTAAACCTGAGATTCAATTCACTAGGATCATTAACATACTTTTCAGTCAGTCTACGTCTTCTTAAACCCGGCGTAAGATCACCGGACCAAGACATACATTTAGCTAATCTTTGTCCACTAACAGCTACTGGAATTCGAGAAATTTTGCTACCGTCAGGAGCAGGACTAACCTAAAATAAACGATTTAGAAATGAGAAAAATTTTAATTTCGATTCAACAAACCGAAGTTTCTCTTAAAAGTTGACTCGCATTATCAACACCACTATCGTCGTCCTCCTGCTCCTGTCGTTTATCTTTGAGATTTTCGGTAGCATCAAAATACTCAGATTGTTCTTCAATTCCTGGACTTAAACCGTTTAAAATTGACTTCTTTTCTTTGCTAAAAAATATTAATTAATAAAATTACGTGAGCGTTTGAGGGTGTGGATACTTTTAAATTGTTCTTTTTTGAATTTTTTTTGAAAAACTTTACAAGGCATTTCAATGGCAGCAATTTTTGAATAAATTCCCAAACCTTAAAAAGTTAAAAATTAATCTAAACGTACCTCTGTTCCAACATACTAACAGCAGATGTAAATGTACCTCCTTGATTACTCGTAACATCCATCGAAGGAGAACACTGTCTACGATTACTTAAATTCATTTCAGCTTTCGCCTCTCTCGGTTTATTTTCGACTTCGTGAATTAAATTCCTAACGTGTCTTTGATTAATTGCCGCAGTACGTATGTCGATGTTACTTTTTGTAGTCTCCGAAGTAGATCCTATTCTACTCGAACTACTCTCGGACTTGGAATCGACACAGTTTTGTTTGATCTTTTCTACGGGTTTAACGATAGCCGTGTAAGCGTTTGATTCTGTTGTGGGTGGTACGTTGGACTCGGAAATTTTGAGATCGTTTATTAATTTTGAAATTTGTTTGTTTTCTTCTGGAACAACTTGGCCGTCGATTTCGTCGCTTGGAACTTCACAACCTTCACTTTTATGAATTTTAACTCTTTCTATTAATTTAAACGTGGGTTCGGGACTCTTTAAGCGAGTCGGTTGTTGTTCGACGTCTTCGTTATTTTCTAAACTAACTAGTACGTCGTTTTCTATACTAACGCGTTTTTCAATTTTGTTATATTCTATAATTTCGCCTCTTTCGTCGGGTGCGAATGTAATTTGCTCACGTTTTGGGCTTTGAACGTCAACGTTTTCGCCTCTCTCTTTACTGGTTTGTTTTAAAATACTTTTAGTTCGTTCAATTTTAGCTCTAGGTTGCGCTTCAGTTTGTTTATTGCTGATTTGAGCTTCGTCCGCGTGAGTACCGTTTTCCACAACTTCATTTTTCTCCAAGCCGTTTTGTACCACACTCTGTTGCTTAACAGCATCTTTTGGCACAACTCGAATTTCTAACCTACCGGCAACTTCTTGTAAACCTTCGTCGTTATTTTCCTCTTCGGCTTTAAGTACACTCGTATCGTTTAAAGCCATTGCTGGTAAACTTCCCCATTTGTGTGAGTTTGCGCAAGGTTTTTGTTCTTCTTCGTGTTGCGTGTGTTTCGAAGCTACATTACGCATGACATCCACTTTAAATACTAAATCGTCAAACGCAGCTTGTTGTAAGAGAGGCGCTTTTAAGCCCGAACGTATCGTCGGTCCTAAAGATGGACTCGACCACGCTCTCGGCAAACCGTCCATTAATTCTGGATAATCTTCGATTCCGGCTATGTTGACGTACTTCTTTTGACTATTTCTAGTTCTCGAATCTTCGCTTATTTTACTTAAAACCGGCGGTACTATGGCCGGATTGCCTTCCGACATAACGCCGAGTACAACTTTATGTTCAGGACTCTCAGGCTTCCATTCGTTATCGGTTGTTTCTTCGCTGTCGTCAAATTGGGATTTCCATTGGCTAGCTAGAGTTAGAGCCCCGCCTTTTGTAACCTGCGAAATCAACAATTTCATAAACAGTCGGCTGATCGTTTTAGTCTGCTTAATAACTTACCTGTTGGCTAACATTTTCATCATCCATAACTGCAAATTGAGTTAAACTTTGATCTCGTACTCCAGATCTTGAACTCCTAGCGGCCGAAGGTTGTCTTCTTCTTGGCCTTTCTTGTTCCGGTGTCGCTGGAGAATCGACGACGCTGCCACCTTGCGGTGGCGTAACGACGCGCAATCGACCCAAAGTAGCGACACCGGACTGACTTTTACGTAGTGGAACTTGTTTCTGATTAGTGTCTGCAACGGATCTTGCCGAAGCGGCACCTTCGTTGTCTAGTTTTTCTGGAGTTTGTTCTAAATGAGAGGTAGCGCGACGACGCTGTCCTATAAGGTTAAAAAAATTGAAATTAGGGTAATTTATCTTCAATTTAAGGTTTACCTTGTGTTACTTGATCTGTAACGGTGGCGTTACAATTTTTATCGACAGTTGCTTTAGCTGCATTCGTTTGAGATTCCGTAACAAATGGTGCCGTATTTTCAGTCTCAATTCGTCTCCTTCTTGCTTCTAATTGTGCCTATAAAATAATTTTAAAATTAAAAAATTGACCTCTCGAAGCACCTTTTTTACCTCTTTGTTATCTGTCGGTTCAATATTCTCTTGATTATTATCGATAGGTGTGTGTTTGTGTCGAGGTAATGTCGAGGGAGCGATCGGTTGTTGGGGTTGTGGACTAGGAGTAATGGCCATATTATCACCTGCAGGTGCCTTTTCCCAATCGTAAGGATCTGAGTCTTTTACACCTCTCCTCTTCATACATCTTTCAAAGATTCCAATTAACATCTAAAAAATTCCATCATAAACAAAACCAAACGTTAAAAAAGAAAATCCTACTTGATAGTCTGGTTTATCGGCATATTCTAAAGTTTGAATATGATCCAAAAATTGTTTTAAATCGGACGGTAGGTGCTTTAGAAGTAATCTATGATCATATTTCTCTTTCATTAATCCTACTTGTTCCTTGTCCTTAACTTTTCTCCAAGGTAATTGACCATTTACAAATTCGACTAACATATAAAATAAACTCCACAAGTCGTCGTGTCTGCCCATTTCTTTATTTTTGTGTGCATTTATACTCGCATAACGTACTGTACCACGAAAGCCGGCCGCGGCACGTGGAGCTCTTACTTCACCGGTCGCCGTAGTATACTGTCTCGCTAAACCAAAATCTAACATATAAACTTTTCTACAATTATATGGCATTCGTCCCATTGAAAAATTACTCTAAAAAATGAAATAAAGGAAGTTGTTATTTTATAAATTAAACTGATACTTACAGGCTTTATATCACGATGTAAAAAACCAACGGAATGAATGCTCTCAATGGCTTTGAGAATTTGTAATCCTAATCGTAAAGTAGTAGATAAACTAAAAGCAGATCTTGGCTGTGCGCGCCTTAATTCCGCTAAATTTCTACCTTGTAACTGCATTACTACGTAATTAAATCTATCGTTACGACCACAACCAATAAATCTGAAAGAAAATTAAATTATTACTCAATTTAAAATTGATTTTATGATTTAATAAATTTAGAGAGGTCGTATTGGACACATGTCAGGAAGAGAATGGTTCCAAATAAAATCAAAGCAGGAAGATTTTTAAAAACATGGGTGAGGCCTTAGTGTAAGAGTGGATAAATGATGGGTCTAGAAAGGTTTTAAAAGACAAAACAGTGTCTTATCAATTGGTGGAGTGTACATACCATGAGAAAATTTTAAGAAACAAAAAGGGGCCTTTGAAGGTTCTTTAAGAAAAATTTAAAAAGCAAAAAAGGTTTTAATTCCAAATGTTCTAGAAATCATTGAACGTAAGAACGTGACTTGAGAGAGTTTATCAGAGAACACTTGAGCTAAAGAAACTTTACAATAAGCTCTTGAACCTATGAGGGTTTTCAGTACAAGTCAGATGTTAAAAAACATTTCAAGACTACTTTAAAGGTTTGAAGATATTCCATGGGTTTGTACAAATACATTAAAGGTTATCAAACGCATATCATGAAGAGAATGGTTCCAAATAAATTAGAGCAGGAAGATTTTTTAAAACATGGGTGAGGCCTTAGTTTAAGAGTGGATAATGATGGGTCTAGAAAGGTTTTAAAAGACAAAACAGTGTCTTATCAATTTGTGGAGTGTACATACCACGAGAAAATTGTAAGAGACAAAACCAGCCTTTGAAGTCACTTAAAGAAAGATTTAAAAAGCAAAAAAGGTTTTAATTCCAAATGGAAAACTTACAGAAGTTCTAGAAATCATTGAATGTAAGAACGTGACTTGAGAGAGTTTATCAGAGAACACTTGAGCTAAAGAAACTTTACAATAAGCTCTTGAACCTATGAGGTTTTTCAGTACAAGTCAGATGTTAAAAAACATTTCAAGACTACTTTAAAGGTTTGAAGATATTCCATGGGTTTGTACAAATACATTAAAGGTTATCAAACGCATATCATGAAGAGAATGGTTCCAAATAAATTAGAGCAGGAAGATTTTTAAAAACATGGGTGAGGCCTTAGTTTAAGAGTGGATAAATGATGGGTCTAGAAAGATTTTAAAAGACAAAACAGTGTCTTGTCAATTTGTGGAGTGTACATACCATGAGAAAATTGTAAGAGACAAAACCAGCCTTTGAAGTCTCTTAAAGAAAGATTTAAAAAGCAAAAAAGGTTTTAAATCCAAATACAAAACTTACAGAAGTTCTAGAAATCATTGAATTTAAGAACGTGACTTGAGAGAGTTTATCAGAGAACACTTGAGCTAAAGAAACTTTACAATAAGCTCTTGAACCTATGAGGGTTTTCAGTACAAGTCAGATGTTAAAAAACATTTCAAGACTACTTTAAAGGTTTGAAGATATTCCATGGGTTTGTACTGGTTTGTACAAAAACATTAGAGGTTATCAAACGCATATCAGGAAGAGAATGGTTCCAAATAAATCAAAGCAGGAAGGTTTTTAAAAACATGGGTGAGGCTTTCAGGCTTTAGTTTAAGAGTGGATAAATGATGGGTCTAGAAAGGTTTTAAAAGACAAAACAGAATCTTATCAATTTGTGGAGTGTACATATCATAAGAGAATATCAAGAGCCAAACAAAGCCTGTGAAGGCTCTTTAAGAAAAATCTAAAAAGCAAAAAAGGTTTTAATTCCAAATGGAAAACTTACAGAAGTTCTAGAAAACATTGAATGTAAGAATGTGACTTGAGAAGAGTTTATCAGAGAACACTTGAGCTAAAGAAACTTTACAATAAGCTCTTGAACCTATGAGGGTTTTCAGTACAAGTCAGATGTTAAAAAACATTTCAAGACTACTTTAAAGGTTTGAAGATATTCCATGGGTTTGTACTGGTTTGTACAAAAACATTAGAGGTTATCAAACGCATATCAGGAAGAGAATGGTTCCAAATAAATCAAAGCAGGAAGGTTTTTAAAAACATGGGTGAGGCTTTCAGGCTTTAGTTTAAGAGTGGATAAATGATGGGTCTAGAAAGGTTTTAAAAGACAAAACAGAATCTTATCAATTTGTGGAGTGTACATATCATAAGAGAATATCAAGAGCCAAACAAAGCCTGTGAAGGCTCTTTAAGAAAAATCTAAAAAGCAAAAAAGGTTTTAATTCCAAATGGAAAACTTACAGAAGTTCTAGAAAACATTGAATGTAAGAATGTGACTTGAGAGAGTTTATCAGAGAACACTTGAGCTAAAGAAACTTTACAATAAGCTCTTGAACCTATGAGGGTTTTCAGTACAAGTCAGATGTTAAAAAACATTTCAAGACTACTTTAAAGGTTTGAAGATATTCCATGGGTTTGTACTGGTTTGTACAAATACATTAAAGGTTATCAAACGCATATCATGAAGAGAATGGTTCCAAATAAATTAGAGCAGGAAGATTTTTAAAAACATGGGTGAGGCCTTAGTTTAAGAGTGGATAAATGATGGGTCTAGAAAGGTTTTAAAAGACAAAACAGTGTCTTGTCAATTTGTGGAGTGTACATACCATGAGAAAATTGTAAGAGACAAAACCAGCCTTTGAAGTCTCTTAAAGAAAGATTTAAAAAGCAAAAAAGGTTTTAAATCCAAATACAAAACTTACAGAAGTTCTAGAAATCATTGAATTTAAGAACGTGACTTGAGAGAGTTTATCAGAGAACACTTGAGCTAAAGAAACTTTACAATAAGCTCTTGAACCTATGAGGGTTTTCAGTACAAGTCAGATGTTAAAAAACATTTCAAGACTACTTTAAAGGTTTGAAGATATTCCATGGGTTTGTACTGGTTTGTACAAAAACATTAGAGGTTATCAAACGCATATCCGGAAGACAATGGTTCCAAATAAATCAGAGCAGGAAGATTTTTTAAAATATGGGTGAGGCTTTCAGGTTTTAGTTTAAGAGTGGATAAATGATGGGTCTAGAAAGGTTTTAAAAGACAAAACAGAATCTTATCAATTTGTGGAGTGTACATATCATAAGAGAATATCAAGAGCCAAACAAAGCCTGTGAAGGCTCTTTAAGAAAAATCTAAAAAGCAAAAAAGGTTTTAATTCCAAATGGAAAACTTACAGAAGTTCTAGAAAACATTGAATGTAAGAATGTGACTTGAGAAGAGTTTATCAGAGAACACTTGAGCTAAAGAAACTTTACAATAAGCTCTTGAACCTATGAGGGTTTTCAGTACAAGTCAGATGTTAAAAAACATTTCAAGACTACTTCAAAGGTTTGAAGATATTCCATGGGTTTGTACTGGTTTGTACAAAAACATTAGAGGTTATCAAACGCATATCAGGAAGAGAATGGTTCAAAATAAATCAGAGCAGGAAGATTTTTAAAAACATGGGTGAGGCCCTGGTGAGGTCTTAGTTTAAGAGTGGATAAATGATGGGTCTAGAAAGGTTTTAAAAGACAAAACAGTGTCTTATCAATTGGTGGAGTGTACATACCATGAGAAAATTTTAAGAGACAAAAAAAGCCTTCGAAGGCTCTTAAAGAAAGATTTAAGAAGCAAAAAAGGTTTTAATTTCTAATGGAAAACTTACAGAAATTCTAGAAATCATTGAATGTAAGAACGTGACTTGAGAGGGTTTATCATGAGAACACTTGAGCTGAAGAAACTTTACAACATGCACTTGGATCTAAGAGGTCCTTCAGTGCAAGTCAGATATTAAAAAAACATTCCAAGAGTACTCAAATCAAAGTAGGAAGGTTTTTGAGAACATGGGTGAGGCTTTAGTTAAGGAGTGGTCAAATGGGTCTAGAAAGGTTTTAAAAAACAGAACGGTCTCTTAGCATTTGGTGGAGTCTACATACACCATGAGAAATTTTTTAAGACATAACAAAGGCTCTTTAAGAAAGATTTAAATAGCAAAAAAAGGTTTGAATTCCAAAAGTCAAACTTACAGAAGTTCTAGAAATCATTGAATGTAAGAATGTGACTTGAGAGGGTTTATCATTAGAACACTTGAGCTGAAGAAACTTTACAATAAGCTCTTGAACCTATGAGATTCTTCAGTACAAGTCAGATATTAAAAAAAACATTCCAAGACTACTTTAAAGGCTTGAAAATATTCCATGGGTTTGTACAAAGCCTTAGGAAGTAAAATGTAACATAAAAAGGTTTGAAAAGTATAACAAAACCTATATAAGCTTTAGAAAGCTTCAAAGTCAATTCCTTAGGAGACCTTGAGGTAAGAAAACATCTAAAAAAAAAAGGTTTGTACAACGAGATGTGAAAAGGATAAAATTTTAAGGTTAAGTGATTCTAATTCTTCTAATACATACCGACAGACATGTTCTTTTCCTTGCAATTTTTTCAAAACTGCAACCTCCATTTTTAAAACTTGCTTGGGTTGACGTGCGGATTCAACTTTAAGTGCAACTTGTTCTCTCGTGATTAGATCCAAACCTTCGTAAATTTCACCAAAACCGCCGCCTCCGATTTTTTTAACCACCTTCAAACACAGCTCACGATAAACAATCATTAATGATAAAAAAATTGCTCTCTCACCTTCCATCTTTCTTTTACAACATGGCCAGGTTGTAAAAGATCTTCAGATGTCATTGTTATGTTATTATTTTGATCTGTCGAATCGAGTGCTCCTTCCCAACTTATATTCTTTTTCCTGTAAATATACTTTATTTTAATTCGTAACCTTGAATGTTGGACTTAAGTACGATATGATATGATTATGTATCGTTGTGTGTATAATAATAAAAATATTATGTTTGTGTTTTATTTTTGAAATTTGCTTCGAAACAAACCTCGAAACTCATTTCGTGTTTACTAAATAAAAAGATTTATTATGTAATTAAAGTTCTTTCATTTTCACCTGTATTAACATTAATCAAGTTCACTAAATTTAAATTTTAAAAACAAAACGTCACTTTGTGGTTATTATTGTTGTTTTTAATCGATTTTTTTATCATTTTGCATTGATGTTTTTGTGTGATGCACAAGTTGCATATAATTTAGGCGCTGATGAATGGTAAAATCCAGCTGATTTTCACGACGCATGTGTATAATTTGGCAAGAAAATCGTCCTTGATTGGAGCACGCCCAGAACTTATTGATTTTATAACAATACGAAACAACAATTAAAAAAAATAATTTTTAACAAATAAACTCGAAATTAATTTTAGAAAAACATTTAAATACAAATTAGCTTTTGTACCCCCAAAATTTTACCTTGCAAAAATTAAACATGCAAAATAAATTTTTTTAAATTATATAAATTTGCGTTAATTAATTAATTCCATTTGTTATAAATTTAAGTTAAAGGTTAATTTAAATTACATTAAATTTAAAAAGATAAATTTAGATTTTGTAAATCACACTTGGATAATATGGTTGGAACAAAAATAACACAAATTTAGCTTTTTGTTATGTGAAATTTAGTAAAAATAAAAGAAAAAGTTTGAAAATAGACAACAATTATTAAATTGGACAAATGTAAGCTATTTTTGCAAAAATTAATTGTAATTAAGCAAACAAAAAAGGTGCAAGGTAAAAAAAAACTTTAAGGGTCAAGGAAAAATAAAAATTTATAAACAAAAAAAATTAAATTAACAACGCAATAAGCTTAAAAAACGTGCAATTAAACTATATAAATTTAAAAAAATAATTTAACATGCTTATTAAATGGTTTAATTTGTAGTTCTTACGGTTTTGTGAAATTGTAATCGATAGGTTCGCCATCTTTTACACTACCATGAAGTTAGTTATGTTATGTTTCGCGCTCTTCAATCAGTTTGAATTTAATCTTTTTTTCTAATATATAACATTATGTAAAATAAAACTTATATAAATGATAGATGTCAGTTACTAAAATTTTGATACAGTCTTTTTTTAAATATTCTTCAACTAATGAACTTTCTAGATTTTTTAATTTAAATTACGTCAAATTAGCCAGTGGCGTACCTTAGAGTTACTCACAATTTGACTAGGTACTCATTTATTTTATTTTTGATTAATTAATTCGATAGAAATAATTAGACTTTTTTAGAACACAAAAATAACAAATTTCTAATCCCAATTAACTTTTTACTTTCCAACGTTATTTTATTTTTACTTATTTGCAAGGTTGTCTGTTATCTGAACTTCTTTTGTATTTTTTATTAATTCGCTCTCAAGGTGAGGAAATGAGCATGTCGCTCTAAAAATGATTTATGAATAAACGACAGTCATACAAAATTAAATCCTTTGTTTTATTCCTCACATTTACATAATTTCTAATAAAGGTTTAATTTATTTCAATTTTAAACTTGATGCGCCCTCTAGAATACGTTTTTGTAATTTAAATTTGGCGGCCTTCAAATAAACTTGATGAGAATGCGGAAGAAATGCATAATTAAGCGTGTTGCAATGTTGCAATTCTATCAAGAGCACGATTTGGTTCGTTGACCTATTGCTAATAATATTAATTAAAAATTCTGCTCAAGATAGTCAAATTAATGTGGAGGTAGAATTATCTATAAATTAATTGATTTTTAACTTAGTAAGCGAGAGTAAGGTAATTGTTGCTTATGAGATGCCTTTAGGTGATTAAAATTGCTACTTAATTGCGAAAGTTGAAAACTTTTTATTTTGATTATAATAATAATCTTTTATTTTTATGCGAGACGACTTAGTGGGACAACCTTTTAGCCTCTGAAAATTGCTTTGTCATAAAATGTTTTGTTTGTGCATAATGAAGCATATAAATTATTTACAAATTTTTTGGCTAATTTATGTATTGAGGTCTCTGATTAACTTCTAATAACGCACCGAACTATTGAATTAGGAGTTGAAAGCTCTTCTTCATTGTATATGAGCAGTATAGAAGGAGGATTTATAATATCTCGGATCGTAATCAATAAAATTTCTACAGAATTCGTACAATAAAAATGAACAACAAAGGACGAGTCTTTTTGCCAAAAACAAATTAAAAATTGATTAAAAGATTTATATGTTGACCTTTTGGATGAGATAATTTAAATTAAGAATATGAGCAAATCAGATGATTATGATGTGTTATTTAAAATTAATCGTAAACTAATCGGAAGGTCCCTTTTTGAAATTACTTTATGCATTAGTCATTTTGGCACAAATTGATCGAGATGAGATAAGAGTAGAGACATCTACTTGGTTGGTATCTTGGTATCTTAATCAGGATGCCCAGGCCATCTCTCACTAAACTGTATAGGTGAATTAAGAGTTTAGAGTTAGAGGTATAAAAGTATACATTGAGGAACTGACTTGGAACTCTACAGTTAGGCCTTAAGCCTCGTCCACACACACAGGCCTTGCCTTCCGGTTTGGTCTGTGCAGGGGGCCTGAACGCTGTCCAGACGCTCTGGTTTTACCTGTACAGGCCTCCTGCATTAGTCATTTTGGCACAAATTGATCGAGATCAGATAAGAGTAGAGATAGAGTAAAATGGAGGGCATTTCTTACACGTAATTCTTTTAGGAAGAGGTTTAGAGTTAAGGCTCTTGGTATCTTGATGAGGATGCCTAGACCATCTCCCCCTAAACTCTATAGGTGAATAAAGAGTTTAGAATCAGAGCTATAAAATTAGGTATACATTGAGGGACTGACTTGGAACTCTACAGTTAGGCCTTAAGCCTCGTCCACACACACTGTCTTTGCCTTCCGGTTTGGTCTGAGCAGGGGGCCTGAACGCTGTCCAGACGCTCTAATTTGGCCTGTACAGGCCGCCTGCATTAGTCATTTTGGCATAAATTAATCGAGATGAGATAAGAGTAGAGATAGAGTAAAATGGAGGGTAGGCATTTCTTAGACACAATTATATTAATTCTGTTAGAAAGAAGATTTAGGTTTAAGCCTCTTGGTATCTTGGTTCCGATGCCCAGACCATCACCCTTAAACTCTACCTATACGTGAATAAAGAGTTTAGAGTCAGAACTAAAAAATTATAGATTGAGGGACTGACTTGGAACTCTACAGTTAGGCCTTAAGGCTCGTCCTCACACACAGGCCAAACTAATTGTCGATCGTGGTTTTCAAGTATAAAGAATGATAAAGGAGAAATCACTTCTGCCGAGAGGCGAATAAAATTTAAATATATCTGGGTTTTTTCCTTCATTTGGTAAAAGGAAGAATTATTGACTTGCTTTTAAAACTTGGCTATTTTATTTTGATTTTTGATTGATTCTGAGAAAACACAAAGCAGAAAAATAACTAGAAATTCATTTTTATTTGTTATTTTAAATTTGACTGTGAGATCCAGGTGTATTGAATGGATGCCAAATCGCATCCAAAAGCATATGTACAATTATTTCAAGTAGACTTCCAAAGTGTCACGTTCGCATTGTAATTTTAGCGAAGAAACGATAAATGAGAAGATGAAATTTTAATTTCCTTCTCGCAAAGAGTGTGTAATTAAATCGAAATTTAAGTTACATAAATCTGTAATAAAGTTCTCCTTTCGTTTATTTTTAGATGAACGTAAAATAAAAATAGATCGACTACTATAAAATTGTAGTATCAGATTATTTTAATAGCTAAGTTTGTTAGTCCCTTGCTCAGCTCATTGCTTTTGTAGAGAGTTGAGTTGGGTCACCACAACCTTCTTACGTTCCTCTCAACTTTTCTTCCTAACCTCTCCAAACAGTTATTGGACATTTCTAATGCAAAAGTCGACCCTTAAACTTTCATTTTAATAAAAGTTTTGTTATCTGAAATCTTGTAATTTAAAACATCATTGAACATTGAATTTTAAATGAAGTTTAAGGTCAATCGTGCCCCACGACAAGATATTTTTTACTCGATACTCTCTTTAAAGTGTCGACAAGTAGTCTATGCGGGAAAAATCCGTCTAATGGATTGCTATTAAATTTACATGATATAAAAATATGTTAACAAGTGCCAAAAAGATTATTTTTAAATCGATAAAGTGAATAAAAAATTTTATTTTTCACGTGATTTCTTGCAATTTTTGAGAAGGATACCCAAATTTATTTTTATAAAGAGAAGGTTTAAACGTCAAATGAAACAATAAATCACCGAAGATGAAATGGCTCACAGTCTGAAAGTGAAAATATTATTTTTGAACTATAGTTTGTAAAATTTTTGGAAAATGTCACATAATGGAGACGAATGCAATGATAGTGGATTATTTAATGTTTCAATCTGTGCTTTAGGCTTAAAACAAATAACAAAATAATTTGTACGAAGCGTTGAGACTAATAAAATCACCCTCACACATCAGGTGATGATGTTGGCACAATCGAATCTCGATTTGCTCAAAAATTACATAAATGTTTGTCTGTACAAAAAGAGTTCGTTAAACTCATCTATTTATTATCTTTCTATCTTAAGAGTTGGTGTAGGTCAAGAGAGCTATGGAATATTTCGTTCCCTCCCTGAAGGAGCTTCAGCTACATTTGGAGCTCCCATAAGCCACAACCCTACGAACTCCCAGTTAAAACCTTCTTGTTGTTAGTATAAAGCTCCTAGCTAGAGCTTCTTTGGTACTTGAGTTTCAGAAATTTCCAAAATTTTAATCCTGGAAAGTTTGTAAATGAAGACACCCAAAAGTATTTAATTATGGTAAATATTTCTTTTATAGTCAAGTTTTGCAATAAATAAATTGTTAATACGCCTCTTAACAGTTTGTTTATATTAAATGAAGCGTTTGACCTTCTTTGAACGATTCAAAATTACGATAATTAAGAGCATCAAAAGTATAATAATAATAAGCCTATCTAATTTTGCACTGGCACAGTAACAAATTACAATTTAAAATTAACTAAAAATAATTCTCTGCCAACAGTAGAAAATTTTAGAGGGGTTGCAAAAGATTAGAAATATTTTGTAATCTAAAGATGGATTTCTATTAATATAACTACTTAGCACTTCATAGATAAATGAAGGAATGGATAATTCATAAGAATTGAGCAGACCTATAAGAAGGGCACCGCAGAATGAAGAAAACTATAAATCCAACTTGTTCTAAGCTTGTATGTCTATCTCTAATAATTGTGGAGGATTCCACGGAAATATGTAGTCACTAAATTATTTTAATTTCCTCGAAATCAATTTTTTTAAATGAAACACCCTGTATTTTATGATGTATTTTGAAACATGGTCTATTTGCCTTCAACAAGTCCTATACCTATCTCTAATAGTTGTGGAAGAACGAGGTTTTCACTGATTACTTCAATGTTCCCAAAATCAATTTTTTATAGAAACACCCTGTATTGTATGATGTCTTTTGAAGCATGGTACAATTGCCTTCAACTTTTACCCAACATGTCCTATACCTATTTTTAATATTTGTGGAGAATTTTAGAAGATTCCAAGGAGCAAAGAACGGCGTTTACACTAATTATTTCAATGTTCCGAAATCAATTTTTATTAAATGAAACACCCTGTATTTTATGATGTATTTTGAAACATGGTCTATTTGCCTTCAACTTTTATCCAACAAGTCCTATACCTATCTCTAATAGTTGTGGAAGAACGAGGTTTTCACTGATTATTTCAATGTTCCCAAAATCAATTTTTTATAGAAACACCCTGTATTGTATGATGTCTTTTGAAGCATGGTACAATTGCCTTCAACTTTTACCCAATATGTCCTATACCTATTTTTAATAGTTGTGGAGAATTTTAGAAGATTCCAATTATAATATAATAATTATAATGTTCCCAAAATTAATTTTTTATAGAAACACCCAGTATTTTATGATGTCTTTTGAAGCATGGAATATTTGCCTTCATCTTTTATCCAACATGTCCTATATCTATCTCTAATAGTTGTGGAGAATTTTACAAAATTCCAAAGAACAAAAAACGACGTTTTCACTAATTATTTCAACGTACCCAAAATCAGTTTTTTTAAATTTTTTTTTAGATGGAGTACTCTAACAATAACATTAATAAACATTTTTTACGTAAAGTAGACAGTATCTATTATAAACGGTTAATTTATAAAATACAAGTGTATTTTTGAATGTTATAAAAAAGGAGCCAGAAAGTACGTAATAATAATTCACGAATACAAAACAAGCGTCATCTAATAAGTACCATTGTACCAATTGATTCAAATATTTACTAACAATAATTATATAATTTGTGGCCAAAAACGTAATTTATGAAAAACATACAGTCAAAACTGGATATAACGACTTTGAAGGCACCGCAAAATTCGATCGTTATAACCGATAGTCGTACTAAGCAATTTAAGTTTTTAAGCAAAACTATGCAAAAAGCAAAAAAGGCACTTCTACATTTCGTCGTTATAATATCCGATATGTCGTACAGAGCGGTGTCGCTATAACCGGTTTTGACTGTAATAATTGATGTAGGAGTAGTTTTTTTAAATTTAATTTTTGAAGGTTGTGCAAAATGCAAAAATTATCTTAGAATAATTTTGTATGTCTGACTGACTCTCTGACTGACTGATGGACTTACTGGCTGCCTACGTGCCTGTCTGACTGATACGTCTGTGTGCCTGTACCTCTGTACGTCCATAATAGGTCTGTACGTCTATATGTTTGAAAATCTGTATCTAAAGCCCTTAATTCAAAAATTACGGAACCTTAACTTTAAGCCGAACTAAAAGTCGTGTTATGGAAGTTTTTGGATTAAAGATTATTTAATAAGTAATAAAAACATGTAAACAAATAAATGATGTGCATAAATAAACCTAAAATTAATTTAAATCAACCTTGATACCGCTCGTGAGTGGCTAAAGATACAAATTGTATGTACCTACCTAGATATTTTGTGGAAGATTAATTAATAACAACTGAACTAGGTACGAGCGGTAACGAGTTTTCCAAAACAATTTTCTTTCGGATCAAAAATTTCATAAGTATTATTTTTTACGCACAAAAATATGATTTTTTCTTTGATAAGAATCTTTTGAGAATTTGAACGTATCTAAAAATACAGCCTCATCGATCAAAGGATCAAAGTTTCTTTTTTAGCAGAAGGTTTTTAATACAAAAATTTACCTGTCTTAATTAAAATGTAAACAAATAGTTTAAAAATAAAATTCTAAAAATTGTATTTGCGATTTCCTAAACTGTGTTACATCAACAATAACAAATTGAAAGGAACTCAAACTGCAGAGATTTTTGAAACGAATAAAATTACAAATTACGCTTACAGAAGGGTGTTTTTATAAGAAGTAACCATTTTTTATTGTTCAAGATACCTAGTTCTTGATCTTTGTCCTAGATGCTATATTGGGTAGCTTAGAAGAGTTCTATTAGAAGTATAGTTGAACCTCCAAGCAGTTCAGTTCAGGATCATGCCCAACAAGTCCCACGCCACCTTACACAAGAATTCAAGAATTATGGAGAAGAAGTGGCACTTATTTCTGCCACATAGACCCAAAAGTCCATACAAGTGGATGTTAGAGCTGTACACGTACAGTGACAGAGCACGTGTTAGTTTTAAATCGTATCTTTAATGTTTGATTTTGATTTTGAACTTTTAGACCCCTCTCCTTGAAAATTTTTTTAAATTTTATACTAACCACTGAAAAATTTCGAGCCCACTCTTTAATTTATAGAAATCTTGTCGACATATTTGAAAATGTCTTCAATACGAATTTATTTTTCAATTTGTGGAGAAAAACCAAAAAAATCATTAATAAAGACTCACAAATAAAGTGAAAGGTACTGATAAAGCATCCCAAAAACTAATAATCCACAATTTATATAAATGGATTATTTTAATGAGGAAGTTACCTACGTTTTAAATTCATCAATGTCACCTATCCTTTAAAAGGATTATTTAAATACGTAACGCGCCTAAAACACCTTAAATTTAAATTCCTCAACTCTTTGGAATTGTTTATTGGAACGAATAGAAATCGTTGATAAAATCGACAGGTGGTTGCTTTAAAACTTTTTAAAATAAACTACAAAAATTTAACACTATAAATAATAAAAAAAGAGAAAACTCACCACTTCATCTTCAAATCACTTCACTTAATAACTTCCAAATTGCAACTCTTCTTTAGTTAATGGGATCACTTGAGAGGGTTTTTTTTAAAAAACCACTTGTGAGTAAACTTCACATTCACTTTAAACGTTTAAAACTGCTCTAGTGTTTATATTTGTTTTAATTTCCTTTTTTTTTAATTAAAAAAAAATTCAAAATTAGTTAACAAGTGTTCGCGTATTACGTACAAATTCAATTTCCGCGGATAAATGTAGCGGTTTCAAAGTGGACCACCTTGGAATCTCTCTTGACCCCACCATGTTTATTTTTAGTTAATTTCAATAGAAGTTTATTAACATTAAAAAGGTAAAATTTTAAAAACAAAAGGTTTCAAAAATTATTTGTCACCTAAATGGTTGAAATAAGTTAATAAAATGGTGGAAAACTACCCTTCCATTTTGTTATAATTCACTGCCATTTTTACTCTCTTTTATTATTAGTTTCTGTAGTTTCTGATAGGTGATGTAGAGAGATAGACAGATAGGCAGACAGAAGAAAATTTTTTTGCATTTGAAATTTATGTTTCTCGCCTTAAAGATGAAGAGACGTTTTTTTCAAATTTTCAGCAGCAGTACTATTGAATTTTCCATATAGTTCAGTAAAATAAGATGAAATAAAGGACTAACCTCGGAATAAAAGTCAGAATGCTAAATATTTGCATAAACCTATGTTTTGACGTTCTAAAGACTTGCTCATACAATCTCGTGTCCGCCTGTCAAGATATTCAAGATCGAAGGTCCCAAAATTGTTTCTTTGAAAATATCTCGTTTCTTTGCAAATATCTCGTTTTATATGTATTATACCTTATTAGAGGTTCTTACAAAAATTATAGATCATAAAATTCTCTACAAATTTGATCTAATTCATTTTTTTGTACAACCAACCGTTTCCGAAATATAGCGCAGAGAGCACAGTACGGGGAGCGCAAGCTTATATGTGTAGGATATAGAATAATGTAAAAAGCATCAACGATAGGTATAGGGAAAGGTAATGCAAAACAAACGATAAGAAATTTATTTTTGCATTCAAAACTGTCAAAAAATACAGGGTGTTCCGTTTAAAATTAAAAAGTTATTCAGGTTTGAAATTTTCTCTAAAAGTCAGCACTTTTTAAACACCCTGTAAATTATTCGAGAAAAATTATAACATCAGAGCTTCGTCTAAGGGTCTAAGGGTGTTTTAGATGGACTAAGTATCGTACTAACTGTTAGTAACTGAATCAACTCAAGAAGCAAAACGGGAATCTAAGCTTTAACGTCGTCAGTAGAAATTTTGACGCACGATCGTGGACGACGTTAAAGCTTAGATTCCCTTGCTTTTGCTTCTTGAGTTGATTCAGTTATACTAACAGTTAGTACGATACTTAGTCCATCTAAAACAGCCCTAAGGTTCTTAGAAAAATATCTGAAACTTAAGTAGCTCCTGTTATCATCATAACGTTCAAGAAACGTCACTTTTTTTTAGAAAATTCAATTTTTCTAAAAAAAAAACAGTTAAAAATCGGTATAGGAACATGTTATAAAGTTGAATTTAGTAATTTTCGTAGAATCCATAATTAAAAAAAATTGTATTCTATTTAAAATAAAACAGAATTAGTTATAGAATTAGCGCGCCTCCCACTCTCCGCGCTATATTTCGAGAACGGTTGATCGCACAAAAAAATAAATCAGATGAAATTTGTAGAGAATTTTATGATATACAAATTTTATAAGAAGCTCTAATGAGGTAGGATGCATAGGAAACGAGATATTTGCAAATAACGATTTTTGTGACGTTTGACCTTGAATATCTTGACACGCGGACACGAAATTGTATGACACTTTTCAGCAAGTCTTTAGAACGTCCAAGCATAGGTTTATGCAAATATTTAGCATTCCGACTTTCATTTGACTGGATTAATACTCTAAATATTCTAGAAAAACCACTGATGAATAAAATCAAACTTTAATTTTACATTTTTAGATTAAAATGAACGTAAAACAGATGGAAATGATTGTTTTTTTTAAATAAAGTAATTCCCATATGACGCTAATGGCTTGAAAGATATATTTCAATTGGTTTTATTTTCCTAAAATTTAAAATAAATTAATTTTTGAAGATCAAAGCACCCTTTTTTATAATAAGCAAAGATATAGCATATTTGCTTTCAGTTGGGGTAGCTAAATCACTAATTTTGAGATGTCGGGTTCGATTCTCTGTAATAAGTAATAACATAAAAAAATTTAAAATGCTTAACCCTGTTGAGTATTGACCTTATTCACTAAATAAACCCTCTTAAACACGTTTTTCACAATACAAAATTTTTATTTATTTGTTTATTTATAACTCAAAGCTATAAGCTTTCGAAAAATATATTAATTTTCATCAGTTTCGAGTTACTTTTACGTTTGTTTTATTTTAGATCCATTAGGAAATATTCCAATTTTCACTCGTTCGTTGACTTTTTCGCAGAATTTTTGCCTTTTCGTATACTTCCTGCCCGTTAAAGCCAACTTTATCTCGAAAATATTAAAAAATATTATTTTAGCGCCTTAAAAATAAAGTTCTTTGAGCTTTAAATTTTTGAATAAGCCAAAAGTACACATTTAGATTTATATAAGCGTTACTTTGAGCAAAAAGAAATTGGCGTTGATCCAGATTACCTGATGATGGCCTAGTTTTTTTAGGTAATTAACGTTTGAATATAACAGATTTTATGCTCACGGGTAAAAATCTAAGTTTAAGAAATAGATTTAGGCCCAGGTTTTTACCGTCAACATAAAAATAATTCTAATTAGTCTATTTTTAATAATAGACATCTACAAACAAGACCAAAAAATCATGACAAAGACGCTCGTTAGTGAATAGTTAAAAGAACTTTAAAAAAATCCAAGAAATTTAAAAAAATTAACAATAATTTAGATTTGAATTTTAGTGTCTGCCATTTTAGATAACGCCATTTTAAAATCTTAGAAACCCATTTGCAAAAGTTGCGTTACTTTTGTAGGATCCTGTACTTAATAACTTTCTTAAAATTAGCTGCAGCTCAAAATTTCCATTTTTTCCTCGACTCTCTACGACTGGGATATACCTATAGTTTTTGAAAATTTCAAATTGTTAAAGTTATAAATTGAGTACTTAATAACATAGTACTCGGAAAGTCCTTAAAAAGTATTAATTTTCTTTGTTATGAATCAAAATACGGTTATTATAATAATTATCTATAATTTTAAAGGAAAATAATTGATTAAATCGTTTACTTTCTATAAAACTCAATAGATGGCGCAACGCGTATAATTCAAGAATTTAATTCCAACAATCCAATTTATTATTGGAGCGCACCTAACTTCAAATTATTGCGAAAAACTTTCAATAATTAGTTCAACTTTTCTAATGCCAACAATCAACAAGTCAGTTATTACAAAAAAAATGTGTTTAATTCCAATTAAAACCAATTGCGATAAAACATAAGCTAATTTAAATCTGTGATAATACGTAAGTTTCAAATTAATTTAAATTAATAAACCGTTTTTATTGTGTTAAAAAAGAGGGTGTTAAAATTTGAGGTTATGTCTGTTTAAAATTCCTAAATTTAATTGTTTAAAAATTAAATTATTTTAAATTTACATTTTAGATTCCATTAAAGTGCATTCCATTTATACAACAAATGCTCAAGTTAAGATGTCACGACACGAAAAAACTAAATCGGGAAGTTTTGTAAGTTTTAATTTTTAACTCGCTATTTATTTAAAAGTAAGAAGACCAAAACATCTCGTGTACGAGTATGTACTTTGAATAACAATTTTAATCGCCACTTTCTTATCACACATTATATTTGCATTAAGATATGATTAAACGTAAAAATTTTTAAGTGGTGGAATTAGGTTCGTTTTAAACATCGAAGGTGACGGTGTTAAGAAAAGTGATAAAAATGCTACGGAATAAGCCTAAGAGGCGTGAAAGTACTAGAATTAAAACTTTAACAGGAGTAAGTTGCATTTGTTTAAATGTGAAATTAATCGTTACGACTTACGATAAGAGTCACCTTTTTTTTATTTGTATTTATACGACAAATGTGTGTGAGTTATAAACAAAAATTTTATTTTCATTTTGATTTTAATGCAGTTTGTTTGCATTCTTTTCAACGTTAGGTTTGTTATCAGTCACGTTGGAACAAATCGAATATTTTAATGTGAATAGTTTTTTTAGTTTACAAAAAACAGTCATTTTATTACCTGTTTTTGGTTGTTTAGGTAAACTTTAATAACAATAATTAAAAATTTACATAAATGATGTCACAGCCGTTATTGAATGTGTAGTAAAATTTAAATTAATGGCCTTATCATCGACACAAGCTCACATTCTATCTCTCATTTACTAATAGTGTTAATTCCTTTATAATAAACCACATGTTTTAGTGTTTATGACATCATCAATATATTTGTGTTTGTGATTGAAGTGAAGTACACATACATTCAAAAACCTTCTTTTGCACTCAACTCAGTTTATTTTGAACTCTTTTTGTATTTAATAATAGATTTTTTCTGACATATAGTGGGTGCTTAGATGTAATTAGTGTATTTTGTGTGTTTATTTAAAATATTAAAATAATTTTCGGGTATTGAATCGAATAGAGATGTATAGTTATGTACGTACCCCTTACTTTGATTATATTTTGCTTATTTTATAACTTGCAAATTAACAACTAAATCGACTTAATGAAAAATTGTAACTGTTTATTATTGCAAAAATATTTAACCTCTGATTTTAGGGTCAAAATTTAAAAAAATTAATAAACAGGTGGTTGAAGAATTTGCAATAATTTGTGTAACCTAAATAATCGTTTTAAATAAATTGTTGCTAAATAAACAATAAAAGTATTTATTAATAATCATTTATTACTGATTCATGTAATTATGTATTAACAATGTTATCAAAAATCTTGAAATTCCTCCAATTAGAAATTTTTCATAATTTCAAAGTTTACTTTTGCTTTATTTTTATTTAATTAAAATTTACACCAATTTACAAGTTAGTACATTGATATTTATGTAATTTAAAAGCGATTAATGGGTTTATTATCAACAACGTTTAACATTTTAACTTTACAGTGTTGTAAATTGTCATTGTATTAAGGTTTTTTACATACAGGATATCCTATGGATATGATTAAATTAAAAAAATTAATTAAAAAATTTACGAGACGAAATCAAAACCAATTTTTCAATTAAATCGGAATAATTGATATCGATCTTAATCATTTCAAGGTCATTTAGTGTTTTTGTAGCTTGTAAGTGGGTTTGAAACATTTTATGACAAAAGTAAAAATTTTTAAAGGTGATGTAAGCTTGGAATTCTTTGGAGGCCCAATAAACTTAAGGCTGCGTCACACAAACAAGCTTGCCTTCAGCGTTAAGGCCGCCTGCACAGGTCAAATCGGAGCGTCTTGAGAGCATTCAGGCCGCCTACACTAGCCAAACTGGAAGGCAAGGCCTGTGTTTGTGGCGCAGCCATAAAACGTAAAAGTTAATGGCCCATCCACACACACAGGCTTGCTTGTGCAGGCGGCCTGTACAGGCCATAACGGAGCGTCTGGGCAGCGTTCAGGCCGCCTGCACAGGCCAAACCGAGAGTCAAAACCTGTGTTTATGGCGCAGCCATAAAACTTGAAAGCCAATGGCCCAACCACACACACAGGCTTGCCTGTGGAGGCGCCCTGCACAGGCCAAAACGGAGCGTATGAACAGCGTTCAGGCCGCATGCACAGGTCAAACCGAGAGTCAAAACCTGTGTTTATGGCGCAGCCATAAAACTTGAAAGCTAATGTCCCAACCACTCACACAGGCTTGCCTGTGGAGGCGCCCTGCACAGGCCAAAACGGAGCGTTTGGACAGTGTTCAGGCCGCCTGCACAGGCCAAACTGGGAGGCGAGACCTGATAAAACTTGAAAGCTAATGGCCCAACCACACACACAGGCTTGCCTGTGCAGGCGGTCTGCACAGGCCAAAACGGAGCGTTTGGACAGTGTTCAGGCCGCCTGCACAGGGCAAACTGGTAGGCGAGACCTGTGTTTATGGCGTAGCCATTAAACTTGAAAGCTAATGGCCCATACACACACACAGGCTTGTATGTGCAGGTGGCCTGTACAGGCCAAAACGGAGCGTCTGGACAGCGTTCAGGCCGCCTGCACAGGGCAAACCGAGAGTCAAAACCTGTGTTTATGGCGCAGCCATAAAACTTGAAAGCCAATGGCCCAACCACACACACAGGCTTGCCTGTGGAGGCGCCCTGCACAGGCCAAAACGGAGCGTATGAACAGCGTTCAGGCCGCATGCACAGGTCAAACCGAGAGTCAAAACCTGTGTTTATGGCGCAGCCATAAAACTTGAAAGCTAATGTCCCAACCACTCACACAGGCTTGCCTGTGGAGGCGCCCTGCACAGGCCAAAACGGAGCGTTTGGACAGTGTTCAGGCCGCCTGCACAGGCCAAACTGGGAGGCGAGACCTGATAAAACTTGAAAGCTAATGGCCCAACCACACACACAGGCTTGCCTGTGCAGGCGGTCTGCACAGGCCAAAACGGAGCGTTTGGACAGTGTTCAGGCCGCCTGCACAGGGCAAACTGGTAGGCGAGACCTGTGTTTATGGCGTAGCCATTAAACTTGAAAGCTAATGGCCCATACACACACACAGGCTTGTATGTGCAGGTGGCCTGTACAGGCCAAAACGGAGCGTCTGGACAGCGTTCAGGCCGCCTGCACAGGGCAAACCGAGAGTCAAAACCTGTGTTTATGGCGCAGCCATAAAACTTGAAAGCCAATGGCCCAACCACACACACAGGCTTGCCTGTGGAGGCGGCCTGCACAGGCCAAAACGGAGCGTATGGACAGCGTTCAGGCCGCCTGCACAGGTCAAACCGAGAGTCAAAACCTGTGTTTATGGCGCAGCCATAAAACTTGAAAGCTAATGTCCCAACCATTCACACAGGCTTGCCTGTGGAGGCGCCCTGCACAGGCCAAAACGGAGCGTTTGGACAGTGTTCAGGCCGCCTGCACAGGCCAAACTAGGAGGCGAGACCTGATAAAACTTGAAAGCTAATGGCCCATACACACACAGGCTTACCTGTGTAGGCGGCCTGCACAGGCCAAAACGGAGCGTTTGGACAGTGTTCAGGCCGCCTGCACAGGCCAAACTGGGAGGCGAGACCTGTGTTTATGGCGTAGCCATAAAACTTGAAAGTTAATGGCCCATACACACACACAGGCTTGTATGTGCAGGTGGCCTGTACAGGTCAAAACGGAGCGTCTGGACAGCGTTCAGGCCGCCTGCACAGGTCAAACCGAGAGTCAAAACCTGTGTTTATGGCGCAGCCATAAAACTTGAAAGCTAATGTCCCAACCATTCACACAGGCTTGCCTGTGGAGGCGCCCTGCACAGGCCAAAACGGAGCGTTTGGACAGTGTTCAGGCCGCCTGCACAGGCCAAACTAGGAGGCGAGACCTGATAAAACTTGAAAGCTAATGGCCCATACACACACAGGCTTGCCTGTGCAGGCGGGCCTGCACAGGCCAAAACGGAGCGTTTGGACAGTGTTCAGGCCGCCTGCACAGGCCAAACTGGGAGGCGAGACCTGTGCTTATGGCGTAGCCATAAAACTTGAAAGTTAATGGCCCATACACACACACAGGCTTGTATGTGCAGGTGGCCTGTACAGGTCAAAACGGAGCGTCTGGACAGCGTTCAGGCCGCCTGCACAGGTCTAACCGGAGCGTTAGAAACTGGAAGGCAAGGCCTGTGTTTGTGGCGCAGCCATAAAACGTAAAAGTTAATGGCCCATCCACACACACAGGCTTGCTTGTGCAGGCGGCCTGTACAGGCCATAACGGAGCGTCTGGGCAGCGTTCAGGCCGCCTGCACAGGCCAAACCGAGAGTCAAATCCTGTGTTTATGGCGCAGCCATAAAACTTGAAAGCCAATGGCCCAACCACACACACAGGCTTGCCTGTGGAGGCGCCCTGCACAGGCCAAAACGGAGCGTATGAACAGCGTTCAGGCCGCATGCACAGGTCAAACCGAGAGTCAAAACCTGTGTTTATGGCGCAGCCATAAAACTTGAAAGCTAATGTCCCAACCACTCACACAGGCTTGCCTGTGGAGGCGCCCTGCACAGGCCAAAACGGAGCGTTTGGACAGTGTTCAGGCCGCCTGCACAGGCCAAACTGGGAGGCGAGACCTGATAAAACTTGAAAGCTAATGGCCCAACCACACACACAGGCTTGCCTGTGCAGGCGGTCTGCACAGGCCAAAACGGAGCGTTTGGACAGTGTTCAGGCCGCCTGCACAGGGCAAACTGGTAGGCGAGACCTGTGTTTATGGCGTAGCCATAAAACTTGAAAGCTAATGGCCCATACACACACACAGGCTTGTATGTGCAGGTGGCCTGTACAGGCCAAAACGGAGCGTCTGGACAGCGTTCAGGCCGCCTGCACAGGGCAAACCGAGAGTCAAAACCTGTGTTTATGGCGCAGCCATAAAACTTGAAAGCCAATGGCCCAACCACACACACAGGCTTGCCTGTGGAGGCGGCCTGCACAGGCCAAAACGGAGCGTATGGACAGCGTTCAGGCCGCCTGCACAGGTCAAACCGAGAGTCAAAACCTGTGTTTATGGCGCAGCCATAAAACTTGAAAGCTAATGTCCCAACCATTCACACAGGCTTGCCTGTGGAGGCGCCCTGCACAGGCCAAAACGGAGCGTTTGGACAGTGTTCAGGCCGCCTGCACAGGCCAAACTAGGAGGCGAGACCTGATAAAACTTGAAAGCTAATGGCCCATACACACACAGGCTTACCTGTGTAGGCGGCCTGCACAGGCCAAAACGGAGCGTTTGGACAGTGTTCAGGCCGCCTGCACAGGCCAAACTGGGAGGCGAGACCTGTGTTTATGGCGTAGCCATAAAACTTGAAAGTTAATGGCCCATACACACACACAGGCTTGTATGTGCAGGTGGCCTGTACAGGTCAAAACGGAGCGTCTGGACAGCGTTCAGGCCGCCTGCACAGGTCAAACCGAGAGTCAAAACCTGTGTTTATGGCGCAGCCATAAAACTTGAAAGCTAATGTCCCAACCATTCACACAGGCTTGCCTGTGGAGGCGCCCTGCACAGGCCAAAACGGAGCGTTTGGACAGTGTTCAGGCCGCCTGCACAGGCCAAACTAGGAGGCGAGACCTGATAAAACTTGAAAGCTAATGGCCCATACACACACAGGCTTGCCTGTGCAGGCGGGCCTGCACAGGCCAAAACGGAGCGTTTGGACAGTGTTCAGGCCGCCTGCACAGGCCAAACTGGGAGGCGAGACCTGTGCTTATGGCGTAGCCATAAAACTTGAAAGTTAATGGCCCATACACACACACAGGCTTGTATGTGCAGGTGGCCTGTACAGGTCAAAACGGAGCGTCTGGACAGCGTTCAGGCCGCCTGCACAGGTCTAACCGGAGCGTTAGACCTGTAGAAGGCAAGGCCTGTGTTTATGGCGCAGCCCTAAAACTTGAAAGCTAATGGCCTATCCACACACACAGGCGGCCTGAACAGGCCAAAACGGAGCGTGTGGACAGCGTTCAGGCCTCTTGCACAGGCCAAACATCTGTGTATTTGATGCAGCCACACTCACACACACAGGCCAAATCGGAAGGCAAGGCTTGTGTGTGTGAACGGGCCTTAATACCTGTCTGAAAGAATTTTTAGACCAGAAAAATTAAATCCTGAGATTGTTTTGATAGGTCTAATAATGAACTCAGGAAAAGTTGTCGACGTAAACACTTAGACAGTTTTAAATAGCAAGTACTTAATTCTCTTAACAAAGTAATTCTTTGCTTGAGCATAATGACCTCAAACACAAGAGTTTTGTATTAACTCTTAATATTTAGTTTATTATGTGTTAATTTGCATTGAGTTTTTTGATGAATTTTTTTAATTAATTTATTGTAAACAGTTGGAATCATGGTTTCAAAGAGGTCCAAAAAAAGCCGGTCCGGTGTCGAGACCCGGTGGAAGTTTATCATCGCGCCCAACATCAGAAACAGACTTTGGAGAACCAGACGAAAACTTACTCAAACTATACGAACAGCAAATCGATTCCATGGACGAAAAACAAATCGATAAAAAATTTGAAGAATTACTGGTACTTATTTTACCTTTTAAACTGTTTTAGTTTTACATTAAACAAATTTTAGACTGATATGAATTTAAACGAAGATAAAAAACAACCTCTACGTTCTTACTCACAAGATAATAAGAAAAAAATGCTTATAATGCAATATAAAGGGGCAAATCAAGTTAAAGAAAGTAAATTTGATACGCCTCAACAGTATATAAGTTATTTAGAAAATTATTCAAAATCGGACACCTTAAATCCATCCAAAATTTACAATTGTGTCGAATCTTTAAGGATAGCTTTAACCAGTAATACTCTTAGTTGGGTTCACGATTTTGGTATCAAGGGATTACAAACTGTTCTAAGTATTTTAGATTTGGCGACTCGATAGTAAGTGTTTACTTAATGATTAAACTTTAATAAGACGTAACTTATTGCAGTAATAAAGAGGAAAAATTTGAAAAAATTCAATCCGAATGTCTTAAGTGTATATTAAAATTTACAAACAACACCGAAGGCATTAAAGAATTTTTAATTTACGCCCCAGGACACGACATTGTCGCCAAATGCTTAGATTATAGGAAACCATCTGTGATGATTCAAGCTCTACAGGTGATTTTATCCAAATCGTACGGAAAAACCTCTTTTCACATTTATAATTTCAGATTTTAGCTGCCTTATGTTTTTTATCTGATAATAAGTCGAGAATATTAGGAATAGAAAAAGCTTTAAATGCAATAAGTCAATTAGGCGAAGATAGAAGATGCGAGCGATTTTTACCACTTGTCGAAGGAATAACGATGACTTCAAATAGTGAATTATGGGTAAGTAAATAAAAATTTTTAGCGTTACGTCTTAACGTTTTATTTACAGAGCATGTGCCTTCAATTCATCAACGCTCTTTTATCTCAAACTGACGATTTTGAATTTAGAATGCACTTAAGGAACGAAATAGTTCGCAACGGCCTTTACGATAAATTAGGTAACAATTTCAAAAAAAGCTTTTGTAATCAATTTAATTATATGTTTTTAGATTTTATGAAAAATGAGTCGACTACTTTAGTTAAAAATCAATATAATATTTTTGAAAACCTCAAGGAAGAAGATGCGGATGAACTTCAATCGAGATTTGATAATGTTAGGATGGAAATTGATGATATTAATGATTGTTTTGAAGTTTTAAAAAATACTACTCTCGATACACCTGCTGAACCTTATTTTCTTAGTATTTTACAACATTTATTATTTATAAGGGACGACCATTACATTAGACCTGCTTATTATAAATTTATTGAAGAATGCATTACTCAAATAGTTTTACACAAGTCAGGTTTAGATCCTGATTTAAGTAAAAAACATTTCGATTTAGATTTACAACCACTAATTGATGGATTAATAGGTAAATTTTCGTTTTTAATCTGAGTAGTTGTTAAAAGAGCCTTTCTAGATAAAACTACAGAAATAGAAAAAGATAAACAATCAAAACAAGAAGAGCTTAAGAAGCAGTTGGAAGAAGCGCTTGCAGCCAAACAGGAAGCTTTGGCAAAGTTAGCTATAGCTGAAGGTCGTGCTGTTGATAATCCTTCGGGAAAACTAGATCCAACGTGTGTAGATAACGTTTCGAAAGTATTCAACGGCCCACCACCTCCACCTATGCCAGGCGGCCCTCCTCCACCGCCAATGCCCGGTATGGGGGGTCCGCCACCTCCACCTATGCCCGGTATGGGTCCACCACCACCACCAATGCCCGGTATGAGACCACCACCTCCTATGCCCGGTATGGGACCACCACCTCCACCATTTCCAGGAATGGGTGGTCCTAGACCTCCACCACCACCTGGCGGCATGCCACCACCTCCATTTCCAGGTATGATTCCATTAGTGGGCATGGCAAATCCCGATCTACTCCCACATGGTCTGAAACCCAAAAAGAAGTGGGAAGTCTCAGGACCTATCAAAAGAGTGAATTGGAAACCAGTAAGTAATTATTTTCTATTTTGCGTTGGTAATACACTTATTACACCATCACAAACCGTCGAAAAAGGTGTTGTAATATTTACTTTAAAGTAGTTTTCTATTAACTGTTATAATCGAGAAAAAAAAAATTTTTTTTATTGCATTTCTCGACGTTTTGAGTTCCCCTGATTTCAAAAATGAAATTTTTTTTTTCGATTTTTTGAAATGAAATGTCTATGCCCCCCCCTCCGTAGAGCAAAAACTAATGCACCGATTTTGACGAAATTTCATTTTAACCACTTTAAAATTATTTTATCGGCAAAAATAGCTTTAATAAGAAATATATACAGGGTGTCCAAAAATATGGTGGTTATTTTGGGCGCATATTTGCAAATTTGGGCCAAATTCATTTTTACTTGGCTATAAGGTAGTACATGTGAGCCCCAATTGAAAAAAAAATTTCAAGTTTTTTTATTCAAAATGGCCGCCAATAGAACGATTTTCCCATTTTGTGGTTTTTCCCTTATAACTTGGCGGGTAATTATTATTATAAAAATTTCAAAAAAGCATTATAATGGTCAAAATTTAGGGCTTTCATCCCAAATAAGTCGATTTTCAAAATTGTTCCAAAATTGCCTATCTTTAAGGGGCTAAAGTAGATCAAAATTTTGAAATGGATTTTCTCAAAATTTTTTCTGTCATATTTTTTCTTTTTTGAATAAGTTACAGACAACCTAATTCTCTACCGAAATATAAATTTTTATCAAAATCGCTCGAGCCGTTTTGGAGTAATGATTTTTTAAATGTCGAAACTTGAAAAATTTCTAATTTCTTTTGCAATAAAAATGAAAACTTGTAAATGGATATATTTCCCATGATCAATCCCATGAATATCTATTATTTGACACTAATTTCGGTTAACAAAACGCTTCCAGTTAAACCGGAAATTATAAAAATATCAAAATTTTTAGGAACACCCTGTATATTTTTAAATTTCCTGAAAGCTCATTTAATTAGCTATTACATTATACCAAACACTTTATATTTTGACTTCCGGTTTAACCGGAAATGGGATCAAACTTTTTAATTTAAATGGAACACCCCGTATATTTTTCAATATTTTGAAAGCTCGGAAAATTAGCTTTCTGAACATAAAATAATGTATATTTTGAAGTTCAATTTACGCCAAATTTTGAAAGAAAATGAAATTAGTATTTTAGAGTTACCTAAAAATTCTGCTTACACGCAGAAGTCCCAGGTTCGATGCCTGACGGAGGCAATTTAAAAAAGTTGGTCAGTAGAATCAATTTTTAAAATAAATCATTGCAAAATAGAAAAAATAGTATGAAACACTTGTGTCACAAGGGCTTTTGACGCACTCAGGCATTTGCAGACCTTCTTTCAGTTAGTCTGGCAAAATTTACCTTCGTGCGTCAAAATGCTGTCTTGTGACAATGTAACATTAATCATCTCAAAATACAATTTTAGATTGTCCCACAAAAAATGTCGGAAAAATCCTTCTGGGTCAAAGCGCAAGAAGAAAAATTAGCGTCTCCTGACATCTTAGATGGTTTAGCTCAGAAATTTAGTTCCAAACCACCAAGTAAACGAGTCGAAGATGATCTTGTCGATAAGTACGTTTTATTTTTAGTAGTAGAAAATTCCTAAAAATTATATTTGTAGGGCATACAGTCACGGTACGCTGAAAAAAGTTAAAGAGCTTAAAGTTCTAGATGGAAAATCTGCACAAAATATTAGTATCTTATTAGGTGGTTCATTAAAACACATGGCTTACGATGATATTAAAAAATGCATACTAAGATGCGACGATGTAATTTTAACTCAAAGTGTCTTAGAACAACTCATACAGGTAATTCCAAAATTGCACTTCTTAAGGTGTTTATTTATTGGTTTCTTTTTAGTATTTACCACCTGCAGACCAACTTGCAAAATTACAACAGTTTAAAGATTCGTACAATCAGTTAACTGAAGCGGAACAATTTTGTGTTAAATTATCTGAAATTAAGAGGCTATTACCGAGATTAAAATCGTTGGCTTTTAGACAAAATTTTGCAGATATGGTTAATGACTGTAGACCTGTAAGTTATTTTAAATAATTAAATTTTTATAAAACGTTGCTTTTAGGATATCGTTGCTGGAACAGCCGCTTGTGAAGAAATTAAAAAAAGTAAAAAGTTTGCAAAACTTTTAGAACTTATTTTACTATTAGGTAATTACATGAATACTGGATCTAAAAATGCTCAAACGTTTGGATTCGAAATTAGTTTTCTTACTAAAGTAAGTGGTGGTTTAATGAAAAAATTAGTATTTTAATGTTTGTTGTAGTTGACAGGAACAAAAGATGTGCACAATAAGCACACATTACTTCACTACATTGTAGAAACTGCCGAAAAGAAATTTCCTGATCTACTCAATTTTTATGGCGAGCTACCACATATTGATCAGTGAGTGGTTGTTGTAGTAGTCATGAAATTAGTTTAAAACAAGCAAAATGTTGGGTATATTATGTCAAAATTTGTTTAAGGCCTTTTTGTCCCGCCGCTGGTGTCAAACTACGGAGACAGGGCCCAGTAGAGATAATTAAGCGGAAAAGTCGGCACTTTCTTTCCCGATCGTCTTCACGAATTTTTCACTTTTTTCGACTGCGCCATTTCAAATTGGAGGCGCGCTATGGATGCCCCGAAAAATTCCCGGCGGCCTACTGAACAAAATCGGGTCCTCCCTTTCTGAGAGCAGGCAGGATGCCGTGAGCCTCGGCGTTCTCCCGCTATCCCCAAATTGTGGCTAAAAATCTATACTTTTTAGGAAAATCGCAGCGCCATCTGTATGGGAATCGTAGAAATGATTTCGTGGTCAGTTGTAGGAGAAGTTTCGATCTAACTTTTGAGACCGGTCCTAAAGCCGTAGTTCCAATAGGAAGGGCTCTAGCCTTCTTGTTGCAAGGCTAATTTTTTATATCCTCTGGCATAAGGCGGCTATGGGAACAGTCGAGGAACCGATACCAGAATGACGATCTAGACTCCCTAAAGACCCCCGATCCAAAATTAAAATCCAATGTGGAAAAAAAATTTTTTTTTCCACAAAATTTCCGTAACGGCCTTACATTCGAGAACCGCCGAAGGGATTGGTTCGGCTATCGTGTTAGACGATGCTCAAATGTCTGTATAATTCCGTCTACCACCTGAATTTACGACTTGTTGCGTACTTTTTGCTGTGCGATTTTTCAAACTTTGAAGAAGATTTATGAAAATTTTAGCACGGCCGCTGCACGGCCATATTTCGCGATTTTTGGAAACTAAGCTTTTGACGTTTATAGGAACTGGCGAGAGTACCCGAATATCGATTTTTTTGTCGATTCGGTCATTTTGATTTTTTGGCGAATGGGAACCTATAAAAATACTTGGATCGCTCGGATTGGTTCAAAATTTGGGGAAGGGATAGCGGTGGGTGTGTCTTACGTAACCTTAAAATTTGAGCTCTTGCATTTAACAGATTATGAAGATATAAATTTTTCTCTTAAAAGTTGCGTTTTGAGCGTTAAATTTTACATTTAACATTTTTTTTGCTTTTATAACTGATTTTCATAAAATGACTACACTACACTACAAGAGAAGTGTTTGAGGGTTACAATAATTTTTTTTAGAGCTAGTCGAGTATCTCTCGATAATATTCAAAAAACACTCAAGCAAATGGACAACAGTATTAAAAACCTTGAAATGGATTTAACCAACAACAAAATACCTCAGTGTGAAGAGGATAATTTTTCTGAAACCATGAACGTATCCTTTTTTATTTTTTTGCTTCAATAAAACATTTTTATTTCTATTGTTGGCCTTAATTTAAATATAGACTTTTGCAAAAGAAGCTCGTAATCAATGTTTAGTTTTACAAAGCATGTTTAAAAAGATGGAAACGTTCTACACAGACATCTCGGAATATTATGCATTTGATAAACAAAAATACGTTTTAGAAGAATTTTTCACAGATTTAAAAACGTTTAAAAATAGTTTTATAGTAAGTTTTAATAATTTAAAAAGCATCTTATGATTTTTTTCAAAAATAGGCAGCTCAAAAAGATAACGAAAGAGAACGAGAGGCAGAAGAAAAAAGTAAAAAAGCTAAAATTGCTCGAGAGAAAGCCGAAAAGGAAAAACAAGAAAAAGCGGCTAGAAAAAAGGCAATAATAGATATGAATCCGTCCGAAACTCAAGAAGGTGTTATGGATAGTTTGCTAGAAGCTTTACAAACTGGAAGTGCTTTTAGTAGAGATCAAAAACGTAAACGAGGTCCTCGACCAGCTGGAGGTAAGTTTAATTTACGCAACTTCTTCTTAATCTTGTCTAATTTCTAACTTGTTAAAAAGATAGCCTCTTGGGACTTTATTTGGTAAGGTGGAAGCTTTTTTTTATTTGCAACATTTCTGCACCTATTTGTTTTTTGAAATTTTAAAACAGCTTTAATGGGGCTAAATTTGTTAGGGAATTAATTTTTAATAACTGCTATTTATTGCTATGCTCATTTAATTTTTTTTAGCTGAGAGACGAGCACAGCTTGTAAGATCGAGATCGAGAACAGGTTTAATTGCTGGTCGTGAACTGACAAGGTAAAAGAATTCAATAAAATTAATAAAAAATAAAAAAAACTGTTTTTTAAATTATTTTTTTAATTTTCTAGCGAGATATTGGCGTAGTACATCGATTTAAAGAAAATTGCACCGAACAACGAAATTCCTGATCTATCCAGCTTTAGTCTTCCTTGTATATATTATATATATTTTTTTATATTATTTAATAATAAATTTACCTGTATATTTGATATCACATTTACTTAAATAAGAATTTATTTGTAAGTAATAAAAATACAATGAATCTCACTTAAATATATACAATGATTATATTTATTAAAGTGTATTTGTTGCACGGTTTCTTTATACATCTACCTCATTTCATAAATTTGATCGTTGCGATCGTTGAATGACATGGTTTGATGTTAAAATAATTTATTTTAGAGAACTGATAATTTATAAATAAAGAGAATAACTAAAGTCTTCCTTGTTTTATTGATGATTTTTTACATGAACTGCTTGTATGGTGTTTTTATAAATTAGTCTATTTTGGTACATTTTAATTATTTATAAAAATAATTAATAAACGGTATTTGTAGCAAGAAAGAGTCAGAAAACCTGTTGATGTCCTCAAGAGTTTAACATAATGTTGGTTTTGGACGCAAGTAAATAGAAAACATTCATGTGTCTGCAGAGCTCACGAGAAATGGCAAACGAAACTCGTAATAACAACTGTGACAGTTCAATTTTATGATTTTAAATGTAAGTGCATGGTTTAAAAATCTTCGTCTTTCCAGAATATGTTGGTATTTATTAAAAGAAAACATTTATAAGGTACATTTACTTATAAAATACTTATAAAAACTTTAGAAAATTATTCAAATATGCCGCGTTAAAAATGCTGCTTTTTGATTGGTTCAGCGGATTTTTCATTAATTTCGTTACTGCAAAGCTACTTTTATCTATTTTATTAATTAAATATGAATTTAAATATTATTTATTTAAATATATTTTGAATTTTCGAAAACAAATTAATTAACGAAAGCAAAGTGTTCAAGTGATTCAAATTTCATAATTTGACATTTGACATCAGCGCCACCATCAAATATCGCGCTTCGATAAGAAAATAAGAAAAACAAAACACTTTCAATTTTCGGCTTCTATTTTCTCTTGCTGTTAAAAAATTTAATTTGCTCTAATTTAAAATAACTTATTTTAAAATGATCTTTGATAATTTGTAGTAGTTAAAGTAATAATTTTGAATTAAATTCGATTTAAATGAAGTGTGAAGTGATTGGAATAAAGTTTATTTTTAATTTCGGAAGTTTTCTGTAGGGACTTACCCACTTGTTGAATTTTTTTATTTAAATGTGTTCAGTGTTCAATTAATTTAATTGTTGTTAATTGCGTTAAATAAGTTATTCAAGTCCTAAAGTTTAAAGTAAGTTTCCCTCATTTTCCTTAAGTGTATCAAAACTTATAAACGGTGATACCTGAAGATCTTGAACTAATCATAAATTGTTTATTTTGGCATATTATCTATTATAAATTCGTTGAAAATATAATTAATCCATGTAAAAACTAAAGTGAAGTGCATGTATGGAATTATAGCTACTGGAACAAGAGTTGGAATTGGTCCGACCAAAATTTCTTCTCTGAAGTCAGCTACCGGTAAGTCATTTTATGCACAATTTTTATACTGGAACAGTTATCTTCTAACTAATGCTGCAATTCTAAACCAATCTGTAAGTAAAACCGTAATTCGTTGCTTAAGATACAACCATTAACAAGCCTATTGGAAAGTTGTTCCAGTTGATGCGAGAACTTGTTACTTGCCTTACGAATATGCTTCGAATTGCAGCAAAAAATTGTTTTTTATGTTTTGTAGGGTATTTTCGATAACTATGGTAACTTTAGATGCAGTTTTGCATACTTGAAATCTAAAATTAAGTTCCAGAATTGTTTTTATATGTATCAACCGAGCTATCTAAGGTTGTGCTAACTTTTATAGAGAATATTTACTATTATTGTATTTAGTTTTGATGATAATCGTATTAACAATAGCATTATTTATTGGTAATTTTTTTCTTGATGCTTATCAATAACTACAGCGATTAATTAATAAATGTCCCTCGAACGGAATGATAATTAAGATGCTTGTTCTTTAGTACTTTAAGATACATTTCATTTGCTTTGCTATTATAAAAGAAGGATTAATAACAAATTAGTAAAACAGTAATTAACATTATTATTCTCTTTTATTCAAATGTATACCAACAATGTGATTTTTAAAATTAATTCTCAGTTATCGAGAAGCCATTTTATGTAAAATTCTTTTACTGAAACAGTTACTGATGTTTTAATTTGTAACTAAAATTTTTCTTCATTAATTTCATACCTACGATATTTTCGGCAACTTCATTAATTTAAGATGCAGCTTTGCATACTTGAATTTTAAAATTAAGATCCAGCTTTGTTTTTATGTGAATCTACCGAGGTATCTACGGTTGGGCGAATCTTTTAAGAGAATTGCTACTATTACTATGTTTACAAATGATTCAATTTTGATGAGAATAGCATTATTAATAAATCCTTTTTCACAGCTTAAGCATCAATAGCAGTAAATTAATTTCATTTCTTTCGAACAGAACGATAATGAGTAAAAGTTTGTTCTTTTGACACGTTAAGATGCATTTTATTTGCCATGCTTTTTGAAAAAGAATATTAATAACAAATTAGTGAAATAATAATTAAAAAACTATCTTTTACTCAAGTGCATTACAGCATTATACTTCTTCGAAGTCAACTATTGGTGACTACTTGATTATAATTTTATGTAAAATTTGTTGACTTGAATTTCAGAACTTAGAAATTTTGTGCATAGATGGTGCAAGTTGCTTAAAATTTAAATTAAATTAATTAAAAAGGGGGGATGTATTTAAGTTATTATTTAAGATGTATTTAAAAATGGAAAAAAATTCTGAGGCAGTCTGTGCTTGTTACAGCTGTGGTGCAAAAACTGCTGAACTCATTTTGAGCCACTTTCAGACCAATTTCATCAATAAATTAAGCTTTTAAATTAAATCTATACAGGGGGCCAAAAAATAAGGGGTTATTTTGGGCGCATTTTTGAAAATTGAGGTCCAAGTTATTTTTACTATAAGAATTTATTTAAAATTTTTTAAATTCAAGATGACCAATACAACAATCGTTCCACTTTGTGGTTTTTCCCTTATAACTTAGCCCGTAATTATTATAATGAGAATGTCAAAAACGCACTTTATAGCCAAAATATAAGGCTTTCGTTCTAACCAAATCAATTTTTAAAATCGTTTCAAAATCGCCTACTACTTACCTTTAAGAGGTAAAAAGTGGTTTTTCTCCAAAATTTTTTTGGTCTTTTTTTTAAATTTTTGGATATGTTATAGACATCGCTGTTCCCTATCGGATGCCACTGTTTCATTCGTTAGAAATTTCCAGGACCGGAATTATGATCTTTTGAAAGTCAAAATTTCAAAAATTCTGTTAAATTTTAATTATTTTAATAATTTAAATTTAATTTAAAAATTAATTTAATTTAAAAATTAAATTTAGTACCTACATGTATTAATCCCATGAATATTTATTATTCGATATTATTTTCGGTTAACAAAACGCTTCCGGTTAAATCGGAAATTACAAAAATAATTGATTTAACTTCAGGACGTTTGCAGCCCTCTTGAGGTATGTAGTATAGTAACGGCGCGTTTAAGTCAATTATGACTCATCGCTCTAAAGTGTAAGCATCAATCTGTTGTAAACGTATGTCCGCTCTTAATACACAATTTCAGAAACGTCAAAATTAATTAAGTTAATTCATTGTTTGTCCGTGGTGGCGACACAGTATGTTGCGATGTACATTTTAAGCGGGAATTTTAAATTAAATAAAATTGTACATCCAGTTTACTTTATTTTAAGTTTTTCTCTCCGTCCTAAATTATGGAATACATTCCTGGAAACGCTTTAAACGAAGAATGAGAAGCAATCAAAGTGTAATAACAGATTTCCGATCGATTTATCTATTGACAAAAAGTTTAATAGTCAAGATTTTTTGAAAATGTCTGATTTTGACGCACACGGTGGAATGTAAACCTGCGTTTTAGGACGTAGGGTCGCTCGATGATCAATGATCTAGTATAAATGCTATTTTGCCTATAGACTTACTCAAGGGCGGCAAAAAAGTGAGAAGCAGAGGCACTGGGTTTTGGAACCCAAGAAATCCACATCTTGTCACTGTTAAAACCGACGATAAAAACATCACACGATTAGCAAATCAACAAATTCAACAATTTTAGAAAAAATAATTACTCAGTCGATGCTCACATACACAACTTCATGAGTTTATTATAACATTTTACAGCCCAGTAATCAACCCCTTGATTCGTTAAATTGTGTTAAGTGCAGAGGAATCCAAAGATCTTCTCAGAAGCGCATTGATTAATTTAAATCAATATTTTTATTACACGAAATTTTTGTATAAAATAGCAAAAAGTGCAACCGAAAATTTTACTTCTGAGAGAAAGCTAGATAATTTTGAAGAAAACCATCGTCAATAATTTATTGTGTGGCTGTCCATTTCATTCAAAGAAACTTTCCATGTACTATATCGTACCAATTCATTACGTTAAAAATTTTGTGATAAAGAAAAAACTAATTTTTATTAAAAAAACTGATTTAAATTTAACTGACATAACATAACCTCAAAATATCCAACTGACATCTAATAAAAGTCTGAAATGCTCGACATACGTTTTTATCTACCATATAGTTTATACAGCAGACGTATGTTTTTATATACGTCTTTTTTTATTACAATATTAGACAAAGAAAAAATATTTTATACCGACATTTCTTATTACATACTGCGATGCGTCATAATTGACTTAATCCTGGCGGGACTATATCATGGTGCTTCCATGCAAAAGCCAAAACGGCGCCTTCTTTTCCGACATTTATCTTAGAAAAATAAATAAACGCGTTCTTGTTTAATTTATTAATATGAACGTGTTCTAAATATGAGCTGCGCCCATGAGGTCTCACATCAGTTGTTGTCCCATCTTATAAAAAGTTACATCACTATTTTTGCAAATGGGTCATTCTTTTACACACTGCACACCAATTTAAACTTGACATTTTAGAATCGCCCAAAATCTTTTTTACAGCCTCTATTCTTAAAATTACTTGACCCGTATTTCAGGATTTTGCTGAATAAATTTTTTTATCGAAAATATTCACTTATGAATTTTCGATAATTTTCTGGATTTTCTCCAATCTTCTCATACTTGAAATTTATTATCTCCAGTGGTACTGATCGCACTTTTTTGTAAAATGATTTTTATAGATAAGAGAATAAGGAACAAAATGATATTTTTTCCAATTAATTAAATTGTTATTATTTTTAATTTGTTCACAATAAATTTTTTTTTTAATATACTTCGAAAGCTAACGTAATAAAGTGTAAAATAAAAAAAAAACGACATTGATCCGTGATGTCGGTTAAGTGTATTTCTGAAGGTAGTGGTCACTTATGGAGTCGTCCAAAGCTGCATCTTATACGCACGGAAAGTAGCGTGAGTTCGATGTTTAGTTAAACCCTTAGAACATAAAACATCAGGAAGGAGCCTTGACAACCGTTGCCTATAGGAGAAAATGTGAAATTCCATTTTGGACTTCCATCGCGTTTACATTATCATTGGTTGTCATGATCTTTTCTTATAAGTGGGAGTATAAGCAATCATTTCTATTGGAGAAATTAACCGGAAATTGCTATACTTACTCTTCCATTGCCATCATATTAGGTGCTTTCCATTTGTTGAAAAGTACAGCTCTGAACAGTATCTTACTGTATATTTATACAGTAGGGTACTGTTCAGAGCTGTACTTTTCGACAAATGGAAAGCACCTATTATTAGCTAAACAGCTCTTTCCTGGTAGAGTAGGGGGTAGGTACTTGTTTATTCAATGGTTAAATCGTAAAATTTGGGAAATATAGGTCAATTTATTTAAACGTGCTCATTTGACATTTTATAACGACAGCCCAGAGTTTCCACATACCAACCAACTAAACTAAAAATCTTTGAATTAAAGTGTCATGTTGTGACAACTCTATGCAGGAGTGCCAAATTAAAATAGTTCTCAACTGCATAGTCTCTTAAGTTTTCTAACTAACTTTAAGTTTTCTCTTGTAAGTGTCAAATGTGCACGTTTAGCGTGTCAGTTGTAACAAAGTTCAATTTTATTCCACAAGGTCCGCACAATCGACGGTCCCAAACGTCAAATTACAGTATTACCAAATTACTTTTATTCTATAAAATTGTTTGAATTTGCTCAAATTTGTTTGAATTTTTTACAATAAAAGTAATTTGGTAATACTGTAATTTGACGTTTGAGACCGTCGATTGTGCGAACCGTGTGGAATAAAATTGAACTCTATGACAACTGACACTCTCTATTGGCCTATATCGAAAGCTTACATTTTATAACACGCACAGTGTATATTTTTAAATATTTTGAATCCTCACAGTTTACGTATTAGCCTTAATGTATGAAAAAGTCCTGTTATTGTCACATTAGGATTTTTTATATTGACTCTAGCTGCAATATGAAGGGGTAATATATCTCAGGTGTTACAAATAACGATACAGAAGAAGGAAGAAGAAATAAAAGGAATTTAAACTTTCTAAAACGCCTTTATTTCCCAATATGTACTATTTATTTTTAAATGATTAAAATTACTTAACATTAATTGGTTCACAATTATGGCAAGTTGATAAATCACATAGAAGATAAATTTTTTTATAACTTAAAAATAGTGATTTTTATATTATTATGTTTATTAATTATTAGTTTTTTTTATAATTTATTTATTAATTGTTAAACTGAGCTAGTTATTTGATGTGTTGTGCAATGACTGTCTGAAGAGCATACAGATAATGGTACGGGACTATAATTGTTGTAATCGTTACAATTTAAATATAATCGTGAACTAGATTTATCGCATTCGGGACATGTACGCTTTTTACTTTTCTTATTCTTTCTAAATAGTTCGTAGGCACACCTGAAAAAAGGAAAAATAATTAACATTAACTTTGATGAAGTATAGCAATAATTTTTCCTGATGTCGAGCGAGATAAGTTAGCGCAGATTTGGCCACGCCTCTTTAATAATTTAAATACGTTAACCACACTGCGTTCGTGAGGTTAAATACAAATTTAGTTATCTGCGTATCCCCACCGCTCGCCATAGGAAAAATTATTGCTATATACAGATAAATTAGAAGAAGTAAAGCCCACTTTACACGAGACTAAATTTAGAGCTGAAAATTGTATTTTTCTTTTACATGATATTTATTATAACTAGATCATAAACGCGCGCTACCCTATCTCGGTCTGTTGAGAGACAAACGACAGATGCCTCTTCTATGCCTCGTCTATCTATGAATATCATCTGTCAGTCAGATGTAATGACAGATGATGTGACAGATGGAATGACAGATGAAATGACATATGGGATGACAGATGGGTTGACAGATGGATTGACAGATGGGATGACAGATGACTTCTCTGACATATGAAATGACATATGGCATGACAGATGACCCCCGCTCCTCTATGGTAACATATTAACACTTGACATATATGTAGCAAATATGGTGACAGATTTAATCCAATCCCCACTTCTCTAAACCAATCTAATCTCTGAAATGACATATGGAATTACAGATGGGTTAACAGATATAGTGATATCTGACATGAAACGACAGATAAAATTGACATATGGTGACAGATGACATTGATACTGACATATGTTGGGTGACAGATGAACTCCCCTCTGACATTGACATATGGTGCTAGATGACGGCATTGACATTATGGTAACTATGGTGACAGTTTGACATTTGACACTTGTCAACTATAGTGACAGACCTTTAACTTTTTCCAATCCAAGAAAAAGTTGTTACTTATAATCGAGAAAAAAAAATCATAATAATAAAAATTTTTTTTTGCATTTCTCGACCATTTGAGTCCTACTGATTCCAAAAATGCAAAAAAAAATTTTCGATTTTTTAAACCAAAATGTCAGGATTTATGTATGGATGGATGTCCCCCCCCCCTTACTGCAAAAACTACTGAACCAATTTTGATAAAATTTGATTTTAGCCACTTTAAAATTACTTCATCGACATAATAGACTAGGCGCAAAAGTTAAAGTATTTTATGCAAGCGGCATTTCATATAACATTTTGGTAACCGATGTTTTCCCAGTATTTCAACCCTGCTGAATACGAAAATTGCGGTTATCAAAGCGAAATCTTAACCGGAAGCGTGATATTCAAGATGACACCAAAGATGTCAGCTTGGTTATTTTTGATGGAATCATTATGGACAATTAAGACAAATATTTTTATTGGTTCGGATAGATAATTTTATACCCTACAATTTTTATTAGAAGTAAAATTATCTTCAGATCACTCCTAAAAGAGCTAGAGTCGATAAAAGCACCAGTGTTGTATAAACCGTCTTAATACATAAAGCAGTATATGGAAGCATCTTGGTGAGTTCAGCGAGGTAGCTTTCCCAGTATCCAGCTAGGATGTATCTGTTAAAACATGATCAGAGCAAATCAAGTCCATAAAAGTCGATCATAAAGAGGATATTGCGTCTTCTGTTTTGACAACACACGGTGCTTCTCCCGACTCTCTAGACCCTTAAAGAGTGATTTTACTGTAATTTTTTGTAGACCATAAAATTATCTATCCGAGCTAACAAAAATATTTGTCTTAATTGCCATAATAATTAATCCATCAAAATAAATAAAAAGAGCAAACATGTATATTACGACGATTTTTACGCACACGATGTCTTTAGCTGGCTTTCGCTCCTTAATAAGCAATCTTACGGTACTTTTAAATTTAATAATAATTGTAGAGAACCTTGTATATCTAATTCAATCAAAACAGTTGTCCAAGTTTCAATAATAATTCTTCCATCCAAATAAATCTTAATTAATAAAGCACACAACCTAGTCGCCATCTTGAATATCGCGCTTCCGGTTTAAATTTCACTGTGGGTAACCGCAATTTTTGGATTCAGGGGGGTCGAAATATTAGGAAAACATCGGTTATCAAAATGTTATATGAAATTCCTCTAGCATTTCGATACTGGGATTTTGTTCCAATTTCAAGGTGCTTCTTCCGACTGTAGCTCCTTAAGGAGTGATCTGAAGATAGTTATACCTCTAATAAAAATTGTAGAGTATAAAATTATCTATCCGAACCAATAAAAATATTTGTCTTAATTGTCCATAATGATTCCATAAAAAATAACAAAGCTGACATCTTGGGTGTCATCTTGAATATCACGCTTCCGGTTAAGATTTCGCTTTGATAACCGCAATTTTCGTATTCAGCAGGGTTGAAATACTGGGAAAACATCGGTTACCAAAATGTTATATGAAATGCCGCTTGTATGGTTAAGGATACGTTTTTTCCGATAACAGTCCTAGTCTATAATAAGCTTTTATAAGCAATCCAAAATAAAATAAAAAATCCAAAAAAAAAGATATCCAAAAATAAGGTGGTTATTTTGGGCGCATATTTGCAAATTTGGGCGAAATTCAATTTTATTTGTCTATAAGATAGTAAATCTGAGCCCCAACTGAAAAAAAAAATTTCAAATTTTTTAATCTAAAATGGCAGCCAATATAACGATTGTCCCATTATGTGGTTTTTACCTTATAACTTGGCCGGTAATTATTATTATAAAAATTTCAAAACGGCATGGTACAGCCAAAATATAGGGCTTTCGTCCTAAATATGTCGATTTTCAAATTTGTTTCAAAATTGCCTACTTTTAAGGGGCCAAAGTAGGTCATAATTTTGAAACGAATTTTATCAAAAACTGGTCCGGCCGATTTCAAGAAATTTGAGTATGTTATAGAAAACGTAATTCTCTATCGAAATATACATTTTTATCAAAATGGCTCGAACCGTTTTGGATTAATCATTTTTTGAATGTCAAAATTTAAAAAATTTCTAATTTCTTTTGTAATGAAAATGAAAACTTGAAAATGCATATATGTATCAATCCCACGAATATCTATTATTTGACACTATTTTGCGTTAACAAAACGCTTCCGATTTAACCGGAAATTACAAAAATATCAAAATTTTTAAAAACACCTTGTATATTTTTAAATATTTCGAAAGCTCGTAAAATTAGCTATTATTAGCTAATACCAAACACTTTATATTTTGACTTCTGGTTTTTTATATCTCTGTCTCATATGGATGACATATTTATGGGATGACAGATGGAGTGATAGATAACAAAATAACTCCACCTGACATATGAAATGACAGATAAATTGACATATATGGTGACAGATGGCAACATTGATATATGGTAATTATGGTGACAGATTGACATTTGACTCACTATAACTATATGGTGACAGATTGACATTCGACACTTGGCTACTATGGTGACAGACCACTCCCCATTTCTCTAAACCAATCCCTATCCTACTTCCTCCACTTTTTCTATCTCCTTTTTTATATCTCCCTCTCTTTCGCACCTTACTGCGCATTCCCGATGATCCATGTGTTATGTATTGTGTGGATCATCAGTTACGAAGAGAACCGTTCAGTTATTGTGAAATCTTCTATTTTAGTACTAAATTTAGTGCTTAAATTAGTCTTGTCTAAAACCAGCCTTAAACATCACGTGACGGAAATTTATATAAAGCCACTAACGCGAACTAGAGCAGGAATTGGCTTCTTCGCTCACTCATTTTTCCTTCGGGAACGACTATTTCCCGAAAGTACGTGAAAAAAACTATTTAATCAAATTGAATAATTTAAAAGTGCTGTGAGAGTTTATAATGTTTCGAAAGTTAACGAATGAAATGTTAATTTTTAATTATAAAATTGGAGCAGCAAAATAGCGCCTAAGGGTTCAAAGCTACTTGAATTGAAGGGCTTAAAACATTTTAACAATTTTAAAATTATTCCGAACATTTGAAAAAGTTTAAAAACAAAGCCATCGATAAAATTGAATTACTTCTTTTATATTTTCATTAGTTATAAACACGGGTGTTTTAATCAAACCTGTCGCGAAGGTAATTTATCTTTTCCTAATACCCACCACCACATACGTTAACTCGCTAACTATCAAGTTGGATTTTGCGGTTTTATAAAAATAATTTTGTATGACGAACTTTTTAAAATTTATGACTTTTTTATTAAATAATAATAGTATTTTTTTCAACATGAGATGAAACATCAGTTTTTTTCCTGAGATAGAATTTAATTCAAGAGCCGCGTAAGCGGCGAGTGAAATAATCTTTCGAACGAAAAAAACGGATTTCATCTCGAGTCGTAAATGCTATTTTTTCTACGACAATAATTCGTACATTTTAATATAATTCTTGTTACTAAAATTTGAACTGACATTTCAATAGAGATTTTTTTAAAAAGCCGCTAGATGACGCCAAGTGACAACAATGTCACTTTTCAAATAAAATTGGAATTTAGTTAAATTTAAGTTATAACATATTTATTAAGTGCCATTTATACACCAGTCAAATAAAGATTTAACCTCGGAATGAAAGTTAGAAAGCTGAATTTTTTCATAGACCTTTATTTTGACGTTATAAAGACTTCCTCAAAAGTCTCATAAAATCTCGTGTCCGCGTCGCTAGATATTCAAGGTCAAACGTCATAAAAATCGTTTTTTGTAAATATCTCGTTTTCTGTGCATATACGTCCCTAGAGGTTACTATAAAACTTGTAGATCATAAAATTTTCTACAAATTTGATCAAATTCATTTTTTTGTGCGATTAACCGTTTTCGAAATATTGCGCGGAGAGTGGGAGGCGCGCTAACACTAATTTTTTTATTTTAAATATGTTTTTTATATTTATGGATTCTACGAAAATTTCTAAATCCAATTTTATAACATGTTCCTCTACCGATTTTCAACCGTTTTTAAGAAAAATTGAATTTTCTAAAAATAGTGATGCTTGCCCGCCTTTCTTGAAAATTACATACTGACGTTATGACGATAACAAGAGCTACATAATTTTCAGATATTTTTCTAAGAATGTTAGACTAAGCTCGGATGTTAAAATTTTTCTCTATTCATTTACAAGGTGTTCAAAAACTGCTGACTATTAGAGGAAATTTCAAACCTAAAAAACTTTAATTTTAAATGGAACACCCTGTATTTTTTGACAGTTTTGGATGCACAAATAAATTTACTATCGTTTTGCATTACCATTCCCTATACCTATCGTTGATGCTTTTTACGTTATTCTATATCCTATCCAAGCTTCCTCGCCTCCCACTCTCCGCGCTATGTTTCCAGAACGGTTAATCGTACAAAAAAATAAATTAAATAAAATTTGTAGAAAATTTTATGGTCTACAATTTTTGTAATAACCGCTAATAACGTATGATGCATAGGAAACGAGATATTTGGATAAAAACGATTTTTGTGACCTTTGACCTTGAATATCTAGCGACGCGGACACGAGATTTTATGAGACTTTTGAGCAAGTCTTTGGAACGTCAAAATATAAGTTTATGCAAATATTTAGCTTTCTAACTTTCATTCCGAGGTTAGCCCTTTATTTCATCTAATTTGACTGTATTATTAGTAAATTTATCAATTAAAACAATTAATTAACTAAAATCGCAAACTTCAAGCTCGTCTTACTTCGGTCATGTTACGCCATCTATCAACATTCGCTTGTAATATTACTTTCCCTCTCTAGAGAAGAAAACACTATTTTCGTAACGAGTAAATGGTGACAAAATGCTTACTTTCACATGAGAGTAGAAAAAAGTATATACCTAGCGTGTAGAATATGTGTACATGGCAGTGCTTCGAGAGAATCACTTTCGAGTCCGTACGGAGATTCACAGCCACCACAAGTTAAATCCATCTCTTTTTGTAATCTTAATGCGATGCGTTGATGATGATGTTTTTGATCGTCGTCTCCTAGTGCGTGGTAAATTTGAGATAACCGAATACGAATTGTGCGTACTAACAATTTAGCACCAACAGAACTTGCAACTTCTAATAAACGCGTGTTAAATTCTAATGGACGACAATTACAGATTTTGTGTTGTAATCTAAGAGCTTCCAAACAACGCGCCGCTCCATCCATCGATTCCATTTGTATAACGCGATCTCCCATCGACGCTGCCGAACCCATTGCAGTCTCATATTGTTTGAATGCTTTCTGCAAAAAAAAAAAGGTTTAAATTAAAATTTAAAGAGATTTGCCACGTCGACTTCGGTAAACCGACCCCTAACCGCCCTAACCAACATCACATGGGATTTAAAGCGCTTTAATGAAGACGTACGTTAACTTCTATATCAAAATTATATTTTAACCGAAAGAGGAAGGTTGTAAATAACTATTTCGAGTTTCTCATTTTAAAATTATAATTCATTTTAATTAATGAAATGTCTTTTAAATTAATTAATTAATTAAAATTAATGAAAGCCTGTCTGTGACAACAAAATCAATTGACTTCCATTATTCTTTTTATTTTTAATTAATTATGTTATGCAAATATAAATTTTTTATGTCAATTATAAAGTTTTGATTGCAATTTTCATCATTAGCTCTTAATAGAACAATTTAATTTTCGTATATTATACAGGCTTCTTGCAACAGTGCGTCCGAGATTGAATTATTAGAGAGGATGTCCAATTTCAGGATATTATTTTCGAAACTATACATACAGGGTGTCGCAGAAATAAATTTGGGAGGGTAACTGAATTATTTTAAATTAAACTATTTTCGTTACCAATAGTACAGTCAACGAACGCTCAAAAAGGGGTGTAGAGGACATGGAAGAGGGAGGAATTTTTTTCTTCAGGAATATGTGTTGGGTAGTTAGAAGGTAAAAATACTAAAAGTCCTCGGTTATAGATATGTGATTATGGAGAGAGGAGGGGTGAAAATATCGCGTTTTTTGAGTATTTGGTTATATCTCAAAAACGGTGGGTCGTAGGGAAAAATGTATTCTTAGCAAAATGAAAGCTTATCAAATTTCCTACAAGATCGTTTTTATTTATTTTTTCTTTATACTTTATAGTTCTTGAGATATCCGCCCCAAAAATCGTTAATGTACGAAAAAAAATTGTGCCTCACATTTTCGTCAAACTTTTGCTTCTAGCAGCTCAGCCCTTCGTTTTACACTAAAAGTTAAAAGAAAAGAAGTTGTAGAGCATTAAATTTCTTTTAATATTTTATTAATGCTTTACTATTTTTAATGCGCATTTCAAACGTAAAAATTAATTAAAAACTAAAAATAGAAAATTTTGAAAAAGTTCTTATCAATTACTTGTAGTCCAATTGTCAGATATTTTTAAAAATTAACTTTAATTTGTAAAAAGAAGCTAATTATTAAACAATTAAACGTTGAGTTCATGGAGTCACTCCACTCGCTTCGCTCGTTTCGTAATCTTCTCCATTCACAAAATAAAACATCCCTTTTAACACGTATATTATAAACTACTATTATGTTACAGTTTGTTGTAAATAAGTAAGGTTAGAATTTACTTTTACATCGTAAGAGGGAAAAGTGAACTTTTTACCTTACCTAAAGGTAGAACTTTAGCCTTAGTTTTTCAGTAACAAAATGTTAACTATCACAAAAATAGCATCTAAGAAGCACATTTCGAACAAGCCTTAGGTAAAGCTTTTAAGCTCTTCTTTGATCTCTACCGTAGTGTCACCCCTAAATCTGTGTCTTTGACCTATCTAATTTTTCAACGCTCCCGTCGATATTTAAAAAGTAAAAAAAAATTGATGAAAATTGTAGTTTAAACTTGATCGCTTCTAATCTTAAATCTAATTAATTAAGTTGACTTTTCTTTAATGACGCTGAAAATGGACTTCTTTTTCAATTCTCTAATAAAGTAAGCAATTTTAAAATTAAGTGCTTTATTCGCTAAAAACTTATTAATTTTTTTTGCAACGTTGTTTATTTTACCAAATCCAAATACGTAGAAGAAACGCAATTCGTTTAAGCATAATTTTTACATTTGAAAGAAAATTCTTTTAACACTTTTTGATTACGAAAGTCCAGAAAAACAATATTAGACAAAATAGAGAGATACTTTGTAGGACTGTAAAATGACACAAAAGGATAACTTAAGAGCTATGGCACACGATCGACAATCGGCCAAGTTAGTTTTATGAGCTAAAAGACCTCTTGAGAACGGGGAAAAGAAATATTTGGAATGAAAGGTTCCCAAATAACCTACTAGATCTGAAAATTAAGTCGATCCTACACAGAGCAGCTGAATCCTAGATAATTTTGACTGAAATCCTTACAGAAGGCACCAGGTGAAAAGAAGCTGGCAGGAACTTAGTAAATGCAGAAGACTTCAAGAATAGAATAAGCTGAAGGATACTCTTAATTCTGACACGATTAAATAAGTTTTAATTAGATCGTGTAAAAAAAAGTGTGCAATATTAAGCTAAAGCCTCAAGTTAAATTGTTGCTATTTGGAATTTTAAAAATGTTTAATAAAAAATTGTTCTTTACATTTAACACTTTTTTTAATTCGCTTTCATTAAAAAGTGTATAATAAATGCGTTTTAAAAACCAACTATAAATTTTTCCGGCCCTTTTTAAACGAGATTAAAATTTTACTGCAAGTAAAATAGTCTCCGAATGGTCGTTTAAAATTGCAAAATAAAACTTTAGGTTTTAGGTATATAAAAAGAATTCTAAAAATTACATATATGTATATTACTTTGCTATCTTCTTATCGTTTTGAATCGATGTTCAAAACGGTGTATACACACTCTTCCAACTACTTTACTAGATAAACTTTTCATAAATTGTTCAAATTCACTTTAAAAGGATCGTTTTAAAAGCAAATACGTTTTTTGACAGCTTCAACTTACGATAAGTGCAAAAATAGTTTTACACAAAAATTAGTGTAAACTCATACGTATATAATTGAATTTTGTATAATTTTCATCTAAAATAAATTTTTCGTCCGTCAGTACTTCAGAAGATATCAATCTTCAAAGTGGAACTCACAAACGCTATAATGAAAATGCACCTTTATAGATTGCATGGAACTTGAGAAATAGATTAATATTGACTATTTTTGCTACATAACCTTATAAATAATTAAATTATCTATAAATTTCATCTAAAATAATTTTTTTGCACGTCAGTAATTTAGAAGATACTGTCACGCGTAAAAATATTACCCAAATTATTTAATGCCAATTATTACCTAGTACAAGAATTTAATGTACACAGAGTTTACAATACGTGACTATTGTCAGGTATTGGAAGAATGTGAGATAAAGCATAAATTATCAGTTTTAGCAATTTTAGAAAAATTTCGAATAAATTTTCGGTAATAATTACATAATCCTACAAAACTTTGTACTGTTTTAATGTTGGTTGGTGTTTTAAAATTTTGTATTGCTTCGAGTTTGCTGTCATCCGGCCCTACTTCTTCATGGTCTACTGTATGGCCTAAGATTTTTATTTTGTGCTGAGCATAGCTACATTTACTCGGTTTTAAGGTCAAGTTTGCATCTCGTAGACGCTTGAACACTTCTTCCAGCGTTTCCAAATGTTCTTCAAAAGTGTTTGAGAAGACTAAAATATTGTCTAAATATATCATCACCTTCGACCATTTTAAATTTTCGAAAACTCGGTCGGCAAGGTCTTGGAATGTGCTTAGCGCATTACAAAGTCCAAATGGGAGGACGTTAAATTCGTAAAGGCCGTGGCCTGGCGCTATAAAGGCTGTGAACTCCTTAGATTTTTCCTCGACTGCCGCCTGCCAGTACCCACTATATAGATCTAAGCTTGAAAAATATTTAGCACCATGGAGATATGTTAGTATGTCGTCTATATTTGGTAATGGGTAGCTTGATTTCTTGGTCACTGCGTTTAAATTCCTGTAATCTACAGAAAATCTTTTTGTCTATCTGCTTTGGTCACTAAAACTACTGGACTGGCCCATGGACTTTGGCTAGGTCTTATCACATTATTTTCCAACATCTCTTCTATTTGTTGATTTATAATTTCTCTTTCTTTTTTGGGAAACACGATAGGCTCTCGATTTAATAGGTATTGCTCCATTTACATCTATTGTATGTTGGGCTAGGTCAGTAAATCCCATCTGTTTGGTAGTGTTTGCAAATACGTTTTTATATTTCTGCAACAATTGCAAAAGTTGCGTTGTTTGTTCTTTATTTAATTTCGTATTTATCACATGGTTAGCTTTTGTAACTTCGTTGTTGACTATTGTAGATGCATAGCACTCTTGCGACTTCAATATTTGAAGTTAAACTCACATGCGCTGTAATGAAAATGCCCCTTTAAAGATTATTTTGCGTGGAACTTGAGAAATAGATTAATATTGGTTACTTTTGTTACACAACCCTATAAATAATTAAATTCTCTTTAATTTTCATCTGAAATAATTTTTTCGCACGTCATTAGTTTAGAAGATACCAATATTTGAAGTTGAACTCACAAACGCTGTAATGAAAATGCCACTCTAAAGATTATTTTGTGTAGAACTAGCTCCCTGTTTTATTGCCCTTTAGTTATAAAAATACAATTTTTTAGAGTGAAAAAAATAACAATGAAACAGGATATTTTAGAGCATGTGCTGTAATTGGGGAAGCACTGATGGCAGTACTTGCAACTGCCTTTAATACTTTTCATTAACGTCATCATTTTTTCATAAAACTGAAATATTTATTAGTCTTTCATTTAAAATGCGCTAGTTGTAAGAAGCAAAGTTTGCAACTTATTTTTTAATATTTACTTTTAAGTCTGAAGGCTTCTTATTGAGCTACTCCCTACTTGTACAAAAAATTGTTAGCAGCTCTCAGCACTGCAATAACTTTTTTTCCAAAGCTCTATTCAGAGGAGGAGATTTTTTTTATAATTTTAATGGAAGTTTTTTATAAAAAGAAATATAGCTAAAAGCAGTAATTTAGAAGTTTAAGTAAATGATACTACATTTTCGTTTTTCATTGTTCACCCTCAGATATATATATTATATAACAGAGAAGAATTCCAATTATATAATCTCATGGGACTCACAAGTACAAAGGAAGGGTTTTTGCTATTGACGTATGCTTTGTTTGATTTTTAGGCATAAAGAGATGTTTTAGCTTTTAGCAATTGACTTTTATATAAAAAAATAAATTTTGAAAGAAAACGTATTGAAGGGTGCGAAAATGGTGATGACAGCTCTAATTCAGTCATAACCGTAAACAACGTTTATTTGTGTTATCGATCGGAATTAACTTACATTCTTACGTTTTTGGATTAACGAGATTTTATTACATTTTTGGCAAATTTCCACTAGTTATGAAGTGGAAAACACACTGCTCGGAATTTCTCTGAGGGATAGGATCACAAAATGGTATTATACGAAAAGGACTAAAGTGGATGACATAATAAAGGAAGAGCTTGAACTGAAACGACACTGTGGTTGGCGTGGTGGGCTTGATACGACACAAGACTAATAAATGGATAGTCAAGATAATGCTATTGAGCCCAAGAGAAACGACACGTAGTAGAGCTGCTACAGAGAGAAAATGGCTTTTGGAAATTCAGAATGCACAAAATCGACATAAATAGAAGATTTGTACAGAGGCCCTATGCCGAGGAGTAGAGAAGAGAAAGTTGAGGAAGAAATGAGTTTTTGAATTTTTGTGTGGAAAAGAGCAAATAATTTTTTTCTCTAAAATGATTATTTTCAAATTAATTTAAGTTCATTCCACATCGATTTGGTAAAAAAAGGAAATTAAATTTTTAAACCAGTGTAGCGTTTTTTTTAAACCAAAGCTCCAGTTTTCTTTGATTCTTTACTGTTACAAATATTTTCCAATTTAAAAATTCGCAATATTTAAATTTAAAAAAAATTTTATGTAGGGCGAGACACAATTATAAGTTATTTTTTAAAATAAAACTACGCGAAACTCAGTTCAAAGTGAGTAATTTTTGAATTTAAAACCATCACAAGCTCAAATATTCCCGAATATTCCCAACTGAGTTTACCTCTATCACACAAATTTTTTGCATCAAATGAAAACTTTTTATTTCATTTCCTATACAAATTTCGTTTAAAACAAACTTTGTTTCTCTTTGATTTTATTTTAAATTCTTTATACATTGATAAATAGGTTTGGTAAAATTAAACGGAAAGTTTTAAGTTTTCAAAGGGAGAAATTTATACCAGTACAACAATCGCCCCTTCCACGCTAGATGTTGTGTAAGGGGGGCCATGGAAAAACAAAGCTCTCTAAAGCGTGTAAATGCACTTATTTAAGCGACTAAATTTTCCACAAGGGGGCGCTTACAACACAAAAGTATGGAAAGTAGTTACGGCATCAGCAGTGCAGAATTGTTTATTAATAAAGTTCTAATTGAATTACTTGATTAGTATTAAATTATTAATTGGTTTATTACGTATATATTCATTCATCTTTAAGTAGCTTTGTCTTTCACACCACCCTCAAATCTATTGTTTAAAATATGTACATTGTACAAAGGGTTCTATAAATTTAATTAATATGATATTTCTAAATTATACCGGGTGGCAATTGCCAGGGTTGTGTCAGTTCTCTACACTCTCCACTACGTGCAGCTAGCATCAAAGTACGTGGCAACTAAAAGCCTTCTCTCATCCACGGATCTGCCCTAATTTTGATTTTGTTCAGAAATAAAATAACTTTGTAATTCAAATCTCTCTCTATCACGTTTTGCCCTCTTGAGTCAGTTCTCTACACTCTCCACTACGTGTAGCGAGCATCAAAGTATCTGGCAACTAAAGGCGTTTCCCTATTCACGGATCTCCCCCTTTTTTTATTCTTTTCAGAAATAAAACAGCTTTGCAATTCAAATTCCTCTCTACTATATTCCCCATCTTGAGTCAGTTCTCTACACTCTCCACTACGTGCAGCTAGCATCAGAGTATGTGGCAACTAAAAGCCTCCTCTCGTCCACGGATCTGCCCTAATTTTGATTTTGTTCAGAAATAAAACAACTTTGTAATTCAAATCTCTCTCTATCACGTTTTTCCCTCTTGACTCAGTTCTCTACACTCTCCACTACGTGTAGCGAGCATCAAAGTATCTGGCAACTAAAGGCGTTTCCCTATTCACGGATCTCCTCCTTTTTTTATTCTTTTCAGAAAGCTTTGCAATTCAAATTCTTCTCTACTACATTCCTCATCTTGAGTCAGTTCTCTACACTCCCCACTACGTGGGGCTAGCATCAAAGTATCTGGCAACTCAAGATCTCCCCCATCCACGGATGCTGCTCTTATTTTGATTGTGTTCAGAAATAAAACTGATTTGCAATTTACATCCTCTCTTTACCATATTTTCCCCTCTTTTGGGTCAGTTCTCAACGCTGCTCAGTCTCCACTACGGCGACTCTGTGTTCCAGAGCTCGGTGCACCTTCGTCTCTACGCCATTGATAAAGTTTCGCATCATTTATTATTTTTTGTCCAATACAGTAACATAGAAGATAAATAAAAATATTGTATTGTATTATACACTTTAGGCCAACTCTGTGTATTAACGATACTTTTTTATTACCAAAGTTTACTTTGATCAAGTTCAAAAGTTTAAAAAAGTTAATAATTTTGACGGGGCTTTGGTTTTTCTTTAATAATTGGATTAGTTTAAGATTCATTTATCTTAAGAATAATTAATTTACTTTAAAAAATTTTTTTTTGGTAGTTGTAAAAAGTTTTTGTGTTTTATAATCGATTTTTTGTATCTTTGTAAAATTTTAAAGACGTAACTTTTGAATAACATTAATTATTTAAATACCCTTATTTTAACAAAGTATTTATCAAATTTAAATTACTCCTTAAAACTCGAAAACCACTTGTGCAAAACTCTCTTCCTTTTTCTCTCTCTTTAAAAGCTCCTTGTTGAGAATTTTTTTGTAAGTTGATGGACGATAAAAAGGGATGAAACATTGAATCAGCTTTTTTTTAATGCTTATAACGTGGTCTAAAACATAAAGTTGAAATTTATTGTAATTTGGTTTAAGAAGTTTTAATTGGGGGTGTTTGCAAATTAGTTAAAGTTTGTTATCGGATTGTAATCCTTGATTGTTTGAGTTTTGTTAACGGATCACTAGATTCGAGTGGAAGAAGGAATTTTATAAGGTTATTTTTTAAGGGAAAAAAATACAAGTGACGTTTTTATATCACTTGCTGTTTTCCCAAGAGTTAACAATTTATGATAAAAATACGAAAACCGACTGCGTAATAAGACAGTAAAGCGTTCGAAAGAAAAAATAATTTTTTGAAACACTTCATACGGCCATGTTTTCAAATTATTTCTTGACACGTTATTGTAAAGATCGTAGAGGGTACATCCCGGAATGCCATACATTCTCGGATGTATAAATTTACATAAACCTCTAACTTCAAAGGCCAGGCAGTAAAAGCAAAAGCCCAAACTTTAAAGCAATTATCTCATTATTATACTACTGCCTACCAAACGTGAGGGATTTATATAAGAGGTTGATTTGTGTTAATCGCGAGAATCGATGAACTGACAATCATATTTGGTCCTAATGGATCATATCAGTTTGGCATTTTTTAAGGCACACTCGATTTTTGAAATTGAGTACACGGGATCGTAATCTATGGTAATAATAATAATGGGGTAGGGACCCCACTGTGGATATTGTGGGAGGGCCCCCAATCTCTTAGTTACGCCACTGGTAATAATAGGCATAATGCTAGCCACAGTACTTTCATTATAATGCCGACTTGACGTCGGCATGAATGTTATGAAACGCTATTAGAAGGAACTATTACTATTATTATTTTTTTATTAGTAAATAAAACTAACCCGGGCCTTTAAGACCCGAGTTATGCGCCTTGGGGTTAGTCGTTCAAATCAAAAAACCCTGGGTTTCGTTCTAAATAATAAAAAATAATTATTTGTCGTGGAATTTCTATATGAAGAGCGCCCTTGAAATAAGCACTCGATTGTTTTCATAACAAAGAACTTGAAAATTTACTTTCAAGTATTGTGGAATCAAGTATACACTTTTTAACATTTTTTTTCTGTAAAATACATAAAAGGTTAAAATTCATAAAAGGTGCACTTTACATTATACGGAACTTTTGTGAACCTTTTTATTTTATCTTTGCATTATGCGGGTAAATTTATTCTACATTTTTGTTTACCTCATTTTGGATTAAGGAAATCCTGAAAACGCAAGCCAATAATAATAAAAAAGAAGAGTAAATGAAAAATTAAAGTTTAATTTATCTTCTAACCTCTTTTTTGTCTAAATGGTAATTTTTATTTTTATTCGAGGATTTTAAGGCAATTTTACATTTAAAACATTCATTTACACATTTTTAAATTGTAAAGGGCTTGTTTACAATTTGTAAAAAGCCGATGTAAAAAACATTTAATGGAAAATTAATTAAAAGTATACGTCCAAAGTTTGAATACTTGGACTGAAATAATTTTGTTTGATATCAAGTTTCCAAGAAAAATACAGTAAAATTCTTATTTGTTTCAAAATTAATTTAAGTACGACTTCTCAAATATTTAAAGAGAAAATTTAAATTTTATTAAAGGATGTCTTCAAAATTAACATTCCTGCCAAGTTGGACTTGGAGTTTAAAAAAAGGCGTTTTTAGAACATGACTAAATTAACAGTATCTATAAGCGAAGTAGCAACTTAAACCTCCAGGGAATTCACTAGAATTGGAAAGGAAACGTTAGAGCTGATTAACAACTGACATTTTACGGACCCAATTGTTACTTTTTATCCTTTTAACTAAACTAAAACCAATTATAAGGAAATATAAACCGGGAAAATCGGGTAAAATGTTATGTATGACGATAACAACGATAAAGCGATCAATAAAAAATAATGCATTGATTTATGATATTGATAAGTTGTGTAAAAGTGCATGTTATAGAAGAAAGGGGTGGTCAAAGAATCAAAAGTATTTTTCGAAAATACAGTGTTTTTTTGTGTGGCTTTCTTCAGTACTTGTCGATTCACGTATCAGCCTCTCGGTCATAATGATTTAAAATGGAAAATCGTATTTTGGTAATTTCCTGCTTTCCAATTTATTTTAGAAAAAAAATCTTCAAATAAAAGTTTTAGAGCATAAAATTCTGCATCTAAATCAACAAACAAAATTCATTTTGGATGCTTTATAACGTCATGAATTAAATTTGAAAATTAGCAGAAATATCGAGTGACTTGAAACATAAAAATTGTCAAATGTTTTATGCTATTTATATCTGTCAAAATAATTGTGTCTCTGTCATCTGTCATCTGTTCTCATGTTATCTAATTTCATCTCATCTGTCAATCTCATCTGTCATCTCATTTGTCAATTTCATCTGTCATCTCATCCTATCTGTCAAATCATTTGTGAGATGAGATGACATATGGAATGACAGATTTGATGACGGGTTTGATGACAGATGACAGATGATATGACAGATGGAATGACAGATGAAATGATATGTGGGATGACATATGGGTTGTCAGATGGATTGAAAGATGGGATGACAATTGACTCCCCTGACATATAAAATGACAGATGAAATGACATGCATGACAGATGAAATGACATGCATGACAGATGACCATATAGTAACAATGGTGACAGATTGTCCCCAATCCCTACCTTGTTGTTTAAAACCAATCTGTGAAATGAAATATGGGATGACAGATCGGTTGACAGATGGAGTGATAGATAACAAGACAACTCCACCTGACATATGAAATTGACATTCATATATGTTGGGTGACTTATGAACTCCCTTCTGACATTGACATATCGTGCCAGATGACGACATTGACATATGGTAATTATGGGGACAGATTGACATTTGATATTTCACTCATGTTAACTGTGGTGACAGATTAACATTCGACACTTGGTAACTATGGTGACAGACCACTCCCCATTTCTCTAAACTAATCCCTATCCTACTTCCTCCACTCTGTCTATCTTTTTTTATGTCGTTTGCCGTTGGCCGTTTTACAAACAAACTTTTCTCGATTTTCTCGAACAGATAACACTTAACAAAACAAGTGCACGCGTTCCAACAACACTATAACTCGCTGGTACGCGGGGATATTTAAATTGTGATTATTATTCTGCCGGGCGAGGGCCCCCTGAGACGCGAGCCCTTCGCATTTGCTACTTCTTCTACATGGTTATAATCCGGCGCTGCGTTCGACTGTTCATCTGTCAGATTGTCCATCTACCCATAGGTATGTTCATTTTTATTTTCCCAATCGTTCATTTGTCTGACTATTCATTTGTTCGATTTCTATTAGTCCGAATGTCTATTAGCCCGAATATTCATCTGGCCGACTGTCTATCTGCCCAACTATTCATCTGTAGATACGCTTATCTACCTGACTATCAGTCAGCCAGTTTGTCTATCTACCTGCCTAACTCCCTATCTGTCTGTATTTAAGTGGATCTGTCTGTCTATAAGTCTTCGCCTGTAGGTGTGTTTATTTGTCTCCTTTATTCATCTTTCTGTCTTTTATAACTTTATTTGGTATAGGTACTGTCAGTCTCAAAATTATTGGCCACCCTGGCTATACCACAGGGCCAACAACGACAAAAGGGCAGATTTACAAAAGGTTGTTGATAAAATAAAGTTACCCGTCAATTTAAGTAGACGGTGTTATGATGGTTCCATCCACAATTAGTGCTAAACGTATAGCCACGGTAGCCATTAAATGTGAGGCTGACTGTACATATTGAGCCCTTCCTACATAATTTTCTCTTGTAAAAATATTTTTATTTTAGATTTTGGTTCGCTTGTCGATATTAGTGAAACTAAACTGTTTGAACCAAAGATTTGTGCTTTCTTACGATTTTTGTTCTTAAGGAATACAAAATTTAACCATTTGATCAAATAAAATTGAAGTAGAAAATTGAAAAATGCTTTTGATGTGTTGTGGTATTTGAAATTCTGAATTAATTTTCTTTTATTTATAGTTTGTTTAGTTTTCCATTAAGGACTTGTAAAGAAATTGCATTACGTTCAACTTTTCTACAACTATGATTGGTGAAAATCAATTTTTCTCCCTTTTTCCAAAACAAAAATAAATGAAACTTTTTATTAATTCTTTTGAGCTTAATTACGTCATTACGTGCTTTGAAACTTACTTGTAAAAATAATTTTACATAAAATTTTTTTGTTTATTTTCTCAATGTTTTCACGAGCGAGTTTTATGTTGTGTCTCGAATTTTCATAGCCTACCTTAAAAAGGTAAAGGAATATTTTACTTTTGCAGTTGCTTTAAGTTAAAATTATGGTAATAAATCATTATTTGGTTTAAAATGCTAATCTTCGCTTCTCGCCTTGTCATTAATCTTCAAGTACTCGTATGGCGTTTTAAAGGCCCCACAAGCCCACAAGAACACTTTTCGGTCGCATCAAAATACTTTGTGATTTGCATTATGAATATTTACCTATTACTTAAAGTGACATTTATAAATTTAATAGCTTAATTTAATATTATGATTACAAATTATTATTAGAGCGCGTTACGAGACGCTCTTGTCGAGCTTGTAAAATTGTCCTAAGGCTCCACTGTAAAATACGTTACGTTTTTTAAATTTTATTTGATTTTATTAATAGCTATTATTTGTCGTACATTAATATAATTATTTGAAAAAAATTGCCAGTAGATCAAGTACGCGTGGGTTATCTTTAGCATAGAGTGAGAAGGATTATTGTATTATTACAAAGGGTAGATAATATCTAATATAATTAAGGGCTGCAATGAATTATAAAGCCTGTAGTTGTTAAAATGTAATGTTAGCTATGATGAGGTAAATATACAGGGCGTTTGAAAATGCCTATAAATTAAACAAGATTTTTTAAATTTTGAAGTATTTTAGAATTCTTTTATAATAGATAATAAAGAACTAATGACGATGATGATTGATGATTGTGAATAAGCCTTTATGTTAAAAATTATAGTAACTTCCCATCAGGGGGAGCTACTAACGTTCAGTTCGAAACTCAAGCTGTAAAGTTTTATCGCAACACACTGTACTTACCTATATTAATTCTTTAAAAACGGTAAAACCTATCTTCTTGATTATTGTTGATTAATAATAGCATTTGGTGAAAAGCTTTAAGAGATAATTAATAGAATACCTTTATTTTTTTAAGAAATTAAGTTTGCGCACGTCTTACGCGAGGGAAATGTAAAGCAAACTAAAATTTATTTTCGTTTTCTTTCTTCTAAGCTCGTAAAACTCTTGAGCTTAGTATTGTTTTCAGTTTCCCCAAAAAAGAAGTTTAAACACGCCTTCGTTTCAACAAATTTCATTGAAAAATTATAAATTTTAAAACCTTTATTCGCGTGGGATGAAAATTTATGCTAAGTACAAGTTATGAAAACATCTTCATTTACTCCTCCTTTTCTAATGGTTTAAATTTTCAGAGCTTTGTATTTAATTTTCAATTAAAAATACTAAAGAACAACTATTGCAAAAGAGCAATAGAGCGTTTTTTTTGTAAACGAAATCAAAGAACATTAGTTGTTGTTTTTGGATAAAGAGAAAATGGAAAAAAATCAAATTTACTTCTGTTAAACATGAAAATCTCTAGCTTTGCATTGTTTTCAGTTGTATTATTCTACTGAACACTTTATGGGCTGCTATTGCAATAAACTTTTTTCAAAAAAAAAACAACTAAATATTTGTGCACGTTTTCTGAAAAGATTTACGGAAAATCCTTAATTCCTGGAAAAACGTGAAATATATTTTGATACATCCATTTCAGGCTTTTTTTCCAAATATTTTTTTATTGGCTTTTATTATAGGAGATTTATGTATAAAACAATTTAACCTGAACCCTCTAGCATAGGTTTAAATGTTTAAATGATCGCAAATATGTATTCAACGTCTTAAAGTTGTAAAAGAGGTATGAAAAGCCTGAAAAGACAATCTAAAATCATCAGATGAGGTTATGTAATAGTACCGTTTTTAAGTCTTTTAATCTGTGTTCTAAAACTTGTAAAAGAGACCCAAAATCTGTGAGAGATGCCTGAAACTTATAGAAAAGGCTTGCAATTTATAATAAAAATTTGACGCATTTAAGAGAAGCTTGATGCTTTCAGATGCTCTCAGAGCTTCTGAGAGGTGTCTCAAACATTTATAAGTGCAACTCAAAACTTTTAATATAAATCTGAAGCTTTTGAGAAAAATTTTATATCTGAAAGAGTGATCTGAAGCTTGTGCTTGATGTCACGTCTTTCGCGAAATTTAAAAAATTTGCTATAACCAAAAAAATGTCCACAATATATATTCTATACTGATAAAGAACCGACAGTCGCTATGGTTTTAGAGAATCAATTTCTAGTGCGCATGTTTACCAGGACTGTCAAATGTGGAATTATAGATACTAGTTTTGAAGACGTTCTAACCTTAATTTTATTGCGTGTCTATAAGAATTAAGAAATGTCAAAATAATAATGAAAACTGACATAACCTTATGAATTTTCATTACTACAGTCCCACGAACTTTATTAGCGAGATGAGGGGGCGTGGCCAGCGCTGTCATAAACTTTTAAGTACACTACGAGTTAAAATTATTTCAGTCGCTAAGTTTGACAAGTAACTGTCACTAAAATTGAATATAGGTTAATATTGAGATAGTGAATTTGATCTGAACAACTTACTGTCATTTTGAAAGGTTTTATCATACTAAAATACTTGTAGATACACGCGACTTCTAACTTGCCTGTATCCAGTATCTAACCTAAATTCTTGATTATGATTTCCGTAACGCAAAATTGGTTGATGGAGCTGTATCATAAACTTTATTATTATTATTTTGAGATTTTTAGTAGACATACGCACTAAAATAATATTAAAATATTAAATTTGATTTAATAATAATAAAAATTCATTAGTTTGCTACCGAGTGATATTTAGAAATGAAAGATCGTTTTCCTCAAATTCAAATTTTCCTCTTAAATACCCTAGCAAAATGGGGCCATAGTTCAAGGTCACAAAAAATGGTGTATACGATTTAAATGGAGTGTCGCTTCTTTAGCAATATAATATATTGTAGATTTTCTTTGCTATAACATTATTTGATGTAAGAATTAGGTACACCAAAATTTGTACGGAAAATATGAAGCTCATAAGAGCCTCTAAGAGAATTGTAAAATGTGGAAATGTTTCAAGCCCATCAAGGTCTAAAGCCAAAGGATGTAAATTTCCTTATTTTGTAAAATTTTAAGTATTGGTTTTACAGTCCTACCAACTTTATGAGCGAGCTTAAGGGGTGTGGCCAACGCTGTCATAGGTTTTGAAGTACACTACAAGTTAAAAGTAATTTCAATCGCTAAATTTGACAAGTAACTGTCACTAAAATTGAATATACCTAGGTTAATATTACAGTGAATTTAAAAAGTACAACTGAATTTAGGTTTTATCATATCCTAAAATAGTTGTAGATATACACGCCTTTTAACTATGCCTGTACAGTCAGCCTCACAATTAATGGCCACCCTGGCTATACGTTTAGTACAAATTGTGAATGTAACCATCTTAACACCCTATACTTAAATTGAGGGGTAATTTTATTTTGCTAACAGGCACTAAATCATCAACAACCTTCCCCTTCTGTCCTTTTGTCGTTATTGGCTAATAACGGAGGGTGGCCAATAATTGTGATACTGACTGTATCTAACCTGAATTCTTGATTATGATTGGACGAATCTTTTCCCGCAAAAAATATTTTGAATAAAATTCTTTTAGTTGACATATTTTCAGTAACGCAAAATTGATTGGTGAAGCTGTAGTTATCAACATTTTGTGAGTTTGTAGAAGCACGTAGTTTTAAAAATATATTAACGAAAAGTTTCGCACAAATTTTATAGATTCAAATAGGGTTGGAATGTGTCACAGGGTCAACTGAACCCTCTTAGAAGCAGAAAAAGGATATTCAATGAAATCGATGCGTGCCATAAATTCCAAGACTAAAACTACAAAAAAAGGGATGGGTTAGCTAGAGAAGGTTAGGACGCCCTGACACCCCTAAATCAAAATACGTCACTGTTTAACGTCTCAATTTACGGAAAATTTATATATTTCTTCATTTTCTTTAAATTTTGTGGAATTTTTCACAAAGAAACTGATAAAAATGTATGAATTTTTTTCTAAAACCTAATTTCTTTTAAAATACTTCCTCCTGTTTACTTCTTCAGCAACATATTTTTAAGGATTTTTTCCTTATAGCAACAAAATTAAATTTTCATCATTTACAAATGGTTATACAATTTCATAGCTTTTCATAAACAAAATAAACTCAAATATTATGAAATATCCCCTATAGGAATTGTTAGTAAAACTTGTAGTTGGTTGTGAAAAGCTTTGTTTTCTGTTAATAACTTTTCAAACCGCTCTAACTAAATTAAATTAGTATTTGAACCAGTTTTATTTTAAAAAAAACATACCCTAACGAAAATTTCATTTCCACTAATTCCCATTCAAGTTTTTTTTTTTTTTTAAATTTAGCAGTAACCACTAATTTATACACATTTTCGATTACAAATTTTGCAAACCACGTTTTCAACTTTAGTTAAGTTTTCAAGATTAAGTTCGTGCTGAAAATTAAGTAATTATACATAGTTGCCATAGATATTAAAGAGCGATTTAACGGTTTTAAAATTAATTGCTTTGAGAAAGTTTCAATTGCATAATGGCAACGATTTAAGATGTGTATAATTCGTAGAGCCTTGTAGATAGATCTGCCACAACATGGTAAAGAAATTCACAGAGAGTGCTGACCCGAGCTCTCGTTCATAGGGATTTATCTCGTAGAATCTTACTTTCGTGATTTCCTGCTTCCCAATTTATTTTTCTAAAATTAGCAGAAATAAAGAGACTGCATTGAACTACATAAATAATATCAAATGTTTTACTATTCGTGGAGTTACACCACTCGCTACGCTCGTTTCGTAATCTCCACTCATAAACTAAAACGTCTCTTTAAATACCTATATCATAAACTACTATTATTTGGTATTTCATGGAAATTGCTACTTCTGCCAATTTAGAAATTTCAAATTAATATTCTGGCGTTATAAAGCTTCCAAAATTAATTTGGTAACTGATTTAAATGCAGAATTTTATGCTCTAAACTTTTATTTGATGATTTTTTTTCTATATTAATTAAGAAGCAGGAAATTACCAACGTATGATTTTACATATTAAATCTATATGATAAAAACCGCCGCAGCAGTTAAATGTTAAAATAGAAGCTTTTACTTAAATATAAAAATTTTTATGTAAAATACTTACATTAATATCCAACTTTTTCCTATATATGTCCCCCATAATTCTTATACTTCTCGCATAAGTTGCTTGATCTCCTGAAACTAATGCCAAACGCGTCGCCTCCTAAAGGAAATGAAAAGTTAAAATTTAGTTATAGGGAAGAATAACAAGAAACTTCATGCAAAGTTTATTTACCGAACAATAATCGTGTGCATCGCCAAGTTCTCCTTGTTTTCTCAAAGCCGATGCCATTTGTAATAATGCAGCTCTAGAAAAATAAAAAAATTGAATGAAAATTGTTCAAATTGAATAAACGCTACGAAAGCAACTGACCTATGATCTTTCGAATTCATGTCACCCAACTGTAATGATCTTGACATGTCGTAAGCTTTTGAAGCATATGTGGCACTTTTATCCGCGTCTTGTAATCGGCTAAAAAGCTCCGATAATCCCAAATAAACCTATCGGGGTATAAAATAAGGGTAAATTTATTTTAACACGTAAAAAATTTCTTTTTATTTACCTGTAATTCTAATGCACGATCGTGAACAGTTTGTGCAATTCTATGAGCGTGCTGAAAACTATCTAAAGCTTTATTAAATCCTGCTAATTCTATATAAACTGATCCAACTGTAAGATGAACATGACCTGCTGTAACGCATTGTTCACATTCGTTGTACAATGAGTGTCTTGCATATGATAAAGCTCTAAGAACAAAAATTAAATTATTAACACTGGAGAACTTGAAAAATAGGACAAGCTTCAGGTACAATATTAATATCTTCTATCTAATCGCGACAAGAAGCGCCAATAAACGCTGAAACAATTTTAGCATTCATTTAGCAATGACCTTAACGCCTCTTTCATATCACCAGGGTTAAACTAGAGCATTCTCTTAAGCTTTTGTATCCAGTCCTGTTTAAACCATCTGTTGGTAGTTTAAAGAGGTCTCTATTTAAGCGCGAATGGTGGTCTGAAAGATGCGACAACTAACGATGAAACAATTTTAGTTTTCATTTAGCAATAACCTTAACGCCTCTTTCATTTCATCATGGTCAAATTAGAGCCACATCTTAAGTTCTTGTATCCAGTCCCGTTAAAACCATCAGTTGGTAGATTAAAAGGGCCTCCACTTAAGCGCAAATGGTGGTCTTAAAGATGCGACAGCTAACGATGAAACAATTTTAGTTTTCATTTAGCAATGACTTTAACGCCTCTTTCATTTCATCAGGGTCAAATTAGAGCCACATCTTAAGTTCTTGTATCCAGTCCCGTTTAAACCATCAGTTTTTGTGTCTATTAGTCCCGTTTTAAGGGGCCTCTACTTAAGTGCTAACTCTTCTCTGCAGTTTTTGCTAAATTAATGACATTAGAAAGATCAATACGCGACTTTTTTCTGCATATGGTTGTTTTAACACATCTAAACACTGAAGTTTGTCCTTATAAATTAACAAATAAATTACCTTTCTAAACCACCTAATCGTTGATGTGATCTAGCTAGATGTAAATATGATTCTGCTCTCATATTTGGATTGTCAAGTTCTTCTGATATAAATAATTGTTTATGAGCAAATTCCAAGGCATCTCTAGAAAGAGAAAAAAATTAACATATAAATTGTATTTATCATTAATATTACAAAGAAAATGATATAAATTTAAATTTTAGATTTGACATACTCGTATACAGTGTGTCCAAAATTTGTCTGAGTGGCTACTACACAAAAGAGCTACAAAAGTGATAAAAATCGTCTATTTCCCTTTTTCAAAATCAAAGAGGTTAGAAAATTGGAACTTTTATCCTTTTATGCCCGGTTGCATATATTTTAATCCGTTAACGTCACACAACGTAATGTCAAAGTGTGACGTTTCTAAATACATATAAATGTTAAAATCTGAGGTTAAGTTCTTTTTTTTGTTACAAACGTCAAACTTTGACATTTTAATTTATAGTATTTTTTACAACATGAGATGAAACATACGTTTTTTTCGTGAGATAGAATTTAATTCAAGAGCCCCGTAGGGGCGAGTGAATTAATCTTTCGAACGAAAAAAACGGATTTCATCTCGAGTCGTAAATGCTATTTTTTCTACGACGATAATTAGTACATTTTAAAAAAATAATTCTTTTTACTAAAATGTGAACCGACCACAAAAAAACTGGTTTCACCTCATGTTGTAAACAACATCCGCTTGTAATAAAACTTTTTCTCACTAGAGACGAAAATGCTATTTTCGTAACGAGTAAGTGATGACGAAATGCTTAGTTTCACATATGGGAGTAGAAAAAATTTATTTATTGTGTAACATTGCCATATCTAAATATTATTATTAGACATTTTACACACCCCGTATAAACCTTCAATTAAAATTACGTCCATTTAAATTTAGTACAGCTGTAAGCGTAACCTGTCTTCTAAATCAGAACTTTTCACTCAGAAAAGCTTCAAAAAATGTATTTGAAGATGGCAGCCTTAATTAAATTACTCTTGATGATAAGATCAAGTCGTGTTTTGTAAAAAAAACAAACAAAAAAGAGATTTTCCATTTCCCGCTTTTCAAAGCGTATCAATTAACTTTATTTTATTTTTTTAGTACGACGTAATCTTTCTTTTTGTGTAGATACATTTTTTTGCGATTTCAATTAATTCCTCCAAAATAAAAAAAATGTACAAAAATTAACCAACCTAAAGGCTTTTTCTTTATGTGCGCCTGTAAATTTAACCATGTGTTCAATTGCAAGCAAACTTGAAGAAAACTAAATTGGACGTGGAAATTTAATTTGTTATAATGAGTTGAAAAACTCTGCAGAAGCCATAAAAACAAATTAATGCATTTTTTTTGCTGTTCAAGAAAATTCCGATTTATTACAAAGAATAAGATGAAATTTTAAATAGTAATTTAAAATGAGAGGGGTACTCGATATCTTATTAAGGAGTAATCTGACGGAATTTTACCCGAAATTAAATTTGTTGAGTATGAAATTCTCTATGCGATACACTAAAAATATTTGATCTAGCTGCCATAATTAATTCATTAAAAGCAATATGTGGAAATCTACGTTAACACGTTAGCGTACCTCTTCCAACTCTAGATGCTTAATGAGTAATCTGACGGTATTTTACTCACGATCAAAATTGTTGAGCATGAAATTCTCTATCCGATGCAAAAAAATATTTGCACTAGCTGCCCTAATTAATTCATCGAAAGAATTCAAAAATAAAGCAATATGTGAAAATCTAAGTTAACATGTTAGCGTGTCTTTTTCAACTCTAGATGCTTAACTAGTACTCTGACGGATTTTTACTCACAATTTTTATTGTGAACATAAAATTCTCTATCCTATGCAGTAAAAATATTTGATCTAGCTGCCCTAATTAATTCATCAAAAGAATTCAAAAATAAAGCAATATGTGAAAATCTATGTTAACACTTTAGCGTGCCTCTTCCAACTCTAGATGCTTAACTAGTACTCTTGCGGCTTTTTACTCACAATTTTCATTGTGAACATAAAATTCTCTATCCGATGCAGTAATAATATTTGAGCTAGCTGCCCAAATTAATTCATCAAAAGAATTCAAAAATAAAACAATATGTGAAAATATATGTTAACACGTTAGCGTGCCTCTTCCAACTCTTGATGCTTAACTAGTACTCTGGCGGCTTTTTACTCACAATTTTGATTGTAAACATAAAATTCTCTATCCGATGCAGTAAAAATATTTGAACTAGCTGCCCTAATTAATTCATCAAAGGAATTCAAATATAAAGCAATATGTGAAAATCTATGTTAACACGTAAGCGTGCCTCTTCCAACTCTAGATGCTTAACTAGTACTCTGGCGGCTTTTTACTCACAATTTTGATTGTGAGCATGAAATTCTCTATCCGATGCAGTAAAAATATTTGATCTAGCTGCCCTAATTAATTCATCAAAGGAATTCAAATATAAAGCAATATGTGAAAATCTATGTTAACACGTAAGCGTGCCTCTTCCAACTCTAGATGCTTAACTAGTACTCTGGCGGCTTATTACTCACAATTTTGATTGTGAGCATGAAATTCTCTATCCGATGCAGTAAAAATATTTGATCTAGCTGCCCTAATTAATTCATCAAAAGAATTCAAAAAGAAAGCAATATGTGAAAATCTATGTTAACATGTTAGCGTGCCTCTTCCAACTCTAGATACTTAAGCAGTAATCGGACGGTATTTTTTCCCCAATAAAAATTGTTGAGCATGAAATTCTCTATCCGATGCAGTAAAAATATTTGATTTAGTTGCCATAATTAATTCATAAAAAGAATTCAAAAATAAAGCAATATGTGAAAATATATGTTAACACGTTAGCGTGCCTCTTCCAACTCTAGATGCTTAAGCAGTAATCGGACGGTATTTTTTCCCGAATAAAAAATGTTGAGCATGAAATTCTCTATCCGATGCAGTAAAAATATTTGATCTAGCTGCCCTAATTAATTCATCAAAAGAATTCAAAAAGAAAGCAATATGTGAAAATCTATATTAACACGTTAGCGTGCCTCTTCCAACTCTAGATGCTTAACTAGTACTCTGACGGCTTTTTACTCACAATTTTGATTGTGAACATGATATTCTGTATCCGATGCAGTAAAAATATTTGATCTAGCTGCTCTAATTAATTCATCAAAAGAAATCACATTGAGGTGATAATATTGATTATTTTGAATATGGTGATAAAATTATTTTGAAATGACACCCATTGTTTCGAAATCAATTTAGATAATTTTCTACTACCCTTTGTAGGTAACCAACTTTTTTTTTATCTCGAACAAAATGCGGATTTAAAAGAATTCCTCAACGCTTTAAAATATGTATAAAACAAAATCCATTATCGTCTCTCATTTGCGTCAAAGTTGAATATAATCGTGAGAAGATAATTTAATTTTACTTGCTAAAATTTGCTACCGTTTGCATAATTTTAAAGGTTGTATATATATTTTTTTTATATTATAATAATATACAAGAAAAAACGTTAGAAAAATTTTATAAAGCTACTAAAAAATTTAATAATCTCGAAACAAGATGGAGCAAAAAAAATGTATGCTCTATCTTAGAGGGAGGGAAAAAAGAATTGTGTAATGAAGCCAAGAAAGTTTGAATAGATATGGAAGGAATGGGAAAATTAATGTTTAAAAGAAAAACTAAAAATACTTTAATGAACTAAAAGGAAATTTATGGCAAGTGAATAAATTAAAATTTAATTTTTTTTTGCTTCTAATTCAATTATTCGTACGTAGGTATCCAATAAAGAAAGTTACCTCGGAAACCAACATCTGCAATATAAGTTGTTTTAAGGGTAGATCTTAAATTCGATGTTATAAGGTCTCGAAATGAAAATCTAATACACCCCAAACACGTAACATGGATAATAATTTATTACATTTTAATTATGAATTCCCACAAGAAATACAACATGAAAAACGATTAATGTTTTATTTATAAGCAAAAATGCGACAGTTATGATATTATTGTGGAATGCCAAAGAAATTTGACGAGGGTGAAAATTGGACTTACAACTTGGATTATATAAATGGCAAAGAAAATTTATACATGAGTTGTGTCGCTTAACTAAAGAGAAATTTGCACCACACCCTACACTGCAGATATTGCACTCTTTGAAGATGCGTAGTTGAATGAAAATAAAAATAAACTTAAGCGAAAAAATTCATCCCAATTAGTTTCTATGTCATCTACATCTAATTCTTCTATTTGGCGGTTTTTAAAATCTTATATTTTGAGTATTGGCAACACATCTTCCAATATCTGCAGTAATTTTTATTTAACGTCGATCTCGAGTACAATTTGGAAACAGTTTCTGATAGTCGATTAGAATTTATCACGTATTTCAAATTTATGTGAAACGTTTCAATTCTTAAATCTTCCTCTATTGGCATTGGTAAAGGCCCCTCAACCACAAATAGACGAAATTCGGGGCTTAAGATTAGTTGATCTTTTGAAACAAGTCTAATTAATTCATTAAAACTACTATAAAAGTAGCTCGTTCAGTATAAATGCGGTTTGTTAAATTAGGAACCTTTGAGCTTAGAGTCCAAAATAAAAGTAGAGCTGTCAATCATTCTGCTTCGTGCTTGAAAGTAAAACTAATTTTGTGTTACTCCATCCTATAGACTTATTGGCAATCACAAGAGACCGATTGATCAGTGAAATAATGTTTAAAAGCACGAGAGGCACATTTAAATAAATACAGTGTGTTCATTAATGTTTGGTCCGGGTAACTTAAAATTTTCTATAACCTCTTTAGGTTGGTCATAAACAAAAATCTCTAAATTTTTTACCAAATCAACCAATAAATCTACTGGAATAATAAATGTGTTTTTTAAAGATTATTTAAACTGTGGTCAATTGGCCAAAATTTATCTAAAAATATAATCAAGCATCAATGAATCTACGAACCAGAATGATTGACAGGTCAATTTATGAATTCAAGAAGTAGATGTACAAAAAAACGAAAAGGTTTAAGAAAAAAAATTTCATGATTATAAATGAAATTTAAGTGACCCTTGTGGAAAAAGGAAAACGAGAAAATCTCTCGAAGGATGTAATATGTGGAGTTTATCTTTTTGCGCTCAAATGAGCAGGAAGGACCGCTCTTAATAAAACTAATAATTTAACAATATAAGGAACTAACCTGTATTTTCCCCAAGCCATATAAGCTTCGTACAAGTATCCCAAAACTTCAAACTTATCCTCTCTTTTTCTAATCGCCTTTAAAGCGGACTTCCATTTTTTAACAGCTTGTTGTTGTTTGTGTTTATTATAAAGACGCACTCCTTGTTCCATCTAAATTCAAAATTAATTATAAAAATATAAACAAACGAGAATCGAAACAAATCTCACCTTTCGTTTAGCCAAACTATGATAGATTCTAGCTCTGCAAGCTCGAAAACAACTTAATGTAAATATTGGTGGTCTAGTTGTCGTTCTAACTTCCGCATACGTATCCCTGTGCAAACTCGAAAACGAATCTGCCCAAGGCCATGTTTGATCCATTTCGTCCAAACAATAACGCGAACCGTCTGGTGATGATAATAATCGAGTTGCTGATAGTTGATGGCTAACATTTCCACTAAAAAGAAAAAAGAGACTAACGATTGTCTGATTTTCACGTTGGTGCAACTCAAACTTCATTATTTTTTAATCTCAAATAGGAAATCAACTGTTTTTTAGAAGTGACGATTGTTTGATTTTCAACTCAAAATTGACGCAACTCAAAATTAGTTTTTTATTTCATCTCAAGTATGGAAAAATCAACCTTTTTTCACAATAGCAATTTTGATTTTTACTTTCTTGCAACTCAAAATTAATTGTTTTGCTTCATCTCAAATATTGAAAAATCAACCATTTTTTGAACTAACAATTGTTTGATTTTTACTTTCTTACAACTTAAAATTCATTTTTTTCATCTTAAATAAAAAATTAATTTTTTTCATCTCAAATAAGAAAATTCAACTGTTTTTAAAAGTAACGATTGTTTAATTTTTAACTCAAAATTGATGCAACTCAAAATTAATTTTTTTCATCTCAAATATGAAAATATGAACTGTTTTTTGAAGTAACAATTTATTGATTTTTACTTTCTTGCATCTCAAAATTTATTTTTTTCTGTCAACTCAAATAGGGAAAAATCAACCGTTTTTTTCAAGTAACAATTGTTTGATTTTTACTTTCTTGCAACTTAAAATTAATTTTTTTCATCTCAAATAAGAAAAATCAATTGTTTTAAAAAGTAACGAGTTTGATTTTTAACTCAAAATTGACGCAACTCAAAATTAATCTTTTAGTTTCATCTCAAATATAAAAATATGAACCATTTTTTGAAGTAACAGTTTATTGATTTTTACTGTCTTGCAACTCAAAATTCATTTTTTTCTGTCAACTCAAATAGGGAAAAATCAACCGTTTTTTGAAGTAACAATTGTTCGATTTTTACTTTCTTGCAACTCAATTAATTTCTTTTTTCATCTCAAATAGGAAAAATCAACTGCTGTTTTGTTGTTTTAAAGTAATGATTGTTTAATTGTCAACTCAAAATTGACGCAACTCAAAATTAATCTTTGTGTTTCATCTCAAATATAAAAAAATCAATCTCTTTTTACAGTAACAAATTTGAGTTTTACTTTCTTGCATCCCAAAAATTTATTTTTTTCTGTCAACTCAAAATTAATTGCTGTGTTTCATCTTAAATAGGAAAAAACAATTGTTTTTATGAATTACCGATTGTTAATTTTTACATTAATTGTTCAACTCGACATTAATGTATTGTTTCATCTCAAGTAGGAAAAATCAATTGTTTTTTTAAAGTGACGATTGTTTGATTTTTACGTTCTTGCAACTTAAAATTATTTTTTTGTTTTATCTCTCTCTAATTAACAAAAGCACACTGTTTTTTTTAGAAAAAACGATTCGAAATTAACTCGAAATTAATTCTTTTGTTTCATCTCAATTAAAGACAATTCAACTGTTTTCTAGTAGTAACGATTGTTTGATTTCCAACTCAGAACTGACTCAATTCAAAATAAATTTTTCTGTTTCATCTCAAATATGGCAAAACAAACCGTTTTTTTAAGTAACAATTGTTTGATTTTTACTTTTTTGCAACTCAAAATTAATGTTTCATCTAAAGTAGGAAAAAGTAATTGTTTTTTTTGGGTGACAATAATTGTTTAATTTTTACGTTCTTGCAGATCAAAATGTTTTTTTGCATCCAGAAATGGAAAAATCAATCGTTTTTTTAAAGTAACCATTGTTTGATTTGCACATTAATTCAACTCAAAATTAATTCTTTTGTTTCATTTCAACTAAAGAAAATTCAACTGTTTTTTAGAAGTAACGATTCTTCGATTTTCACGTTGATGTAACTCAAAATTAATTTCTTTGTTTCATCTCAATATGGAAAAATCAACTGTTTTTTTAATTAACAATCGTTTTATTTTCACGTTGATGTAACTTAAAATTTAATTTTTGAGTTTCATCTCAAATAAGAAATAAATCAACTGTTTTTTTAAAGGAACAATTGTTTGATTTTAACATTGGTGCAACTGGTATTAATTTTTGATTTTGTGTGTTTTATTGTTCTAATGATAAATAAACGGTAAAATAATGTTCGCAACTTGTGTAAATTCATCAATAAATAATTAATTTCCTACTTTTGTTATCAATTTGTAACTTTGCGAGAGTTTTATCGGTCACAAGTTTCGTAAGTTGTTAATAAGTATATTGAGTTTGGGAAATGTTTTTAAGTTGTCTACTTTTGTTGTAGTAAAAGTTAAGTGTATGAATAGTTTAAAAAACTTTTTTTTTGTAAAAGATTTGCAATTGAATAATATTAAATGATGACGTACCGCATATAATCTTGTAAATTTAACGACTCCCACGACATAATTTTTAAAAACACTGTACACTTTAATTTTTTTTAATTAACGATTTATAAAATATTAATTATATTAACAATAAATAATTTAAACAATTAATAATAAAAGTGAAAAAACTAACTACCCTCACGTGGTGCATTAAAAATTACGTATAGGCATTTAGTATTAAAAAACAATCGATTAAATTTAACAATTTTTTCGTTTTTATATCAAATTTATTTAACAATAATTTAAACAATATAACAAACATTTTCCTCACTTTAATTTTAACCCCTTTTTAAAAAAACTTTTTTACACTCAAAAATAGGCCGTTTTTTAAATTAAAATTTCAATATTAATATTTTCTAATAAACAATAATTAATATCTAATAAACAAACAAAAAATTTAACGTTATAATTTAGTTTTTATTAAAAAGTTACTTCCTCCAACACCACCCCAACACATCACAGCATCCTTTGGTCCTGGACTAAAGCATTAGTTCGTATCTTTCCGTTTTAATTCGTTCGATGAAGCTTTCGTAGCTTTCAGTGAAAAATCGAATTTCTTGGGGTAGTTCGGAAAATTTTTTGTTTTAATGCAGTAATGCACGGCTCAAACTTGCCATATCTATATCTACACTATAACTTAAAGGTGCAACAGGGCGTTGCAAATTATATTTTTAACAGCTAAAACTTTTTTAAATTTCCACGAGCTCGAATCTAATGAAAATTATTTTAATAATATGCAAATTTCACTAACTTACCAACTCTCTATTATATTATATTCTTAACATAATTTTTGGTTAGTTAACTTTTGCCTTTACATTGTTTTTTTACTTTACACAATCTCAACAAACTTGCATTTTATAAAATTGATACTTTTCCAAGATGAATTTTGCTCGTGATTTACATGTAGATTGCTTATTATATCGGACAAGGGTGGTAATTTATAATATATGGCTCTCTTAAAACGACATTAATTATTTTGTATGCTTTAGCTATGCTTATGATGGTGATTACAGCGGAAAGTCACAAATTACAATTTGTTACCTCACAAAAGATTTACTGTTCAGTCGCTTTTGATGGTTACGAAATTGAAAAGGGTCTCGTAATTTTTCATACTTTATTCTCAATTATCCGACTTAACAAAAGTAATGGACGGACTTTATTTAGTTTTAATTTTCTATCAAACAGCTATCAATTACTAAGTTTACATGCATTCGCTAAAGCGGTTTTAACTAAATCGCTTTACCGTAAAACGATTTAAAGTGACATGTAAACGCTGTAAAAACTCTTTAAAAATGTGATCTATCGGTTGCTGAGATTAAGCATGTAAAATTAAATCGTTTTACGTTAAAGCGATTTAGGTAAAACCGGTTTAGCGATGCATCTAAAAACAGTAAATGACTTTTTAGAACCCTGAAATTTTTTGAAACTAAGCTTTTTTCAGCTTCTCTATAGGCACTTTTAGCTTGAATAAAAACAAAAAATCAAACTTCAAAGTATCGATACATAAATACTATTCTTTGTGCCGATTCCCCTGAGAAGAACTATTAAAAGAAGGGTTAGATATCGGAAAAATTGAGAATCTTTAATTAGGAACCTTGCTGTGCTGATGAATTAATGTAGGTTTTAATTTAAAGCGGTATGAGACCTAGTTATAAACGGTACAGACGTACGTAGATAAGGCCTGGAAAAACACGAATCCTCTGAACATACATTGTATGGTAATTTCCAGCTTTGGAGGCATCAAGGCTTCAAACACCAGATACGGTTTAAGCTGGACGCCCCATTGAATCGACTCGGCTCGAATCAGCTCGGCTCGGCACAGTCAATGTCTTTGCTGTACACTAAACTGTATTACCACCCTCGTACTGAATCGACTCACCTCGGATCGGCACAGTCCAGTTTTTGAGTCGATTCAATACGCGGGGTGGTAATACAGTTTAGTGTATAGCAAAGAAAATAACTGTGCCGAGCCGTGTTGATTCGAGCCGAGTCATTCAATGCTCGTTCAGCTTTATCAGGATCCAGTTCTTATTCAATTAGTCGTTTAGCAGGCTTGTAACTTTTTCTGACTAAGCAGTTGGCCCATATCCGCTTGGGAAGCCCAAAAGCCACATGGCTTAAGTGTAGAGACCGTACGCGGACCTTCAGTATGGGAAACAATGAGTTAGATATCAACAAACGAGATGGAACTTTATAATTGCGTCTTACGATGGTCATAATATCCAAGTGCTAGCCTGATGAACCAAGGCTGCACTATGAAAGCGCTGGTTTAGCGATAAATGCTTTAACTATGCGGTCGACTAGCAGTCGACTAGCAGTAGACCATTTGTCCGCTGCTGCTTTAAACAACAGATTTGTTTTTATAATCTAGAAGAGAACCTTGATGAGGGCACCTGGGTAACGTATTTATGAGGGTCACAGACGACCTCCGAGGACTCGCTATTCACAGATGATAGTGATAGCGGCAGGGCAGGTAGGTTACCTTTACCAGCTGTTGGTGAGTAACGACACCACGCTTACCCGATGTTTTCCTAGGAACCGTGCCTTTTTGATTGCCTTTATACGAGCAGACAGGCGGGGAATCGTGAGAGTATCATAGCCGCCGGAAGGAGGGGAGGGGAGAGTTTTAAAGGCATCAACTCGTAAATAGTGTTTAGTGAAACTGTGGGCACAGCGCTACTTGTTTCTTAGTTACCAGTATTTTCGCTCTGCTTTCAGAGCGCTTTAGGTTTTAGCTGGAGACTTTTTACCTCAGTGACATATTTATCAGGGGCACAGAGAACTTATGGGAACTCCCTATCGACTCATAATAGTGGTAGCCGCAGGGCAGCTGGGTCACCAGCTGTTGGTGAGTAACGACACCACGGTTGCCCGATGTTTTCCTAGGAACCATCCCTTCTTTATTGCCTTTACGAGCAGACAGGAGTTAAATCGTGAGAGGATTATAGCCGGTGGGGGTGGGGGTTAAAGACATAAAATCGTAAATAGCTTTTAGCGAATCTGTGGACACAACGCTACTTGCTTCTTAGTTACCAGTATTTTTGTTCTGCTTCAGAGAGTCTTAGGCTTTAGCTGAAAGCCGGAGGCCTTTCCTAGCAGAAAGTCCTAAATACGCCACTGAGTGACCTATAGTACCTGATGCTTCTAAAGTTTATTTAGAATAACTACATGTTTAATCCTCAATTTCACTAGCTTTTTTTTTAAATATTTGAGAGGTACAGTCAGTCTCACAATTAATGGCCACTCTGGCTATACGTTTAGCACGAATTGTGTTAAAAACACCATCTACTTAAATTGAGGGGTAACTTTATTTTGCTAACAAGTAGTAAATCAACAACCTCTTCTTCTGTTCTTTTGTCGTTGTTGGCTAATAACCAAGGGTGACCAGAAATTGTGAGACTAACTGTACGTGCACGTGCATCTTCTTAAATCTCATTTTTACTGAACTGGAGGATCTATTATGCCCTTTCTTACATATAATTCACCTAATTTTTTACTTGTCATTTACTGGGATCATTGTTCATTGCCCTCCATGACCTATGTAGCCTTATAGCTGTTGACTTGGAAAAACTTGTTTTATAAATCTAGGCGATTTGATCCTTCAATACCCTTGTTCATTAGCACCCACATTAGTAAAGAATCGATAGAAGTAAAGAAACGAATCGAGATATATTTGAAAACCATTAACTTGAAACGTTATTAAAGTGTGTAGACGTACGGAAAAGCAATGATAGTGATGATGGGTGTAAATAAGTTAAAAGAATGAGAGAAAATAAAAATAAAAGTTACGAGAAAAGAATCACACCTATTTATTTTAAAAATAAAATAATTTTCCAACATCAACGTCTTGAAATGTTAATAAATTTTCTTTAAAAGCTAGAAAATATATGAGTCGGAAAATGTACGTTGTGGTCGATAGTTCGACAAAGTTCATACCAAAGCTTTCATTATACATTAAGCTTTTGCCAACTGTTTGTGTTATACTCGTTAGAGAAAATTTGGTTACTTTCCGAATATTATCCTGTTAAATTTGATTCTATAAACAGTTTACAGTCTGTACTATGAAGCTCTTGATTAATTTAGTTCGAGAAGTAAACTTAATTTCAACTTTTGATTTGTAATTTTTTTTGCTTCGATATTGAAGTTTTATAGTGCTGGCTATAAGTGGAATAAATCATTTTAAGTTGAATATCCGAAGTAATAATTAATTAATAGCCGAACAAACAAAAATAGCTGCCAACTCTTCAGAGGTATGTGTCGTCCGCTATATTAAAATAAAACGGCCTACAAATTTATTTGGCACCATTTTGTTAAGATGGCGGACGACCCATACCTCTGAAGGGTGAAGACCTTTTGTTGGTTGTTTAAATGTTTATTTGACAGCCATTTTGTTAAGATGGCGGACAACACATACATTTGAAGGGTCGAGACATTTAGTTGCTTGTTTAAATGTTTATTTGACAGCCATTTTGTTAAAATGGCGGACGATACATACTTCTGAAGGGTGGAGATCTTTCATTGCTTGTTCAAATGTTTATTTGACACCCATTTTGATAAGATGGCGGACGACACATACCTCTGAATGGTCGAAGCCTTTTGTTGCTAATTTAAATGTTTATTTGACAGCCATTTTGTTAAGATGGCGGACGATACATATCTCTGAAGGGTGAAAACCTTTCTTTGCATGTTTAGGAGAAGGCCATTTGCACTATCATTTGTTTCAGAATTGAAATGAATTTGTTCTATTAAAAAGTCCAATTTCCGTAGAAGTTCAAACGTTTCATTAATTTTCCATTTTCCTTTTCTGTTAAATTAAATATCATCACACATAACTTTTAATAAATGTAAAAAGTTTTTAATTATTAACATATAAAATTTTTAGGGGTTGATTTTTAAATTGGATTAGTGGAGGTTTGAAATTAAAAAAATATGCAAATTGCAACAGGAAATTTTTTTTTGATAAACTGCTGAAAAGCCGATATTAAACGACGAGTTAGAAAATTGTTCGCTTTTCGTGAATTGTCGACTACTGTGTCATGGATGTAAAACCAGGTCAAAGAAAGGGTGGATGTTGCAATTTGATATCTTGTTCGAGAAGGGAGAATAACAAATTTTTCCCAAAACTAATTTCTTGGTAAATTTTTGAAAAGTTTAAAAATGATTTTTAATTTTATTTAAATTGTTTGGTTTGACGAGGGTTAAAGAGTAATTAATTTATTAGTTTTAAAATTTTATAGTTATAAGGGATGATTTTTTTCTTCATTATAATTTAAAATTGTTTGGAATTTGACGAAGGAATTTGTTTTTAAATAATCCAATAAAGGAAATTGAGTGATAGAGGGATGTTTTACTATTTTTATCCTTTTTGTTATTACTTGATTTATTTCTTGCCACAATTTTCCTTTTCTACAGCGTATATGGTCATTTTATTATCCTTTTGAGCCGGGATAATTTTTTATTTTCCTTTTTTTCATATTTTTTGTACACTTTTGCCTAATTCAATTTTTCATACTTTATTACGTGTGACAAATTTTCTTATTTTTATTGCATTTTTCTTCCCTTAAAAGTTACTTGCTCTATGAAACGAATATTAATTACTGCTTTTGTTTGGTTGAAACTATTATTAATTTTACACCGTGTACCTCATGTTGCTACTACATTTGAGCAACATGGTGCACATACTAAACGATGTTACCCTTAATTGCAATCAATCACTTAAATTATCCCAAAAACAAAGAAAACGTTAATTAGCAATTTATTACACACCTAACTTCTTTATTGTTAGTTAAATTACACTTTATTTAATAAAATAAACCTCATAATTAACAAATTTTCAATTTCTTTATACAAATTATACTTTCATGTTTGTATAACGGCGTTACTCGAGCAATTTCTAAAGCTAAGGAATTAACATTTTGATAAGAGCCTTATAACCTTTCTAGTTAAAGGTTTTGTAAATTTATCAAAGTTAAATTATTAAAATTGGAAGCTCTTCGTTAACTTTTTAAAATTTAATTTTACATATTTTAAATTAAATTTTTTTTCATATTCAAAGTGTTCGGATAAGACAAGTGGACAGTATTCGACAGCTCTTGTTTTAATAACATGACGTTCTTATCCATCTTGCAATTACATATTTTCTAAATTTACAGAGTGATGTGATAACTGATAACGTACAAGTTGAGACATCAAAACATATTTCTTTCCAATCGAACACACCATACAGAGTGATCTGATTTTAATTGCACAGCATAATATCTTGCAATAAAGGAAATATTCAACAATTTTATGGGAAATGGTAGTATATTAAACAACAAGTTTCATATTCGTATTCATTATTAACATAGGACTCCAAGTTTAGAAAACGACCCGCGCAGCGGTGAGTTTACTAAAGGACGAGTGCTTTAATATTTTTTTAAAACGCGTTCTTTATATCCTTAAACTATTTTTTTTCTATTTCGAAATTTAATTAAAAACGTTTAAACATTTTTCAACATCTCATCATTGAGATTTCTATAATTTAATGATAACAACACTGAAGAACAATTGTCACCATTTAATAAAGAAATACCCCCTACTCTACCAGGAAAGAGCTATTTAGCTAATAATATGAATTGCAATGAACGAGTAAATATAGCGATTTCCGATCAATTTTTCAAATAGAAATGGTTACTTATACTCCCACTTTTAAGGAAAGATCATAACAGCCAATGATAATGTAACCTCGACAGAATGAACGAGTCATCCATGGACTTCTAAAATGTCATTTCCGTCCATTTCATTCTATTATTTATACAGTGTGAAGAAAAAGTAAAAAACAATGATTTTAGACGTTATCGGATCTTTAATAGTTATCATATAAACGGTATCCTACTGGTCAGCCATTTTGGTTCTACTGTCAAAGTGACATTTGCCAATTAAACAGTTACAAAATTGCTTACTAATCTCTAATTTTAGTACTTTAGTACAGTACTTTTAGATACAATGCCATTTAAAAAAAGATCAGATGACGTCTTGGTCTGCAGGTATGACGTCATACGTTTTTTTTAAAGTGTCAAACTGTGGAAAATCATTAGACAGTAAACTTTTGTTAAAGACTTTTTTTTTCTAAGCGTAATAATAATGGCTCTAGCATCAATGTTCCTTACTTTTCATCCACACCATATACAGGGTGTTAAAAAAAAGCATTCGTAACTTTAGTTACGAATTTAGTCCAAAAGTTAATACTTTTTGAGTTGGGCTCAAATAAATAAAAATTAAAATAGCCTCGTTAGTGTCCAAAATTTTTAGAGCGTGTAGTACCCATTAAAATGAGAAAAATGATATATTAAGGGGTGTACAGCAGCTGATACTTTTCGAGTTGTGGCTATTAACTCGAAAAGTATTAACTTTTGGACATCCCTCAATATAACTTTTTTTTTCTCATTTTAATGCGTGCTACACGCTCTTAAAATTTTAGACAACAACGAGACTTTCTATTTTTTATTTATTTGACCTTAAGTGGCCACAATTCAAAAAGTTTTAACTATTGGACACCCTCAAAACAACTTTTTTTACTCAGTTAGTGTTCACAATTTTAAGAGCGTGTAGTACGCATTAAAAAGAGTAAAAGAGTTATATTGAAAAGTATTAACATTTGGACACCCCTTATATAACTTTTTTTACTCTTTTTAATGCGTACTACACGCTCGTAAAGTTACGAATGCTTTTTTTAACACCCTGTATATCGCTATAATTGTGGTATCTTTTAACCCTCTGAAAAATTGTTTCGACCATTTTTCAGCTTAGAAGTGGAGACACACGGAAAATCTTTAACTCCGGCTTGTCTGCGCAATTTTGGCCTTCACAGGCCTCTACTAATATGCAGGTTTGTCTGCTTAGGCCTCCTGAACGATGTACTGGCTCTGGTTTGCCTGTGCACAGGCCAAGTCGGACTAAAAGACTTTGCGCGTATCTTCACCTTTAGACGTTAATCATAGAGAGATTCTAAATAGCATTTCTGTTTCAGCGCCATTTTTAATGAAACTGAAAATTTAAAAAAATATTAAAAATAGATTGAGGGACACCCTGTATATTTTTGAATAACGTAATAGAGTATTCTCAACGACAGAAAAGTCCACTAGGGGATTACCGTTGAAGTTTTGTACTGTCGTCACTTGTTGGCTCTGAAGCCACGCCTCTCCCAGATTTGGTCACGTGGTGGGCTTTTCTTTCGTTGGGACTACTCTACTTTTTAAAATAAGCTTTGACACGTAGGAAAAGAAACCCTGGCCCACTCAAAGTTCTTTCTTAAATATTAAAGCACTATTTCTTTAGAGAAAAAGCAAAGCAAGCACAGTATTTCTGTTTCAGCGTAACTTCTAGTAAAGGTGAGAATTTTGAAAAATATTAATATAGTTTTAGGGAACCCTTTATTTTATTGTATAATGTAATAGAGTATTCTCAACGACAGAAAAGTCCACTAGGTGATTACCGTTGAAGTTTTGTACTATCGTCACTTGTTGGATCTGAAGCCACGCCTCTCTCAGATTTGGTCACGTGATGGGTTTTTCTTTCATTGGGACTACTCTACTTTGTAAAATGAGCTTTGATACGTACGAAAAGAAACGTGATTACCGTTGAAGTTTTGTACTGTCGTCACTTGTTGGCTCTGAAGCCACGCCTCTCCCAGATTTGGTCACGTGGCGGGCTTTTCTTTCATTGGGACTACTCTACTTCGTAAAATGAGCTTTGATGCGTACGAAAAGAAACCCTGGTCAACTCAGTGTTCTTTCTTAAATATTAAAGCACTATTTGTTTAAAAAAACTTTGCTTTATGAATTAAGACCAAAACGCAACTCGAGGCAAAATCTTAAACAATATACAGTAAAAACCGGTTATAACGACTTTGAAAGGTCCGCAAAATTCGGTCGTTATAACCGATAGTCGGACTAAGCGGTGTCGTTATAACCGGTTTTGACTGTATAGTATTTATATCCTATATGTCAAATAATTTAATTTTTCTCATGTAGAGTAGATAATTGCAATAATAGAATATAAAAGTTGTCAATTTTTCCATTTTTTATTCAACCCTCCTTTTGTAGAAGTTATCCACGATCGCGTTTCTTTAAAACACCCTGTATTTTTCTTTTTTATTGCTTTTTTAAACAAGCAGCTGTACCAAGTTAGGTATGAGTTCATTCCTCAGATACTATACCCTTTAAATACAACTTTGATGGAATGGAACTTTTGTACTGCGGAGTCCCTTAATTAAGGGTTGTTTCTATTACGATGCCAAACAATCGCCATTGTTATTATTTAAGGCTCTGTAGGGATATGTATTTATGACAATCTTAATCTTAGTGAGATGAGCGCAATGATGTGAGAAAATTTAATTCCTGTTTTACCGGTTGTCTATCTCTTAGGAGTATAATATTGCTTTATAACTTACAATTTATTTCCTTTGCTACATCTTCATCTCTATTTGCCGTTTGGTACCTAACCAATCTAGGTCCTTGTACCCAGTTCATCCGAAATATTCATCGATATTTCCATAATTCGAAGGCATGCATTTATTTTAGCTAGATCGTTCTGTCAAAGAGTCAATCTCTTACATTTATTTAGAAATGTGGACTTGCCTACCGGTTCTTACCTAGAGGTAGACGTTGATTTTTTAGAGATTTCCTGGGCGGGGCCAATGCGCTATGATGAAAATGTGCCCAATCGCAACGAGTCAAACTAATTTTAGTTGTATACCGGGTGACACAGGGGTTTGGAACACTCTTATAACTCTGTTATTTATCAACATATCAAAATGAAATTTGGTGTGGATTATTATACTCACATAAAGTGCAATTGTTTTCACTACTTGGGAAAATTCTGTCACTTCCGATTACGCCGGAAATGAAGTCAACTTTTGATTTTTAAATGGAACACCATAAATATTTTAACTTTTTTGAAACCTACATTAAATTTTGAATACAATAGCATCAAAGAATTTAATTTTATAAGCAAAATAAAATTTATTTTTCAAGAAATAATCCGTTGTCTAGAGTGCTGTGATGTGATAGAAAATCATCGGTGAGAACTAATTGTACTATGGAAATTGGAAATTATGTGTGCACCACAAAAGTTAAAGGTTGGTGTTGTGGAGCTTTCAGAAAGTAATTTAGTTACATTTCCCTCAATAACTTCATTTTTTCAAATGGCATCATATCGGAACAACTCTATCATTGTATTTAGAAAAAAATACTTTATCTGAGGTAGAATTGTTCCGATATGTTGCCATTTGAAAAAATGAAGTTATTGAAGGAAATGTGACGAAGTTACCTTCTGAAAGCTCCACAACACCATCCTTCAGCTTTTGTGGTGTAAAAGTAATTTTCATAGTACAAGTACCTCTCATGGATGATTTTATACCACATCACAGCACTCTTGAAACCAGCGTAAATTTTGAAAAAAAAATTTCTTTTTGCTTATAAAAATAATTTTGTTAATGCTACTATATTCAAAATTTAATGTAGGTTTTAAAAAAGAAAAAGTAAAAATATATACTATGTTCCATATAAAAATCAAAAGTTTACTTCATTTCCGGCGTAATCGGAAGTGACAGAATTTTCACAAGTAGTTAAAACAATTTCAATTTACGTGAATATAATCCACACCAAATTTCATTTTGATATGTTAATAAATAACGAAGTTATAGGAGTGTTCCAAACCCCTGTGTCACCCGGTATAGAGAGACAGAGAGAGATACAGAGAGATAGTACTCGCTCCCTTCTTCTGTACTAGCCAGATATTAGCTCCGTCCAGACAATCTTTAAAAATCAACGTCTACCTAGTTGGGTACGCCACTGCTAAAAAATGTATGTTATGAACAAAAAGATGCAGGTAGAAGGATAAAAAAGAACACCATTGTCTTGTTTTTCAAGTAAAAAAGTCGAAAACAGATATTTCGTACCTGCACAACAATTAACTTTGGCACTTACTAAATTTATAACTACGCAATATTAAGTGTCCCTGACTGATTTATCAAAAATATCGACCACTTCTATGAGAGATTTGAAATTTTGCAGGAGCTTGGGCCTCTAGGTTCAAGCCGAAGAGCACGTTGGAAAACTCCATTTAAGTATTTTCCTTCTATTTTTGATCTGATATTTCTCAAACTTGCACGAATCAATTTAAGATTTAAATTAATTATGCTTGGGTATGGATAAGTCGCAAAGCGCCGTTATGAACGAATATCGATTGATTTCCATACGTAAGCTCTTATGTACGGTTACGTTCATTGTGAATGAAGCCTTAGGCTTCGGCGCGGCCTTTACTTACTTGTTTGTTTATAAACTTGAGTATAATAATTTTAGTATTCATATTTATAATCATAAATTTAAAGCAACATTTCGTAATACATATTAAATAATTGAGTTTCGATTTAATTTGCATTTTAATGATGAGGAGTTAACTTAAAAAAAATCGACGAATTAAAAATTATTCTTACAAAAGTTGCCAAGGTTGAGTTAAGATTTTATACTTTTACTAAATTATTTAGTCTCGAGCAAGAGGTTAATGAAATCCTACAAGATTGAAGAGCATGGCTTGCTTACTGAGTGTACTGTTTGTATTGCTAATAAATTACAATCCGGTGATATCAAAATGTGATTTAAATTACAATCAAAATTTGAGAAATATTTCCAGAAACGACGTTTTTGGAGGTGTAATTAATGTTGTGCATAAATATTACGTTTCGGTTGCAAGGGCTATTATGCCCGATTGGCCACGAATGTGCAAAACGGGCTTTCTTAAATTTGGTAAGGCTCTTTTTTAAGTTTATTCTGTGGAGAAAGTTGCTATTTTAAGAACTTTCATTTTATTAATAACAAATCGTATTCTGTAATCATTTTAGCTCAAAATTAGTTTAAAAACCTCCTATGAGCAAGGAATTTGGTACTTTAGTTCACTTGTTCAACATACTAAAAGTTACCAAGAAGTATAGTTATTCTAAGCCGCCATATTGAAAAATGGTGGCTATAATGACTTATGTAATGGGACTCTTTCAGTAAATCCCTTGCTTTAAGAGTTTTTAACTAAAACCATTTACAAATCGATTCAATTGGAAAATCCCGCAATTAGCAACTTTCTCTACATACTCGTATGTTAGATTAAAGTAAGGTGTGCTAATAAGTTCAAAAAATGCATTTTCCAGGTGATATTAAAATTAAAACCAGTTTACGTCCAAGGGGCTGTTGTGTAACTTGTTGTCTTATCGACGAAGCTGACGATTACATTCAAATTCACTTAATGAAGAAAAATGCTAAATTTATTCCAATTAAATTATCCGATGAGAAGAAAGCTGGTAATCTTAGAAATATCGGTATTGACGAGAAAGTACCAACAATTTTATATTTACACGGATTTGGCGAAGATGGTGCTACTAGCGAGTCTGCTCAAATAATTACAGACGGTATTATCGTTTTATTTTACTTATTTTACATATTTATTAAAGGTCAAGGTTAATAATACAAGTTTTGCCGACAGAAAGTAAACAACTGTGGGAACTTAAGAGCTCTCTAAAACGATTCAAAAATAAATTTCAACTTCTCAGACAGATGTCTAAGGGCCCTTTTACATTGACTAAATATCGTACTAAATTTCAAGTACTGAATCGACGCAAGGAGCTAACGCAAGGGAAGCTAAACTTTAACGTCGAGCGTCGAAAATTATAGTACGACATTTAGTTCATGTAAAACAGCCTTAATAGACAATGGACTTGTAACAGAAAAATCGGGGTGATCGTATTCAGGCCCACCTTTTGGGAATAAGCTATATGAGTGCCAGCGCTCACGAAAATCTGGTTGACTTCCAAAAGCAGTATAGCTTAAAGCCTCAGGATCCTTCAATTAAATTCTTAAATAAGGAAAAAAGTAAGAAATATGAGAGCATTCGGGAAGGAACTGTGACATTTTACCATTCTTATAAAAGAATCGACAAAAAAAATTGACTACTTCCGAGAGAGCGTGGCAGCTGGACTGAAATTAACGTCTTTATGCTACATACCCGCAAAAATTAACTCGTAACTCATAAACGGTATTTGGGTTGTCCACTGGCAAAGTGACTACGTTTTACATAAAAAGTAAGATTTTACTTTGCCATCCTTCTCAGGTGGGTTTCCCGCTCTCCTCACCAATTAGAAGTTTATTATTAACAGCCCTGAGGCCTTAAGCCAGTGCTTTTGGAAGCCAACCAGATTTTCGTGTTTGCTGGCACTCAAAAAGCTTACTCCCAAAAGATGGCCCTGAATACGATCACCCCGTTTTTTCTGTAATGGGCCATACATAGTCTACTATAAAATATTGTGAAAAGTTACATTCTTTCAATTGATTTGATATATTTTAAAGGGCCTGAGCGTTGACAAACAAATTTTAAACCTTCTGCAAGACACTGATATCTTCACCGTGGTTTCTTTGATCGGCTTCAAGCTTTGTACAGACCTTGTCCTCAAAAAATATTTTTCATGAGCATTTAGAATTATTAAGAGATTTTAGCATTTTTGGAAAAGGGCCTATCAGCTTCTCTGATGAATTTTTAATCTCTACAACAACCTCCAGCACATAATGGATTGATTTGTCAAATTTTAGCCTTGTAGAGAGCCTTGTGGTCATTTGAGAGTGTTTCAAATTTTTTCAAAAAGTTTAATAATTTTTAAGAGGTTATAATATTTTAGCAGTGGACTTTCAGCGTCTCTGATGGACTTTTAATCTCTACAACAACCTCCAGCACATAATGGATTGATTTGAGCTTCTCTGGTCAAATTTGAGCCTTGTAGTGAGCCTTGTGGTCATTTGAGAGTGTTTCAAATTTTTTCAAATAGTTTAATAATTTTTAAGAGGTTATAATATTTTAACAGAGGACTTTCAGCGTCTCTGATGGACTTCTAATCTCTACAACAACCTCCAGCACATAATGAACTGATTTAATCTTGTCTGGTCAAATTTTAGCCTTGTAGAGAGCCTTGTGGCCACTTGAGAGTGTTCGAAATTTTTTCAACATTTTTAATCCTATCTAAGAGGTTTTAATATTTTTTAACAAGAGACTTTTTGCGTCTCTGATGGACTTATAATCTCTACGATTAGGTTTAGGACATAATGAATTGATTATAAGTTCTCTGTTCGAACACTAATAATAATTCTAATATAATAATTCTAATAATAATAGTAGACGCTAATAATTTCTAAGCTGTTTCACGATTTTTAAACAAGGATCTTTCGGCTTCTCTGATGGACTTTCAATCTCTACCACAACCTCTAGGACATATAATTAGATTATTTCAGCCTCTCTGATCAAATGCTATAGCCTTGTATAGAGAGCGTTATGGTCATTTGAGAGTGTTTGGAATTTTTTCAAAAAGTTTAATAATTTTTAAGAGGTTATAATATTTTAACAGAGGACTTTCAGCGTCTCTGATGGACTTCTAATCTCTACAACAACCTCCAGCACATAATGAACTGATTTAATCTTGTCTGGTCAAATTTTAGCCTTGTAGAGAGCCTTGTGGCCACTTGAGAGTGTTCGAAATTTTTTCAACATTTTTAATCCTATCTAAGAGGTTTTAATATTTTTTAACAAGAGACTTTTTGCGTCTCTGATGGACTTATAATCTCTACGATTAGGTTTAGGACATAATGAATTGATTATAAGTTCTCTGTCCGAATTTTAGCCTTGTAGACGCTAATAATTTCTAAGCTGTTTCACTATTTTTAAACAAGGATCTTTCGGCTTCTCTGATGGACTTTCAATCTCTACCACAACCTCTAGGACATATAATTAGATTATTTCAGCCTCTCTGATCAAATGCTAGCCTTGTATAGAGAGCGTTATGGTCATTTGAGAGTGTTTGGAATTTTTTCAAAAAGTTTAATAATTTCTAAGAGTTTTCAATAGTTTTTAACAGAAGACTTCTGGCTTCTCTGATGGAATTTCAATAGTTATGTCAACATTCAGCACGTCATGAAGTGCTTTTAGCTTTTCTGGTCATATTTTAGCCATGTAGAGGACCCGATGGTCATTAGAGAAAGTTTGAAATTTTTTCAAAATGTTTAATAATTTCAAAGAGGTTTCAATATTTTTTAAAAGGAGACTTTTGGCTTCTCTGATGGACTTCCAATCTCTACGTCAACATTCAGCACGTCCTGAAGTGCTTTTCGCTTCTCTAGCCAACTTCTAGCCTTGTGGACGACTTACTCGTCATTAGAGAAAACTTTATGGCCTTTTAGAAAGTTTAATCATTTTTAATAAGTTTCATTGTTTTTAAAAAGACACTTTCGGCTTCTTTAAGGGACGTTAATAGCTATAACAACTTCCAGCAAGCTTTAAATTATTATTATAAAGCTGGTGTCTTCTGCTCTGGTGGAGTTCTCTTACGAGAAGCTTTTGCCATCTTTTAATAATGCTCAAAGGCATTTTTGATGTAGGTTTTAAAGTTTTCCAACTTTTACAAAATTACAATTGTCTTTTTAAAAGGCTTTAAGCTTCCCTTACAGTAAGTTGGAGAATATTATTTTATTTAAGCTGTTTTCTAAAGTTTTAAACATCGTCTAAAAGAGACTTTAAGCAACTGTAAAACATTTTAAAGCTGTAAGGGAAACTTAGGATACACAAAATATTTCTTTCTTGATGTAAAAAGTTATTTGTTTCATTTCTTCCTGAAATCATTATTCACCGATGTCGATATACGGACGACATAGTTCATAGTATACTTTCACATGCCAATAAATATTTAACAAATCGTTTTTTGAAACAATGCCAAAACTTGTTTTTCGTTTAATAATTTACATAAATTGCGAAATTAATATAAATAATTTTAGCTTACATGAGTACAAATGGAACTTACAACATACTCAGAGTGGATTGGAGCGAATTGGGTACAATGCCTTGGTACATGGAGGCTAAAGATAACGTTAGAATTATGGCAGTAGCGCTGACGAATTTTCTAAAATTTTATCATGAAACAGGCGAACTACCAATTCAAAATTTACATATTATTGGTATAAGTATAGGTGCACAAATTGGTGGTCTTATTGGTAAAATGATTGGAAATGTTGAAAAAGTTCCAAGAATAACTGGATTAGATCCAGCATATCCTTTATATTCGGAACACGGTATATAATAAAATTGATAGTTCTACACTATTTGTGATTAAATTATTTAAATTTAAGATACAAACGAAAGGATAAGTCAAAGTGATGCTAATTTCGTCGATATAATTCACACGAGTCCAGGTGTGTTCGGTTTTCCAATTTCGATAGGACACGCGGACTTTTATCCGAATTATAAAAAAGGAGGTCAACCTGGATGTGACTTGTTGAAATATACTCGAATGGGTGGTATTTTTGAATATTGTTAGTATAGTTCGTTTAAGTGATTGAAATCGAATTAGTTGTTGCTTTATTATAGTTATGTGCGATCACCTACGATCGGTTGAACTTTATGCCGAATCAGTGGTTAATCCAACAGCTTTTCCGGTCGTTGAAATGAATTCGGGGAGCCGTAAAGCTCGCGTTTCTAATAATGACGGCGATGATAATAAGTCTTTTATGGGATTTTCAGCTGATAAAAGGTTGGTATATTATACAGGGTGTTAATAAAAGAAATTGCAGGTCTTCTAAACTATTGAGTTTTGGATCCAAGACCAATACTTTTTTTTTCTTTCTGATATCACCCTATAAAACCTCGAAAGCTTTTTACTAACACCCTGTATAGTGGTAAACATTTAAAATCAGTTAAAAGAAATTTTAACGTTTGAAAAGTTTTGTGTACTCAAAAGTAATGTTTTGGAACAGTTTCTATAAAAAGTTCTATAAGTTCTATAAAAAGACAGGTTTTTCGTACAGTAACTTTAGATCAATTTGACCTCAAAACTTACAATTTAGCATGTGAATTTTCTAAAGTACGGCTAACATAATCCTAAAATTTAAAAAAATGCATGGTGTTAGAGGACGTGTGTGCATCCAACAATTCCAAAAGTGCATAAACGCCTGATACGTAGGCAACACTAATCACACCATAATGCAATCTCATAAGTACTGCAAGAGAGATTTATGTTGGCGAGGAGTGCTTATACCTAAATCGGTATTTATCCCCACCAACGCAATAGTAAACGTATTTAAATTATTAAAGGGGCGTGGCCAAATCTGTGCGAGCTTATCCTTACCGCTCGCCATCAGGGATCTCTGTTGCAGTAATTAATAAAGTAATGCACATTAATAGTTATTTAATCAACTAGTGTGTTAATAAGGCCGATTAATAATCGAGACATTTTAAAGCGCGAGAGTAGCGAGCGCTTTAATTGTTGAGATTATTAATCGGCAATTAACACACACGAGTTAATTACTAAATTTTTCCGTCGATCGCTTTTCATTAAATTTGAGAAAATCTAATTTTATTTTATGACAAAAATGCAAGTTTTCAAAAATATTCTACAATCAAAGGTACCATTGAAAACAAAAATGACAACTAATGTCACAATTTTAATGCAATTTTGGTGTGATTTGGTTGCTTATACCATAATTGATCATTAATAGAAAATTGATCATTAATAGGGGTTATTAATGATCAATTTCTTATTGCTTAATGACATGCATTAACAATCGATCGACGGAAAAACCCATTAACGCCCAGAGTCGTCATATGACGACAGAAAAAAAACTGTTTTTATGACCTTTTGCAACTTTTGGTTATTTTAATTTTTGTGAAAACAAAATTTTTTTAATTTTGTGCTTGGGCGTTAAAGTCATTTCGCAGTCTCGGCACCTCTGCTAATATTGCCCTCACCAATTAACTCATTCGATATACAAAAACTCTGACGATGTGGCAAGATAACAGGACTTTTTCGTGCGTATTAAAATTGATCTAGTTTCCCGTTAAACCGGAAGTAAAGTATTAAGTGTTTGGTATAATCAAATAGCTAATTTTGCTATATTTTAAAATATAAAAAAATATACAGAGTGTTCCATTTAAATTAAGAAAGTTGCTCTTATTTCCGGTCAAACCGGAAGTCAAAATATAAAATGTTTGAGATCATGTAACAGCTAATTGTGCGAGTTTTAAAAATCTTTAAAAAGTAACAGGGCAGGGCGCTCCTAAAAACTTTTAAAATTTTTCTAATTTCCGGTTTATCCGGAAGCGTTTGGTTAACCGAAAATAGTGTTAAATAATAGATATTTATGCGATTGATACATTAACCAATTTTCAAGTTTTTACTTTTATTATAAAAGAAATGACAGATTTTTGGACATTTGACATTCAAAAAAATTATAACTCCGGTCCTGGAAATTTCTAAGGAATAAAACACGTGACATTTATATGAATGTCCCAACAGTGCGTCTACGTAATATCGCCCCTTTGCATTACTAAAAGGTCACAAAAAATTTAAATGTATCGGTATATTTATTGTTCTAGACTAAACATACACCTTTTAGGGCTGATTCTACAATAACGGTTCAAAGCGAGAATAAGGTATATGCATTCTTAAAATAAAACAAGTTTTTACAATAACTTAAATCTATTTTATTCTCGAAATAGCTTATTCTGGCTTTATAGCGTAATTTTAGAATCGGTTCTTACTAATATTTTGGCTTTTACCTAAAATTTGAAAGATTTCTCTAATTTCCGGTTAGACAGGAAGCGTTTTGTTAAGCGAAAATAGTGTGAAATAATGGATATTTATGTGATTCATACAATTACCAATTTTCAAGTTTTTACTTTTACTAAAAGAGAAATGACAAATTTTTGAACATTTGCCATTCAAAAAAAATCACAACTCCGGTTCTGGAAATTTCTAAGGAATAAAACGCCTGACATTTATATGAGTATCCCAATAGTGTGCCTACGTAACATCGTGTCTTTGCATATTATACTTTTCGGTATAATAATTTATTGTTCTAGACTAGAGTTACATCTCTTAGGGCCGATTCTACAATAACGGTTTAAAGCGAGAATAAGGTATTGTACATGGATTTTTAAAATAAAACTAGTTTTTACAATAACTTTAATCTGTTTTATTTTAGAAGTAGCTTATTCTGGTTTTATCCTGTAATTTTAGAATCGGCCTATACAAATATATTGACTTTTACAGGGTATTCGATTTAAAATTTGATGTTTTAAATGGGATTTAGATTATTACTTATATAACTTCCACTTTCGATTACTATCAAAATGATGTAGTGGTTGATGGAGTCGAGTATTGGTCTTTAGACTAGACCAAAATGGTATACATTTAATGCCAAAAACAAAGCCAACTTGGTTCGCTTACTGTGACGACGTCTCAATTTTTTTCCTTATATCTTAGTGTGCTGTGGCTATCTAAATTTCGTCTATTTTCTGATGCCAAACATTGTATCCGAATTGTACCAGTATATATTTATATATACTTTAATTTTTTTTCTTTACCGACACGTGACAATCTTGACAAATGAATTAAGATGAAAACGACGCGACGCCGACGTATTTATTGAGTTTAATTATTTAATTTAGCTACTAAATACATTTATTGTTCATTATTATTAAATATTTATTTAAAGAAAATTACTATTAAAATATTGAGTGTTCTAAAAGTCACGTGTCGGCATAGAGAAGAAAAGTTTACCTACTAAACTCTAGACCAACAAAAAAATCTTTTTCGTTTGTTGCCTATCGTAAATTTATGGTGACTTTGATTTTTTAATTTTCGACTCCGATGTTTCTCTTGTTACCTACCAAAGCATTTCTTTATTGTGATTTTCTGCCTATTAATCTGCCTGTACATTTATCCGTTCATCTATTCGATTGCCTGGCTGCTTGTCTTGCCGTTTGTTCGTCGTATGAAAAGCGGCTCACTTTGAACGCTTTTTGCATAAATAACTACAATATTGAGACCTAATTATTTCCAAACGAACATAAATAACTTATCTTATCACATCCATTAAATATGCTTCCATTTTCAAACCAAACGTTATTATATAATAAATAATTGATTTTATGTACCTTTACCCATTTAAACAATTTAATTACAAGTAATTAATAGATAATAAAATGACACTAATTTATTTTATTGTAATTAAATTGCAAATATGCAATAATTAATAGTTTAAATTGATTGATGCATGTTGTGTATACAGTGCGTCCCAGATTCGAGGCTCGCTAATGGAATTTCGAAAACTAATAAAAGGCTCCGACAGGCTATGCACAATTGAACAATAGTTTGTCGGAAGGATAGGACTATCCAACGTTTAACAGAAGCCTAAAGTTTAGATCCTGGAATAAGAGATACAGTAGTCTCAAAGAAAGAAAAACCCTCCACCTGACCTAATCTGCGCGAGGCGTGGCTTCAGAGCCCAATGTCAACAGTACAACACTACTGCGCTACTTTTTCAACAATCACTTGGTGGGCTATTCTTTCGTTGGTACTACTCTACGTCTCGTTTATAGTTAAATGCTAAATGAAATTGTGCGTAACCTGTCTACTCGGCCTTAAATGGGACAAATAGAAACGTTTTGGCCAACTTGATGCAATTTTTTATTTTCAAAAATATTCTACTGGTGAACTTCGAAGTTGGGACACACTATAACTATCATGTAAGATTTTAATTACATCGTTTTACGTTTTAGTACCACAATGGGTGACTTTATTTTGACTACAAATAATAAGAAACCGTATCGAAGCATTCAAAATGAAGAAACGTAATGTTTAATCGTAAATAATGATAATTTAGAATAATTTTAATTTTAAGATACAAAATAAACAATTTTAACGAGGACTTTTAAATATCTACTCCAATTTGTGTTCTCTTAAGCTTTTTAGTACTAATTGTGATCATTGGATTTGCCGTATACCTACAAAGAAACTCGCAAACTCAAATAATTGTAATATATTTATGCCCGGTTACATAAAAGAGAACTATATTTTAATCTTAAAATTATATTTGTAATCCTTCGATATGGCAACGTTACACAATATAACGTCAAAGTTTGACGTTTACTAATAAATATGTAAATCTGAGGTGCGGTTCTTTTTGTTGTTACAAACCTCAAACTTTGACACTTTTATTTCTTATTTTATTTATTTACTGTGAAACGTTGTCATATTTAAGAATTATAAATGTAATTCTCGGATTAAAATATAATTCTCTTTTATGCAAACGGTCATCAATATGCTAAAGATGAGAATTGATTACTATGGCTTCCAAAATATGTTTTGTCTTGGCAGCCACAAGCATCTATCTTCACCAGTCTGGGAGTTTGGAACTGACAAATGGATTTCGATTAGTGCTACGTATTAGGTTTGTTCCTACACAGCTCGAACTAGTTCGTAACTGGGCGGAGCATGCGCAAATTGAAATTTGTATTGCCAATTTCAATGTGCGCTTGCGCTGTTCAGTTCTGAACCGTTCTGAACTGGTTCGACTGTTTGTAGGAACAAACCTATTGTTAGTATTTGGATGCAGTTAAGCCTAAACTAGATTTAAAGTCCACAAGAGGACCCATAATGGTGGGTTTTGACTTGTAATTACCAAAATAAGCACCAACTCTCTTGTTAGAATTCTAAAGTTTAAAATAGTTTAAGAAGTGATAGGCCTGGAAGACTAATAGGGGGGGGGGCGTACATTTTATAATTTAGAATCCAGAAGTTGTACAAATGTAGTCAATAAACAGTTTTCTTAAGGAATGGGTAGGTTAAGATTGCTAATCACTGGGAGGGTAACCCATAGATGCGTGTGTGCTGCAGGGTTACGCTTGATTACGATACATGATACCTATCTCAGTAAAAAGGACAAAAAATGAATGGTTTTCCCAAGCTATTGACATACCCCCTAACCTTCCGCTTCCCTCACCCGCATTTCTCATTGACACTTGAACATAGCCCGCTCAATTAACTAATACAAACACAATTCTCTCAAGCTGTATTAATCTATTACTGAAAGAGATGAGTTAGTTTAATGGGTTATATACCCATTATACAGCCTGTCCTAAAATTGCGGGGCACAAAAAGATCCACATATACTAGACATAAAATAAGGTCGATCTAACCCAACTTGCCTTACACAAAAGTCCTCGGCTACAAAGTTACAGCCCCTGAAAGAGGCGAAAAAATAATTAATTTTTGTGTTTTACATGAAAACGGTTTGAGCTAGAGTGTTCAAACTTGGCACCGATCGTTTATTTATTAACAGTAATACTTGAGAAAAATTACATAATGATTGCTTTAAAAATGGCGGAATACGGTGGGGTAAGGGGTAGTTTTCTATTCGTATTTTATTTGTACGTAACAAATTCGAAAAAACAGGTTAAGAATAGTCAATTAAATTTAAAAAGTCAACTTTTATGCCTCTTGTTTTATTTTGCTGAGATTAATCGTTTACGAGCAAAATGCAAAAAAACATTAGCTTCTGTATGGGGAAGCTACGATTGTCATAGTATAAATTAAGAAGTAGCCTTTGGAAAAACAATAATTTTAGTAGTATTTAACTTTAGAAGAAGGGTAAACCTTTGTATTAATGAAAACGGAGGCCACTTTGAGCACTTACTTTAAATTTTGTAATTTTTGTAATAAAATAAATGTTTTTCCAAAGGCTACTACTTAATTTATGCAATGACAATCGTAGCTTCCCCATACAGAAGCTAATGGTTTTTTGCATTTTGCTCCTAAACGATTAATCTCAGTAAAATGAAACAAGAGGCGTAAAAGTTAAAATTTTAAATTTAATTGACTATTCTTAACCTGTTTTTTCGAATTTGTTACGTATAAATAAAATACGAATAAAAACTAACCCTTACCCCACCGTATTCCGCCATTTTTAAAGCAATCGTTATGTAATTTTTCTTAAGTATTACTGTTAATAAATAAACGATCGGTGCCAAGTTTGAACACTCTAGCTCAAACCGTTTTCATTTAAAACAAAAAAATTAATTATTTTTTCGCCTCTTTCAGGGGCTGTAACTTTGTAGCCGAGGACTTTTGTATAAGGCAAGTTGTGTTAGATCGGCCTTATTTTATGTCTAGTATATGTGGATCTTTTTGTGCCCCGCAATTTTATAACAGGCTGTATATATATATTAATTTAATATATGAACATAACCTCAGATACACATAAATATGTTTTGTTAATTCTCTTCTTATGGAGTGCAAATAAAATATTTATTTTATTCTGTTTTTTTTGTATTAATAATAATAATAAACATTAATCATATATATAATATATATAATTAATCATTATAATAAAAATATTCTATTATTATTATTGTTTAATAGTATAGTATAGTATAATAGATTTAAATTCCCAGACTTTTTAAACTAAACTGCGCATGACGAATTTCGCCCTGCGCAGATTCAATTTGGTCCCCAGTAAAACTTCATATTACTGTTTCATTTATTTATTGAGTTCAGTGGTTGTACCTTCAAGGAGGCGATAGAGATTCCACAGTGTAGCTATTTAGATGATTTTACTTCATGAAAAAAAATCTTAGGTTAGATTAGATGAGTTTAGGTTAGGTTAGGTTCCCGAATGGACTGATGAGTTATTATACATCGTGAGATCAATCCATTCCCTACAACTGGGCAAGAGGAGAGGAGAGGAGAGGAAAGGGTTTTTAGTCGATAACTCCAGAGTGTTCACCTTCTCTGGGATGTCTTTCCTAAACCGCTCTAAAAAAAGGTTAGGTTACCTTGTGAACTAATGTAAAAAGAATCATCAATCATCTTATTTGGTATTTTGACTAATTCTTGAGAACCTAACCTTCCCCCATAATAAGCATTCTTCCTCATGAGCTCCAGAGCTGTTTACTCTATTAAAGTTTTAGAGGTTAAGATGTTTCAATTTCTTGAAAAACAAATCTTAGGTTACATGAGTTTAGGTTAGGTTAGGTTCCCGAGTGAACTCATGAGATACCATACATCGTGATACCAATCCATACCCGACAACTGGTCAAGAGAGAGGAAAGGGTTTTAAGTCAATAACGCCAGAGTAACCACCTTCTCTGGATCCTCGTTCCTAAACCTCTCTAAAAAACGATTAGGTTAGGTTTCTGCGCCATCTTGTGGACTAATGTAAACGCGATTTAAGAGTAGAATCATCAATCATCTTATTTTGTATTTTGACCAATTTTTGAGGACCTAACCTTCTTCCACAATATGCATTCCTCATGGGCTCTAAAATCGTCTGCTGTATTAGAGGTTTAGATGTTTCTATTTCTGGGGAAAATAAAGTTAGGTTAGGTTATGTTTTGTAAGCTTACGTTAGGTTAGGTAACTGTCCCATTTTGAGGACCTATGTAAACGCAGCTTAAGACAAGAATCATCAATCATCTTATTTTGTATTTTGGCCAATCCTCGAGAACCTAACCTTCCCCCACAATAAGCAGTTTTCATGGGCTTCAGAACTGTGTGCTGTATTGGAGTTTTAGAGATTTAGATGTTTATAATTCTCGGAAATAAAGTTAGGTTAGGTTATGTTTTGTAAGCTTTCGTTAGGTTAGGTAACTGTCCCATTTTGAGGACCTATGTAAACGCGGCTTAAGGCTAGAATCATCTCATTGGTTTTGATAATTTTTTGAGAACATTTGAATGTTTCCACGAGAAATTTGGCCGATGGAAATTCAAAAAATTGCATTTTTGATGCAGCCCAGTTGTAGGTCCCATTCAAATTAAGTTTTTTTTAGAATCTGAGTATTTTTTAATCTTCAACATTCGAGTAATCTGGCACTAATCTGTAAAATCTAAAAATTATTTTTTGACGAAAGTTTATGAAATATAACTCTTTTGTGAATAAAAGTAGCACAAGAAACCATCCAATTGTCGTGTATACAATACACAAAGTATTTTTATCTCCAAATAAATTGATTTTCAATACCGAAAAAGCTCTACAAAATAAAAACCATCAATAAGTAGCAAGCTATGGAGGTTGGAGGTAATCCATAAAATGGCTTCGGTTGTCGCGAGTTTAATTTCAATTAATCTTCAAGTCGAATCTCACAATCGATAATCGTACATAAGAACTAGATTACCAATAGTTGCTCTTAATTTAACTATTGACAGCATCTTATTTAATTCGTAGGAAATAAAACCTGTTAAACTTACTCATTTAAGGCCTTGCGACGAAGGTTGCATTAAATTAAAAATTTTGATATTCAAATTAACTATTTTATTCGTAGAACAGCACTCTCGTAAAGTCGTTAACAATGGTTTATTCTTGGTTTTTCTTTATTTTGTTACTAACATATTTAAATCCTGTAAAATTATCAAGTTGTGGTGAATTCAGAAGATTGGAAGACGATTATGAAAAAAATGTAAGATCTATTACGAAAGGTGGTTCATATATAGGCCAACTGATGTATTTACTGCTTCCAATTTATTCTGTTATGAGGCAATTGTCTCCTCAAACACCACAATATTGTAAAACTCATACATTAAACTTTGGTAAGTTCATTCAAATTTTTTTACAAAAACTGGTCGTGTGAAGTCAAAACGTGTGAAAAATTATTAACTTTTATTTTACGCTAAATTAATCAGTTTTGCATAATTTCAAGTATTAATAATTAATTAATAAATTACTAAACGAAGCGGAAGTATAAAATAAACTTGTAAATTGTACAGGGTGGTTCAGAAATGTATTTTGTGAATTTGTAAGGGCGGATGACGTCATTATGCGCCTCGAGCTTCTCTAAATACTTCCTAAATAAACTTAAAAAACTACCTTTTGGTGTCATTGAAACATGGTCAGGGCCTGCTAGTTTCTTAATTTTTATTTTTTCATTTCACTTTCTTTTATTTCTAATCAAGTTCTCGGCTTTTTGCAACGAAAAATGCAAGAAAAGTCTCCTGTACGTCTGCGTGTAACTGAATTTTGATGAAATTTTTTTAAATCCACGCTAGCAAACAAAAATTTTAAATATTTATTTTTTTAGGTAAAATTCTATATAAAATTAGTTTACGTCCGAGAGGATGTTGTGCTAATTGTTGCAAGGTTGATCGAGCAGAAGATTACATTCAAATTAAATTTGCGTTCAAAAATAAACAAATACACATAGAGAAGTTGTCTAGGGATAAAGAGAGAGGAAGGCTTGTGGAATTGGGTGTTAAAAGAGAATTACCCACGGTTATATACTTTCATGGATTTGGATCGAACGGTTTCGAAGGCACAACTGGAAAATATATTATTAATGGTAGAGTTAAAATATAACTTAAAAGCTTCAATACCCGGTTGCATAAAAAAGAATTATATTTTAATCCGAGAATTAGATTTATAGTCCTTACGCTCGTTGCATAAAGGCGAATTATATTTTAATTCGAGAATTAGATTTATAATCCTTACGCTTAGTTGCATAAAGGCTAATTATATTTTAATCCGAGAATTGGATTTATAATCTTTAGATATGGCAACGTTACGCAATAAATTAATAAATAAAAATTTGACAAATTGTATTCACACTTTAATACAAAAAGAACTTTCATTTACAAACTTCAAACTTTGACTTTACCATATAAAAGGATTATAAATCTAGTTTTCAGATTAAAATATAATTCGCCTTAGATATGGCAACGTTACACAATAAATAAATAAAAATGTCAAAGCATGACGTTTCACAATTAGAAAATCCAAGCCACGTGACAAAACATGGCGGCTGGTGGGAACACAACGGTCAAAGGATGTTCGTTAGAAATTAGCATTGTGCACGTCATAAATAACCTAATAATAATTCCACCAACGGCCATATTAGATTTGATTTGACAAGTATCTGGATTCTCTAATTCTAATTCAACACAAAAAGATTTTAACCTCAGATTTTAATATTTATTTACTAACGTCAAACTTTGACATTACATTGTGTAACGTTGCCATATCAAAGGATTATAAATTTATAATTCTCTTTTATGCAACCGGGCATAAAGTTCTTATATTTCGTAATACTGCATTTAATCTATTTTTGTGATTGATGATAATGTCTAAATGAATTTCATAGTCGCTAGTAAGAGCTTCCCACCTGTTAAAAATTAATCCACGTGAGATGTTTTTCTTATTGCGTCTTCTATTTTCTAAAAATGGAGTGGAAAGTTTAGGGAGCCATAAATGGGAAAATAGTGAGGAAGGTTCTCACGAATTAGTGAAAATCAATAAATTCTAGCCTTAAAGTTTGTTTTCATTGGTTTACAAGGTCCAACCTAAGCTAAGCTTCCCTAAACATAACCCAACTTTTTCTTCTGAGAAATGGCAACATCTAAATTGCAGTAGCGTAGGGCTTTTACCTTCTTCAGGGACATACAATCCATTAATCTCACTCCCCTCGTCCAGTAATGGATTGCATCCGAATTTAGACAAATCAACTGAGTAACTTCCTGCGAGAAAAACAATAGATCTCCATAATAAAATAAAAAATTGAACGTTGCGACGCCTGGCGTCGATGTGATAAAATGTCGAGTTTAGTATCATATGATAGGTCTTTTAACGTTCTGAAAATTTCCCCCAAATTTTTTTTCCAAAAAAAATCTATTTCAAACAAAAGTCAAAAAACTAAATTGCAAATAAGTTCTTTTGCATTTCTCGGTAACTATTTTGAATTTTGAAATTTTCTAAACGAATTGTTAAAGCCTTAATTTGGCTCTGTAAGGTGAGAATCGCAAGTGGTAATAAAGGCCATAAAAGATTTTTAATTTCCACCCCTTTTCTTCCCATTCTTTGGACTTCTCATGAAACACAGTCAGCAAGAGTCACGTAGGTTCACCTGTTTAGCTGTTTCTTTTAACGAAACGCAGATAAAAGAGCTCAAAATCCAAATGGTTGATGAGAATAAATATTAATGGCAACATTTTAGCTTATTTGAAGAGAAAAGAAGAGTACAATTTACTAGAGGTAGATTGGAGCGAATTTACCGCCTTTCCTTGGTATGTAGAAGGACGAGATAATACTAAACTTGTAGCGAAAGCAATGGCGGATTTTTTACTATTTTACCATAATACTGGAGAACTACCGCTACAAAATGTCCACATAATTGGTTTAAGTTTAGGTGCACAAACAGCTTCCCAGGTCGGTAAAATGATCAAACACGTGTATAAAGTTCCAAGGATTACAGGTTTAGATCCAGCTTTTGGACTTTACTCCTTAATAGGTAAAAACGCCAAAAATTAAATTTCTATTCTAATAAATAAGAATTTAAGATAAAGCTGATAGGATGTGTGAAGATGACGCTGATTTCGTCGACGTTATACATACAGATCCGGGTATTTTGGGCTTTCCATATTCAACGGGACACGCCGACTTTTATCCAAATTATGATAAAGTGGGTCAACCTGGATGCGACTTTAACACGATAATGAGTCAGGGAGAGTCATTAGCATTTAGGCTAATTATATGTAACCATATGCGCTCTCTAGAATATTACGCCGAATCGGTCTTTAATCCAAAAGCTTTTCCCGCGTATAAAATAAATTCCAATAACAAAAAAAGAATTTTCGTGAAAAACGCTTTTATGGGGTTTTCAGCTAATAAAAGGTTAACTGGACGCAAAAATTAAGTTTTTATTTCTTTGACTAATTTGTGGTGTTTTAGTTTCACAATGGGAAAATTATATTTGACAACTAATGGTACAAAACCTTATGGAAGAACGCCATCTTATGAACCAAAACGTTCAACCATAGGTTTATAATTATTAGAAAAAACTACGCTTTCATAAAATGACATGTTGGGTACGGTGCTGCAAAAAGAAGAGAGTTCTAGTTGTGCAATCGGAATTTAGATAACATAACCTAACGTAACATAAACATTTTAGTGTGCAATAAAGCAACCATTTTGTGCTTTTCAGACTTTGCAAGTCACCATTTCCATCGTCCGCTCAAAGTATATAGATACATAGTATGTCATTGAGCAGCTTTTGTGGTGGGAGAACTACGTCAGCTGGTCTAACCAGAATGTTAGACATAACGCGACGAGGGTGTTTTGTACACAACTGCTCTTCCCAGTTGACGTCATGCGCCTCGACGAATTTCGTACACCAGAATGGCACAGTATGTTATCTATTCACTTGGCGTCGGCTAACGAATTGCTGATAATGGTAATCAGTGGCAGTAGCTTAGTTAGGGTATCTGACAGTAAGTAAAAGTTTATGCCCTGACGTAGTTATTTTCGCAACTCCTGCATTGGAAATTTTGATCTGCAAATAACTTTGCTGTAGCATCTGATACTTCCGGCATTTCAAGGTAATCACCACAGATAAGCTGAAACGTATCTTATGTGAATTTCCGTGAAACAAAGAAAATGACTTATCTTGCTCCACGCCCCCTTACTTTAAAATTATTCAGGTCCGTTTGTACCACTTTCTTTTAATTAAATTTGCCTTAGCTAAATTTGGGTTTTGTGACAGTTTTTCCATGAATATCTATGTATCTTATGTACACGCAAATTAACTCAAGTTAAATTTGAGAGAAAGTGGTGGAACCGGACCTTAGTCTAAAATTATTTCTTGCATGAATATATTCACATAGTAACTTTTATAATAATTTTAATATTTTGGGTTGATCGTCTATAAAGACTTTATTTTTGAATAAATAATTAAACTGTTTTTAATTTTACCATGGATGAAACAGGTTCATTGTAACACAGATCTTACGATCGAGTGTATTGTTATGCCTTCGACGTTGCTCAAGTCGAAGACAAGGGGAGGTTCGTAGCGATTAACAAACAACAACAAACACTTGTAAACAAAATAAAAATGTATATTTAAAACAAAAATAAAATATTCCAAATAATGTAAAAAGAACGTAAATAAATGACTTCTTCTCGTTCCTGGTTGTTCCTTGGCACAGCAACGGCTTCAAAGAACCATTTCAAGGGAACTCGATGACGTGCAGTTGGCCCGAAGGCCTGACTAGCGGGAGGGAGGCGATTAGCCCGAAAGCCTGACCGCAAAGGATGACGTGTTGTTGGCTCGAGAAGCCTGACCAACGGGAGAGAAACGATTGGCCGAAAGATGTGATTGGCTCGAGAAGTCTGACCAATGAGAGAGAAATGATTGGTCGAAAGGCCTGACCGTTGAGGGATGTGTAATTGGCCCGAGAGGCCTTACTAACGAGATAGAAACGATTGGCCGTAAGACCTGACCGTTTAGGGACGTGTGGTTGGCCCGAGAGGCCTTACCAACGGAAGAAAAAACGATTGGCCGAAAGGCCTGATCGTTTAGGGACGTGTGGTTGGCCTAAAAGGCCTGACCAACAGGAGGAACGATTGGCCAAAAGGCCTGACCGTGGAGATGACTTGTGGTTGGCCTGAAAGCCTGACCAACTGGATTGATGTACTGGGGTAACCGCGATCACCTTAAACCCTACATCTGCAGCTTATAATAGCTGCTGGTGCAGGGACGCCAGACCATCAACTACCCGGCGCACAAAGGGATAACACTAGACACAATAACGCATAGGGTATTGTATTAACACGGACGGTCATGGACTCCCTTGAAATTGATGCACGTCAAATATTTATTAATTCTCCACCACCAAGTTCTTAGCACCAATTAGGACTTAGCTTATTATTTGGTGGGAGCGTACATCTTACTCCTTACGTTTCGTACTCGTATCTCCGATTATCAACAATCTTCTACATAAGTGCTTTTTATGCGATTATGTAGGTGAGCGGATTATGTATTATGATGCGGGCTTACAAAAGGCATCGAATGGTATAAATTTCGGGGTGTACGTGAATTATAAATAATTTTAAACAGCATTTAAAATAATAATTATTTTAAGTGATTTTAAAATTACTAAAAAGGAATGAAAATATTAAGGACGTTAACAATAAAAATTAAAATGATGAAAAAAAATATTTGGGATACCTGAAGGGCCAAAAGGAAATTAAAATAAAAATAATTTTACTTTACCGCTGCGATGAAATTTAACTGGGATGACCTCGAGCATTAATTTACACTACGCTAGGTTGTAAACGTCGGATAAAGATTTATACAATTGCATCGCAGATGATACCAAAAAAACGGAGGATTTGGTAGTTGCTGGTGGATTACCAGCAGAAAAAAAAGAAATTATTTTATTGATTGTTACATATTGCTGAAAAGAGAAAAAAATAAGCATTTTTTTAAGTTAAAATAAAATAGTGTTTGTATTTTAAAAAAAGGTAAGTTTGTGTCATATCTTTCAAATTAAGCCCTAAAAAATTTTTTTCTACGCCACTGACTAAAGCTAATAAATATCTATTTTTTTAATTTAAACTATTTTTTTATATTTCCATTCCTTTAGAAGTTATTATCAAAAGAAAAATATAGACTTTTTCACTTTTTACCTCATATCTAGTCGGCTATGATAAATTTTCAAAACCTAATTACACTTTCAAAATAGGCTCACAAAATAGGAAAACTTTCCCTATTTAACCGACTTATTAGGGATAACACAAAGTTTTAAAAAGAACCAATATACGAAAACAATAAAACAAACAAGCTTTGTCTATTATATTATTAGTTAGATTTCTTTAAACATAATTAATGTATAAATAATGAAGTTAATTAACAAACTATTGCGGGTCATTCACGTTCGCACTTGCTTTGAGTCAAGCCTGCAGGTGAACAGTGCGCGCGCAAATGTGAAGTGGTACTCCACAACAAACTATTCAGGTAAATACGAAAGTATCATTTCACATTTGCGGGCACACACTGTTGGCCTGCCTAAAGGCAAGTGCGAACGTGAATGGCCCGCATTAGAACTCATTTTTACACATTTGCTATTTTGATCTGATAATAATCCTTGCAATTTAAACATATAAAGCACTGCTCATAACTCGCAAACAAATTCAACACTGCATTTAATTGAGGTTCTTACGAGTTTATTTAAAATATGGCAACCGAAAACTGCAATGATCTAACAAATATAAAATATATTAAAAATGTTTTAAATGATACATCCAACATAGATTGGACTTGTAAAGAGCAAATTTTGGAATATTTAAATGGTTTAGAATCAAAATCTAAATGGGCTCTCAGCAGTAAGTTTTATTATCTTTGTGATTGTCAAAACATTTAATTACCGCCCTTTGAGTGTTTAATTCAGGCTCAATTCCTCCAAATCATGGACAGCTAATCAACTTTGGAAATTTTGATCAGTGCTTAGATGTTAAATACGATAATGGAACAAGTGGTGATATAAAAGGAAAATATTGTATAGGGTCATTTCTTAATACAACAAGGGACTCGATTCTAAATTATTCTGTAAGAACCAGTTCTTATAAAAAATGTATAATAACTATTTTGTTTCTAATACTTCAGAATTCCGATCAAAATGTTCACTTGGCAGCGTGCGTTCCTAATGACTGCTCAGCTACTGATACAGAGAAATTCTTTTCCATAATGGGAGTTAACCTCAACTTTACCGAAAATTTGTGCCAAACCCAAAGTCAATTTCAAGTTACCGCATTGATGATTATCGCAATGTAAATATTTATGTACACCTAATTAATAACAAACGTACAGTGTAGGCCAAAAGTTATTTTACATCTATAGTACAGGGTGGGCCGTTACTACGGAATCGGTTGATATCTCATTTACTATATTACTTAGACGAACTCTATTAAACTATTTTTAAATAATAAAGCCTGCCGAATAAGAGAAAATTCGTGTCTATTATACAAGGTGTTCAAAAACTGCAGGGCAATTCCAAACTTTTTTATTTTATATGAAACACCCTGTATATTTTTAGATATTTGGATTCCCTATGATATTTGTAATCAAATTGTATAAGGTTCAATGCACTTATCACTAACTGTTCTGGAGCTATTGTCACTTTGACGCCGAAATGGAGTGTACATTAGAGCCATGATTTCAGGGCTGTAATCAATATTTTTTATATCTTTTTATTTGATGGGCTATAATTTGTGTATTTTCACAAATTTAGTATCTAATTTTTACCAGGAATCCAAATATGTAAAAATATATAACGTGTTCCATTTGAAAAATTCAAAAAAAATGACATTTCGTTTAAATTAATCAACGTGTATTATTAGTATGGCGCGTTGTGAAAAAGTTTAGCTAGTATTTTATAAGTCGACTATTATGAATGATCGGTGGAACGAACAGATTTGAAAATATTAATTACATGCTTGGCATCATGGCTCTAAAGTAAACTCCATTTCGGCATTAAAGTGACAATATCTCACTATGTAAATGTCATGGGGGATACGAATGTGTAAAAATATACAGGGTGTTCTATTTAAAATAAAAAAGTTTGTATACGCCCTGCTCTAACTGAACACCCTGTGAAAATGAGACTAATTTTATCTTATTCGTCAAGCTTTAATAGAATTCGTAGAAGTAATATATGAGCTATTATCCGATTCCGTACTAATGACCCACCCTGTATAATATCTAGAGTTGGACAGTATTATCGATATATTTGATGAATTATTATCTTATATTCGAGGTGAAAGTATCAACAATTTTGTATTAAAGATCCTGATTAGAGTAATTAAGTATGTAATTAACTTCATTGTATCCAGATATTTCTCTAACACTATATAAAAAACTAAAAACTTGACTATCAAGTAGTACATACAGGCAAGTACAACGGGTTTGAGAATTTCAATTTTGTATAAAAAATTTCATACATTTTTAACAGCTTACAACTTTCTAGAGCAAATTTTAATGGATTCGGTGTCATCGGATACGTATCATTGATACAGGTGTAATTAAACATTATTGACATTAGGGGAGAGTGGGGTATAATGATCCCTCTAAGAAAGAATGCCGCATAGAGGAACTAAAGTAAGTGTTAAAACAGCGGATCTTTTTATAAAAGAAAGAGTATAGTTTACTTAAACTTTTGGCAAGGTCATTTGGGTCAAATGATTAAAGGGCTTTTGTAACAATGGACATAATGCTCACCCAGCAAAAGGATCATTTTACCCCAAAGGTGAGGATAAAATGATCCTGGGATCATTATGGACTACGAACAGGAGATTAGGGAAATAACACTATGTAGATTTAATACAAAATTTAAAAAGCTCTTACCTTATATTAGTGTGTAAAAAAAGAAACAAACGAAAATATCCGTTATACGAGAGTCTAAGAACTTACTACATGAACAACACGTAATTTATTGTAAACAACTTAAACTATGACATTCTGCCACGGCAACCTAGATGACACCTTTGGTTTCTTTAATAATTGGTGGGATCATTTTACCTGAAGGGATCATTATGCCCCACTCTCCCCTATTTTCAAATTAATTCAAAAGGATAAAAGTACCGAGTATCTTGTATCTCTAGAATCAAAATTAAAAGAATCTCGAATCTACGATAATGGAATTAATTAAAATTGATGGCACCTTCAAGTGTAAAGTTACTTGGATTTTTGCTCACACCTATTTCTCATTTTAGACTAATTTTTGGAACAATTTTTGCCGTCGTTTTAGGAAGCACCTTTTATGATTTAATCTACGATAAGAAAGGTAAAAATGGATTTATATCAGTTCCGAGAAAATTAAGTGACTTTTTTAGAATCTTCAAAAACTTTAATAATTAAATTATCGATAAGAACAAACTACAATAAAATATTTACTCCGGCAACACAAAATCAAATTTCATGTCTACATGGATTAAAAGCAATAAGTGTTCTTAGCATTATATTAATTCATGTTTTTTTAAATCAAACTCGTTTTATCGTCACAAATCCAGGATTTGTGCAAAAAGTATGTTAAAATGCTCTCGAATTTTTTATTGTCTAACAATTAATTTTTAGTGGTCACACGAATTTTTTGGTGCGTTGGCCTTAGCTGCCGGGTTTCCATTTATCACATTTTTTGTAATATCTGGATTTTTAACTGGACACAGTTCTATGAAATCGATAGAAAAAAATGAAGAATTTAAAATTATATATTATTACCTCAATCGGTATTTAAGGTTGGTTGGTAATTCAACTATCAGAACTTCAACTTCTTCTAATATGTATTAATTCAATTTTTTGCAGACTTACCCCCACTCTTGCTGTTGTTGTTCTTTTCTACGTTAGTTCTTTGTCGACTATCGGTTCAGGACCTCTTTGGCCAAGTGCACTTATTCCATTTCTAGTAACTCCTTGTTACGAAAAATGGTGGATGACCTTATTGTATATTCAAAACATTTGGATGCCTTATTCTTACGTAAGCAAATTAATTTGCCCAACTAATTAAATAATTGAGCAGTAGGTAAATGAATTTGTTTTCAGTGTATCATTCAATCGTGGTTCCTCACTCTCGACATGCAATTTTTTGTATTATCACCTTTACTAGTCTATGTTTTAAGGAAAAAAGAAGGAATATTTTTGAAATTAGCCATAGGTGTCATAACTGCATGTCTCGCCTACACTATTTTTGTAGTTTTATACTATCAACCAACTGATCAACCACTGTATGTTTTATCATATCTTTCTATCAAATCGCTGATTAAATATTAAATTATAGGAACATTACCATTGAAGCTAATAACTATTTTAAATTCTCCTTAATAATTAATGCACCGGCGTGGTTAATAGGCTATGCATTAAGTTATATTGTACAAACAACTAATAAAAACATACAAATAAGCAAGGTAATTAATAATAATCATTGCAGAACTTCCTCTACACAATTTCTATTCATCTAGGTTTTGGTTATCACTCTATGGCTATTATCGATTTGTATATTATTCGTATGGATTTATGTCAATGCAATACTATCAATGGGCGCTGTTTATAAAGGCTCTCTACTATCGAGCGTATTTTGGAGCTTTTATCAATTAACTTGGTCTCTCGCTATTGCATGGATGATATTTGCTTGCATATTTAATTATGGAGGTTTGAAAATGAAACCAATAAAAATTTTATTCTACTTTTTGAATTTTAGGTATAATCAATGACTTTTTATCTCTTCCTCCATTTCAAGTCATCGCAAAGTTATCTTATTCCGTGTATCTACTTCATTTTGTAATTAATTTTACTATGTTAGCGGAATATAGATATCCTATAACAATAAGTTACTTTAAAACGGTATTAATTTATTGTTATACTACTTATTAAATATTTATTTGATTATTATTTCAGTTTTATGATTACTGCGTTACTTTGGTAATAACACTTTCTTTATCTTTGCTTTTAAGTTTATTCGTTGAACTACCAAGCTTAGCTCTAAGCGAATATCTCTTGAAAAAGAACAAGAAGGTAAGTTCTACTGTTATTTTAATCTTTTAAATTTTAACGTAAAAAATATGTTTTAGGAAAAATCAAGTGAAATGTTAATAATACGTGTAAATTTAGAGCAACAGCCTTTGCTTCCAAAAAGCTAAATAATAATTTAATGTCATTATTAGTTTATTGCTTCATATAATTTGAATTAGTGGTTAAATAATTAAGGTGTAGGACGAAAACTTTATATTTTGGCTACACAACACCTTTCTTAAATTTTTTTAAAAACAACGGATGTGGCCATACGAGGAACTTTTTCCTGTTGTATTTTTTTGTGCTGTGCATTTCTTTAAAAGTTTATAATTTGAAATTTTCTTTAATGTATTTCATTTATAAGATATCAAATTAAATTTTAATAAAAAAAAATATAAAATTATAATTTGACGGACAGGAAAAAGTTCTTCGTATGGCCACATCCGTTGTTTTTTGTGTTAAATTAATAATTCCAACAACAATTAATTAATAATAATAATAAAATACACCTGTTGTATGATTTTTTTGTGCATTTCTTTAAAAGTTTATAGTTTAAAATTAAACGGAATTAAACTTTTGCGTGTAATCAGAATTTTTAGACATAAATTGTCTGCTTAAAATTTCATTTTTTATTTTTTTAAATTTGGCATAAATAGAAGTTCAAAATATACATTATTTTATATGTTCAGAAAGATAATTTTACGAGCTTTCAAAATATTAAGAAATATACAGGGTGTTCCATTTAAATTAAGAAATTTTATTCCATTTCCGGTTAAACCGGAAATCAAAATATAAAGTGTTTGGTATCGTGTCAAAGTTAATTTTACGAGCCTTCAAAATATTTAAAAATATACAGGGTGTTCCAAAAAATTTTGATATTGTTCTAATTTCCGGTTTAACCGGAAGCGTTTTGTTAACCGCAAATAGTGTTAAATAATAGATATTCATGGGATTGATATAAATATCCAATTTCAAGTTTTCATGTTTATTACAAAAGAAATTAGAGATTATTGAAGTTTTGACATTCAAAAAATCATAACTCCGAATCCGCATTATACAAGTCTTTTACAGTTAGATAGAGAATCATGTTGTCTATAACATATACAAATCTGTATAAATCAGCCGGACCAGTTTTTGAGAAAATCCATTTCTAAATTTTGCCCTACTTTGGCCCTTAAAGGTAGGCAATTTTGAAACAATTTTGAAAATCGACTTCTTTAGAACGAAAGCCCTATATTTTGGCTGTACAATGCCGTTTTAAAATTTTTATAATAATAATTACCGGCGAAGTTATAAGGGAGAAACCACAAAATGGGACAATCGTTCTATGGGCCGCCATTTTGAATTAAACAATTTGAAATTTTTTTTTCAATTGGGGCTTAGATATACTATCTTATAGCCAAGTAGAAACGAATTTGGCCCAAATTTGCAAATATGCGCCCAAAATAAACATTATGACGTAACCAATAATTATTATACAATAAATGAGGTATAGGTTAATATTTACGTAAAGAATAGGGCGTAGCCAATATCTTGCGTAGTACAGATGGAGGGAGCGAGTTCTCTCTCTCTCTGTATCTCTAAAATTGATGCGACCAGATGTTACCAAACACATTTTCGTTTCTGCGCATTGGCTCCGCCCTATTCATTACAAAAATGTCTTAGTATACCTTCCTATTTTTGAAATTTCGACTTTTAAAAAAATCATAACTCCGTTCCTGCGACGATATAGTTAATAAAATTTGCGACGTCTATAGAAAAGGGCTATGTTTATAACATATCCAAAAATAAAAAAAATTACCAGTAGACATTTTGAGAAAACTCATTTCAAAATTTTGACCTATTTTGGCTCCTTAAAGGTAGGCAATTTTTAAACAATTTTGAAAATCGATTAAGTTAAATCGAAAACCCTATATTTTAGCTGTACAATGCCGTTTTTAAAATTTTATAATAACAATTACCTCCAAAGTTATAATTGAAAAACCACAACATGGGACAATCGTTAAAATGGCACATATACGGACATTTCAGTTCAAAAAATCGAAAAAAACTTTATGCATTTTTTGAATCGGGGACTCGCAACGTGAAGAAGTGCAAATAAAAATTTTTATTATTATTATAATTTTTTTCTTGATTATAACAACTTTTTCTTGGATTGGAAAAAGTTAAAATGTATGAAATTGATAGTCCTGTAGAAGCTTGCTATAAGTGCAGAAAAAATAGAAATTTGTAATTTCGTTTTTCGACTGTAGTTTCAAAATGGCTTACTTTAGAAAAACATTCTCTGAAAAATTTTTCAGGAGATCAAAAAAGCTATCAAAAGATACCAAATTCGATTTTTTATCGCATCGAATTTTAACAAAAAAAGTGATAAAAAAATGAAAAGTAGAACGTCGCGACGTCTAGCGTCGATGTGATAAAAAGTCGAGTTTGGTATCTTTTGATAGCTTTTTTGATCTCCTGAAATTTGTTTCAGAAAATTTTTGTTCTAAAGTTAGCCCTTTTGAAACTCGAGTCGAAAAACGAAATTGCCAATTTTCATTTTTTCTGCGTTATCTCGGAAACTATTCGGTTTCTTAAAGGTTATCAAAATTCACAACTTTTTGCTAATTTAACCAATCTCGTAACACTTGCGGTTTCCTAGATCCCAATGTTAGTACCACTTAAAAAATCACCCTGTATGGATTAACTCGTTTCTCAAAAACTAACCAACAAATCAAAAATCTTATCTCTAGTTAAGTTTAGAGAAATCTTTTCCGATTCCGAAAATGTTTTTGTAATATTTTTATCGTCTCTACCCTTTCTCCTGTTCAGACTGTTTTTTCGCCTAGGCACGTTGCCTAGGCGAAAGTTGATTTTCTATAACTTTTATATTAATTTTCTTTTTTTAAGTTATATAAAATCGCCCTAAGCTCGACTGACAAACCGGCAAATAAGTGATAATGCATTTTCCTACACTTGTAATTAATCACAACAATGACATTTTTAATAATTATTGGATAAAACTTGTTACTTTTTAATTAATTATAAAATTATTTATTATTATTTTGAATTAAAATTATACCAGTTTATAAAAGATGATTTGTACAAATAAGATAGCGTAGGTTTATATTTTTCAAATCATGGCTTACTATTTTTATTTATTTATTTTGTTACTAATAAATTTTAGTTTCGTAAATTGCAACGAATCTCAAAATTGTGACAAAAATTTCGAACAAAAAATTAAATATTCGAAAAATGATTATGTGGGCAAAATTATAGTTTTGTTGAATCCAATTTTTAATAATTTTAAAAAGTTTTCTAGTCTTTCACCGCAATTTTGTCAAACTACCCCTTTCTTACTAGGTAAGCAAACTTTAAGCGTTTATAGTAATTTAACGAAAAGAATTATTTCAAGGTACAGCTCCGTTCAAATTTAGCTTACGTCCAAGGGGATGTTGTAGAAAATGTTGTTTTGTCGATAATGCAGATAACTATGTTCAAATTAAATTTTGGAATAAAAATAAAAAGGTTTTTTTATTAAAATTATCCAGTGAAAAACAGAAAGGGAAACTTGCAGCTTTTGGTGTTAAGAAAGAATTGCCTACGATTTTGTTTATTCATGGATTTGGAGAAAATGCTTTAGAAGGACGTCTAGCCAAATTGATGGTTAAAGGTAAATGTTTATTTTTGGACAAGAATTTGGTTGAACAAATTTTGTTATAATAGAAGTCATGAATTGGTGGGTGCAGATTCTGACCATCGTTCACTTTTACTCTACACGTGTCTAACAACGTTTTCTAATTAGCTAAGGCTTTATTATTTAGCGTGCTCGGGTGCTTAAAAAATATTTTTGGGATACCTGATGAAGCTCTTATAAAAAGAGTGCTTAAAGAATTTTTTGAGAGAGTAATAAGTGGTAATATACCTAAGCGGGTTTTAGACCGCATGTGATGTCACATTAACAAAAATGGCGGGAAATTCAAATTTGGAGGCAAGTGGGCGTGTAAATTTAAAAATGCAAAATGACATCTAAAAATAGGTGTGAAGTAGGGAATTTATTGGTGGTAATTTAGAGAGTGGGATGTGACGTCACATCCGGTCTAGAACCCACTTAGGTATGCTACGTACAATAGTAAAACTTTTGTAAATTTTTTATTTTAGCTTATTTAAGTAAAAACGAAAACTACAACTTTCTGCAAGTAGATTGGGGGGAGCTTGCATCTTTTCCTTGGTACGCAGAAGCACGAGATAACACTAAACTTGTGGCCAAATCCTTAGCAGATTTTTTTGAATTCTATCACACTACAGGAGACCTCTCTATTGAAAATTTACACATAATTGGTTTAAGTTTAGGCGCACATACTGCCGGACACGTTGGCAAACAGCTCAAAAAATTTCATAAAGTTCCAAGAATTACAGGTTTAGATCCAGCTTTTCCTTTTTACTCTTTAACAGGTTAAAAATGGCTAAAAAGAAAGATATTTTTTTAACGATGAAAATTTAAGATAAGACGGAAAGGCTTTGTGAAGATGATGCCGAATTCGTGGACGTTATTCATACAAATCCGGGTTATGCGGGAATTCCGGTTTCAATAGGGGACGCTGACTTTTATGTAAATCGCGATCAAAAAATTCAACCAGGATGTGATTTTAATACGTTAGCACAGAAGGATAAAATCGTGGATTTAAGTAAGTCACGCAAGTTATAAAAAAATATGTATACAGGGTGTTAAAATACTAAAGGGCATATTATGCGATCACAATCTAGTTAAAAATTCTTAATGTAGGTACATACATGGACTTTCAAATCAACCGTTTTCCTGTTAAGGGTTATCTTCTTTTTCGTTTATTTTATGGTGAGGATTTTCTAAAACATTAACAGCCTTTGGTAGACGTAAATGGATGTAAGTCAAAGGTGGTCATCGTTTTACATACCACGCGTCAATTTTTTTACATACGAGTTCAGATGCGCCATACAACTCAAGTACCTTTTCTACCTTCTTACGTTCATGTTTGGGGTAGGAAAATAGGGATAGGCCACACCCGTGGCATTGGGCTTGGATCTACTTCGCTTAGGGGAGGAAAGGGATAACTCAATCGCGCAACTAAATTAATTAATGTACGCCAGTTCCAAAAAAGCACCAATCTACAATAGTTAGAGATTATCTCTTTGACGAGGGGGCGATTGCTGTAGAGGACCCCGCTGATGGTGCTACAGCTACCGGAGAGCCTCGTTTGGTGAAGATAACTGTGAAAGATATCTAGAAGATAAATTGTTGGATGTGATGAGAGAGAGAACTCTGAGCGACATGGAGCACCTAAAGCGAGATCAAGTTGGAACTTGGAGTCGTCCTCTCTGATCGCTAAAAGGAGTAAACTGCCAAAAATTGCGTCAAACTAATGAGTAAGAAGACTGTATGAATTGAACTGAGAGCAATCTGCTTTTGAAAATACGAAGATGGGTTCAGTTATGGCGTTTACTTCTAAAGAATAATAAGACGCAAGGATATTTTTTTAAATAAATTATGTTTTGCTCTTATCTCGAAAACAGTTGATTTGTGTATAGTCTGAAAATACATATAAGAACTCGACTTCTATAAGTCAATAGTTACTCATCAGCTTATTCCAATACACAGTAATCAACCATATCGTAAATCAGACACCATCACCCATGGTGCGGAGACGATTGTTAAGTTCTTTTTTAGATATTTACCCGAAGCAGGTAGGTACACGAAAATACTCATCATTTATTGTTATATACTTTTTTTGTATTTTCGTCTATCTACCTGCTTCGGATAAATAATGTCTAAAAGGGTACCTAACTTAACAATCGTCACAATGGGTGATGGTGTATGATTTACGATAGGCTTGGTTATTGTGTAATTGGCATAAGCTGATGAGCAATTGTTGACTTATACGAGTTGGATTCTTATAGGTATTTTCAGACTATAGGAACGGTGGACCTAATGCAAGCCTTTTAAATATTTAACCCTGTTTTGCTTACTTGTTAAAACATTTTTAATAGTTTTTTGCGACCATGTTCGTTCTGTGGAATTATTTGCCGAATCTGTTATGAATCCAAAGGCTTTTCCCGTATTTACAGTCGATTCTCAAACCAAAAAACGAAACTTTGTTAAAAATGCCTATATGGGATTTTTAGCTAATAACAGGTAAAGGAATAGTTTGTTTATTTCTACATACTATAAAGACTAAAAATTATTAATTTATTTGTTCTAGTACCACTATGGGCGATTTTTACGTGACTACAAATTACGGAACACCAAATTATCGCCCTCTTATATAATCGCCCTCTTAAGTGTTTTTTTTATTTAAATGTAATAATTAATTAAATTATTTTTATTGCTTTAATATAATATGCTACTTTAGTTCAGAACAAACAATGGCTCTTAATTTTTTTATTAAAATGTACTATAAGGCAGTAATTAAATGAAATTTTAAAAAAGGTCCGAAATGTGACGTCACGAGATCAATGGACTGTCATAGCGACTCTCGTGGCATGACAAAAGGTTTACCGACAAAAGAATACTTTTTAAGAGGTATATGACCCAAGTCATATTTTTTGATTAATAAATTTTGTTTACTTACTATTTACTTACTAATAAGCTAATCCTGACACACTCTCTTGGTGTTTTCCTACTCTTTTAATTATAGCAATGACATTATTTTGTAATTATTGGAAAAACAACCTGTTGCTTTTTAATTGAAATAATATTAAAATTGATTATTACTATTAATACTAAATTCAAATTATACCAGTTCGTAGAAGATTTTTTATAAACAATTCACTTAGTTGTAGTTGTACATACAATTTTGTAAATAATGGTTTACTATGGTTATTTACTTTTATTTGTGCTATTAAATCTTAATTTTGCAAAATCATGTGACGAATTTCAAAATTTTGATAAAAGATTTAAGTCCATTTCAAAAAATGACCACTTGGGCTATTTAATTTCTTTAGCCTATTATCCGGTTCGGAATTTTGTAAACTTTCTTCCTCGACTACCACAATTTTGTCAAATTAATCCATTCTCATCCGGTAAGTTCAAGTATATTCATTTTAATTTTTCGTACAGTACCAGTACCGCTCAAATAGGTGCCGATTGTCAAAATAATGGCCAGATTGCACAGTTTTATCAAACAAACCCTTGGATGGGTGCCATTCGAGTAATTGCCATCACGCAGTTGAGTTGGTCTTTCTGCGAAGGACACGTTAAACAGTACCCGATGGTAGTAAAACGTCATGAAAGCTGTTATCATGAGTCATGACTCATGAGAGTGTTGTTGTCTAGTTAATAACACTACGTACGTGATGATTTTCGTGCTTTCATGACATAGACATGACTATCGCGTTTTCCCATCATCGTGTAAACCAGGCTTAATAGTATTTTAAAATAAAATATTGTTTTAAGGTGAAGTCGAATATAAACTTAGCGTACGTCCATTGGGATGTTGTAACGATTGTTGCATTGTTGATAATGCAGATAAACATGTTCGAATTAAATTTGTAAGTAAAAATAAAGCGGGTTCTGTAATTAAATTATCCAGTGAAAAAAAGAAAGGGAAACTAGCAGCTTTTGGTATTAAAAAGGAATTACCTACAATTTTGTCTATTCATGGATTTGGAGAAAACGGTTTCGAGACCAGTATAAGTAAATACATAACTGATGGTAAATATTTCTTAATATCTAAATCTAATTTAGGACAATCTTACTACATCGTTTTGAGTTAATGCTCCTAAAATTTGAAATAATTTCCATGTCTAGTTTACCCACAAACGGAGAAAAAGTAAACACTTTCGTTTACAATTTAGACCTTTTATGAAGCCCGGTCCTGTCAGTGTTTGTAGGAGTTTACTAAATCTAATTTAGGACAATCTTACTACATCGTTTGAGTTTATGCTCCTATAATTTGAAATAATTTCCATGTCTAGTTTACCCACAAACGGAGAAAAAGTAAACACTTTCGTTTACAATTTAGACCTTTTATGAAACCCGGCCCTGTCAGTGTTTGTAAGGGTTTACTAATTTTAAATTAACACAATCTTACTACATTTTCTGAATTTATGCTCCTAAAATTTGAAATAACTTCCATGTCTAGTTTACCCACAAACGGAGAAAAAGTAAAAACTTTCGTTTGCAATTTAGACCTTTTATGAAGCCCGGCTCTGTTAATGTCTGGGAATTTACTAAATCTAAATTAGGACAATTTTACCACAACGTTTGAGTTTATGCTCCTAAAATTTTAAATAAATTCCATCTCTAGTTTACTCACAAACGGAGAAAATGTAAACACTTCGTTTGCAATTTTATGCAAACGAATAAATTTGCAGACCTTTTTATGAATCCCGGTCCTATCAATGCTTGTGGGAATTAACTAAAGTTACTAAAAGGAACTTTTTTCATACTTTTAGCTTATTTAAGTAGAAAAGAAGATTACAACTTTTTGCTAGTGGATTGGGGTGATCTTACAGCTTTTCCTTGGTATGCAGAGGCAGTTGAAAATACGAAACTTGCAGCAAAAGCCTTAGCAGACTTTTTGGAATTTTATCACAAAACAGGAGAGCTACCAATTTCCAATTTACACATAATCGGAATCAGTTTAGGTGCACATACAGCTGGACATGTTGGTAAAATGCTCAAAAGCGTGCAGAAAGTTCCAAGAATAACAGGTTTAGATGCAGCTTTTCCATTTTACTCTTTAACAGGTAAAAATGAAAGAAAATTAAATTCCCTTTTTTTAACGACTAACATTTAAGATAAGAGTGAAAGGCTTTGTGAAGACGACGCCTATTTTGTCGACGTTATTCACACAAGTCCAGGATTTTTAGGTTTTCCAATTTCAATAGGGCACGCCGACTTTTATCCAAATCACTATAAAAAAAGTCAACCTGGATGTGAGTTTAATACTTTAGTACGTGCGGGCGATTTTATTGGTTTATGTAAGTTGGAACAGGAAAAATAAATTTTTGTTAAATAGTTGTTTACGAACAGAGTGCGGGATGACAATTTTTCCGCGTGAACGCAGTTTTAAAGCACGAGCTACGTAGGAGCGAGCGCTTTTATTATTGCGTTAACGCGGGAAAATTGTTTACGCATGAGGATTGCGCAATATTTTTTGTACTCATCGCTTCGAAAAAAACGCACTCTGTGGTCTACCGGGAAGCAAACTGTCAAAACCACATAGTTTGCATCACGGTGTAGTAGATCGGGAAGCAGTGTTTCCTGGAGTGCGTCAAACGTCACTTTCGAAGCAGTGAGTACAAAAACATTTTTAATACATAGTTGCGTGCGATCATGTTCGTTCTGTGGAGTTTTACGCTGAATCTGTTATGAATCCTAAGGCATTTCCCGTGTTTATAGTCGATTCACAGAGCCAAAAAAGACGCTTTGTTAAAAATGCCTATATGGGATTTTTAGCTAATAATAGGTAAAGCGGTGGTTAATTCCATAAAAAGTTTAAAATTATTTATTGATTCTGTTTTAGTACCACTGTGGGTGATTTATATTTAATTACAAATGGTAAAAAACCTTATGGAATGTCAAAGGATTAATCACTTTTAATCACAGATTAATGTTTTGTTCAATTTTTTTAATAAACAGATTTTTTAATATACTAGTATGCCTAGCAAGCTCTGACGAGTTCCTTGTTGCATTTTTATTTTTTCTAATGCACTAAGACCCGTTTGCACACCTATCCTTTAACTCTTAGAATATAAAACATACAGAAGGAGGGTTACCAACCGTTGCATATAAGAGAAAATGCGACAGAAATTACATTTTAGAATTCCATGGATGACTCATTCATTCATTCTTCAGAGATTACATTATCATTGACTGTCATGATCTTTCCGTATAATCCCTATATGGATGGCGTTTTGCAACCAACAAGTATGTAGGTAGTTTTCCACAAATTAATAAAACACGCGATAATGTTTTTTGAAAACAATATTTTTTAATAGATAGTATCACCATCTCCAAGTATTGGTTAAATTAATTTTGCTTGTTGAAGACATTATAAAATGACATTTTAACATGAAAAGGTCAAAAAAATAAAGTGTAGGTTAGCTCATTGTTGCAAAACGCAATCCATATTTATTCGTTCATTGCGAACCAGATTATTAGCTAAATGATTCTTTCCTGGTTGAGTAGGGGGTATTTCTTTATTCAGTGGCACACGTAAATATTCAGCCATTAAAACTACAAGCTAGATTTAAGGAGAAGTGGTGCAAACGGTCTTAAATAAGCGAATTTAACCAATACAACAGTGAAGTGATCATGGGGTGTATGATTGAATAAAAAACCGTGTTACTCTAAGGAATGAGAGTTAGCAACCGTTAGGTACATGGGTACAGTGTAAAATGACTTTTAATCGATACCTACCTGTTTTACTTCTTGAGCTATTCGTTTTTTTCAAATTTTAATTTGTTTTTTACATACTGGTTTATTATTACCTTCATATATAATGTCTTATCAAATTCTAAGGTTTTTTACATAATTTGAGCGTGTGTATGCTAAGACGAGCAAGTATTGATGAGTGATGACTCGTCAATTACAAGTTACTTTGATCTCAATAAATAATTTTTAATTACGTTCTAATAATGTAAAAATATATAATTAAATTATTTAAAATAAGTAGTTACGAAGAATACTTTTATTTATACTAAATAAGCCCAACATTATGATTTATAATTTTTTGTTATTATTTTTTTGTTTAAATGTAATAAACAAAGTGTACTCAGGTTGTGCTCGAATTAACCAGTTTGAAAATGGATTACCTTTGAGTTCGAAAGGTATTTCCAAAAATGATAACGTAGGCATTATTGGTCTTACAATTCATCAAATGTATGTATCTTCTATGAAGGACTTAGTTCCTTCCCCTGAAATGTGCGAACTCAAAACAATAAAATTGGGTGAGTTTTTTTTATACTTGAATTTTTTATCTTTACCGACACACGTGACTACCTTAATATGAAAACTACGTATTTGATGAATTTAATTATATAATTTAGTAAATACATCTATGGTTAATTATCATTAAATATTTATTTAGAAAACTTATTAGTAAATTAATTATTTATTTAGTATTCTAAAAGTCACGTGTCGGTAAGATAAAAAAAATTAAGTTTAGGTAGTATGATTTTTTAAAATCAGACCTAGCGCGCTCTAGGATTTTTGTCTTCCAACAGTATATGGGAGTAAAGAGAGTCATTCTCATTTGTCAGTCTCATTCAATCTCTCACTCATCCTATCTGTCAAAGTCATCAGTGACAGATCGGATAACAGATGATATGATATATGGAAATGATAGATGAAATGACAGATGAGCCCCCTGGCATAAGAATGACAAGGCATGACAGATGCCCCCCCCCACCGCATGGTTACAGATTAACATTTGACATATAGTAATTACAATGAAAGATTACTCCACTCCCCCACTCTCTAAACCAGGGCTTCCCAAACTGTGCTCCGCCGGAAGGTAACAAGTGCCCCGCATAAAAATATAAATAACCACGCTTTAATGATTATGATTCATTATCTACCTTTCAAATTACACTAGGTGCTCCGTCAAAATTCAAAGACGCTCAAAATGCTTCATCAGAGAAAAATTTGGGAAACCCTGCTCTAAACCAATCTCTGAAATTGATAGATAACTCTACCTTACATATGAAATGACAGATGAAACTGACATTTGGTGACAGAGTTCCTTGACATTGACATATGTAGGGTGACAGATGATCCCCAATCTGACATTCAAGTATGGCATCAGATGACGACGATAACATATGGTAACTATGGTGACAGATTAACATTTGACACATGGTGACAGACCACTCCCTATTTCTCCAACCAATCCCTATCCTATTTCTCCCACTTCCTATTTCTCTGTCTAAACTAATTCCTATTCCACTTCCCCCACACTATCTATCTCTATCTCTTTTTTTATATATCTGCCTCTTTCGGACCTTACTGCGCATTTCCGATGATCCATATGTTTTGTATTGGGTGGATTATTTATTTTTATTTAGAGATTGTTTACAGTCGAATAAACATAGAACACTGTAGAACACACTGACCTAAAATTTTTCTTGTTTGTTTTTATGAAAATTCAATTGTTCAACAGGAAAAACTGCATTCACGTACAGCGTAAGACCGACAGGATGTTGTAACATTTGTTGTCTAATAGACGAAATTGAAAATTACGTAACCCTCTACTTAGTTAAGAAAAATCAACCTTTAAAAGGGTTCAAATTATCAAACGATAACCAACGTGGTAAACTCAAAGCTTGGGGAATCGACCAAAATTTACCCACGGTCTTATATTTGCACGGATTTTCCGAAAGCGGTTATAGTGGCCTATCTTCAGAACTCGTGCTTGACGGTACATTTTTTTGTCATTTTCAAACTAATTTATTAAAATAAATTGTTTATAGCTTATTTAAGTAGAAACGAGTCTTTTAATTTAATCAAAGCCGATTATGGAAAGTTAGTGGCCCTGCCATGGTATTTTGAAGCGGTGGATAATATTAAACTTGTCGCTACAGCTTTAACAAATTTTTTATTATTTTACAACGAAACAAACGAATTGCCAATTCGAAATTTGCACGTAATTGGTTTGAGTTTAGGTGCACAACTTGCAGGGCATGTTGGAAAAATGATTGGAAAGGTGAAGAAAATACCAAGAATTACTGGTTTAGATCCAGCCTTTCCATTATATTTTGATAAAGGTATATATTTTTTTCAGTGTGTCTGTCTACTTTCCTCCAAGTAATTTTAACGTGAATTAATATTAAAAGCTTTTAAGATACGTCTGAGAGACTTTGCGAAAACGACGCCGAATTCGTTGATATAATTCACACAGATGCAGGATTTTTTGGGTTTCCATCTTCAATGGGACATGCCGATTTTTTCATAAATTTCAAAAAGACGCCACAGCCTTCTTGTTATATAAGCGACTTAATTAAGCTAGGGTTATATTCTGAATTTAGTAAGTAAATTTTATTAAAAATTTCTAACATAGTATATTAAATTGATTCTTTTTGTTAGTTGTATGTAATCACATTCGTGCTGCAGATTTATACGCCGAAACAGTTATGAATCCTACAGCGTATCCTGTTGAGAGTAGAAGGAATGATAATTTTGAAAATAATAGTTCTAGTTGGGGTTACATGGGATTTTTAGCAAATAAAAGGTAATTAAAACTCATTAAAAAAGATCAGCCCAGCTAACGAACGCTCAAAAAAGGGGTGTAGTGGCAGTGGCTGGATTTTTTTTTAGAAATATGTGTTTGGAGTATTAGGAGGTAAAAATACTAAAAGTCCCCGGTCCGCCGGTCTTAGCGATCTGGCTAATGAAGAGAAGGGGATGGAAAAGTCCCGTTTTAGGAGTTTCTGCTTATATTTCGAAACGGTGGGTCCAAGAGAAAAAATGATTCTTAGCCGAATAGCAGCTTATAAAATTTCCTAAAAGATTATTACCATTCATTTTTTCTCTATTCCTTCTAGTTTTTGAGATATTCGCCCGCAAAAATCGTTAATGTATATGGAAACATCATACCAATTGAAGATATTGGATTGCGGATATTTTGAAAACTATAAGGAATAGAAACAAAAATGTTAAGACAATTTTGTAGGAAATTTAATTAGCTTTCATTTCTCTCAAAATAATTTTCCCCAAGGCCCACTGATTTCGAGCTATAAGTGAAAACCTAAAAAACACCTACTTATTTCCTCCCTTAGCTTGTAAAGCTATGATCGGGAACTTTTAGTATTTTTACCTACTCATTTCATCCTCTTCCATGTCCTCTATAACCTCTTTGTTGACTACTAGACTATGAGTTTGTCCAAAAACTTTTTCCATTGCATTTCCGCGCTTTGAGAATTTTTCGATTGCTAATAATGATCCTTTATGGAATCGTAATTTTGTTTCGCTACATAAACTGATTCCTAACGCGCCATCCTGTATATTAAATCGTCCCTTTTTAGAATATAATTAAGTATTTAAGCTTATAAATTTTTCATAACGCTTTTGATATGTCTATAGAAATTTATTATTAAGTAATTTATAGAGTAGTAGATAATAAATGCACAGATGCACACGAGTACATAAATTATGTAAATTCTAGTAAATTTATTATCTATTATAGAAATAATTGATTAATCGTTTGTAAATCGAGCTAATTTTTAATTATTTTTTTTGTTGTAGCACGACATTAGGTGATTTTTATTTATACACGACTAGTAATAGAACTTTTGAAATATCTGAAAATTCACGAAAAACCTATACTAAATTCATCAATTATTAAGATCTAATTTGAATACAATGGATATGGACAGACGAACACCTAATATCCATAATAATTTTTGTGTTGTAATCAAAATAATTTAAAATTACATTAATTTAAAAAATTTCATATAATTTTATCATATAATCTTTAAAAACTAAGTTTTAGTTGTTATTTTTCATCGTAAAAAATAACATAAAGTAACATATTAACATAACATAATCTAGAAAAGTTGTGTAAATTATGAAAAGTACAAGATAGAAAGTTTTTGTTTGGTACCCGAATTTAGACAAGCCAACAGGGTAATTTTCTACAATAAAAAACAATTGGTTCCCATAAGAAAATGAAGTTGAACGTCGCGACGCCTAGCGTCGCTGTGATAAAATGTCAAGTTTGCTATCGTTTGATAGCTCTTTTGATCTCCTAAAATATTTTCCCAAGTATTTTTTTCTAAAGTAAACCATTTTCAAACTACAGTCAAAAAACCTGTATACTTATATGGAGAGTATAAAAAAACGAAAAACAAAATCATACAAACGGCTCATAAAGCCCTTTGGACCATATATCCGTGTGTTAAAGTTTTCGGGGGTTATCAGACACATTTCTATGATTCTCCTTATGTTAAAACCTAAACCTTAATTTAAAGAAAGTTGTTTGTGCTTTAGCAGAGATATTCCACGATTCCACCCCGAAACCTGGCTTTGTTAGGATAAAGGTCCCCTTGGAAAACAATTTTTATGTTAATATGGGATGGAATACACTTGTCAATAATTTTATGGTAAAGCACAACACCTCTATGTGGTGTGGAAGTTAGCACTGTGCCACCCTCAAGCATCCCAGTGAGGTAGCGTATATGAAACGTAATCAAATTTCTCATAAGCCGAACTCAACAATTCTCCACCATCCGAAGACACTTATTATTATCATAAACAATGTCTGCAAAGTTGAAATTACAGGAAATACTTTCCAAAACCTTGGGCTTATAAAATGGTGTCAAGAGCAAAGTATTTTCAAATTCGTCAAGGCCTTTCTACGTTGGTGTATTTATAAAAGGGGCATGGAGGTTCTGGGCACAGCTTTTTTACTAATAATATTACAAATAATAGCCGCAGGGCAGCTGTGAGGCCAGCTGTTGGTGAGTAACGACACCACGGTCACCTGATGTCTCTTTGGGAACCTGGGTTCCCTGTCTCCTCGTTTGCTTTTACATAACCAGTAGGAGTGAAGTGGTGAAGTGTTTTACCTGAGAATAGAATTTCTAAAGGCTTAAAGTGGGATTAGCGTTTAGTGAAACTATGGCACACGACTTAACGCTCGTTTGTTATTACCACCAGTATTTTCCCTCTGGTTTAGAGAGTCTATGTGAGTTTTTAGTTGGATTCCACCTTGCCTGTGTGATACATTTTCCATTTAAAGCAAAGACTAAAATCTACAGATTCCGTGCTTCATCAACAAAGGTAATACCATGTCATGACATAGAGTAGTTCCAATGAAAGAAAAGCCCACCACGTGACGACCAAATCTGCGCGAGCCGTGCCTTCAGAGCCCAGTGACCCAGTACAAAACTACTGCACAACTTCAACGGTAATCACGTGATGGGATTTTCTTTCGTTGGGATTACTCTCGTTTTATTAGTGTTAAGTTTCAGAGACTGGACAGCTTTTGCAGATCTTTATTAACAATCCCCCTCATTACAACAATTGAGTGTCATCGGGTAGACGTGCAATATCTCAGAAAATATTAACACTTTCCTTAAATGACGCAATTTTTTTTTGGTGGTTGTAACAAATCTTGCAGCAATTTGGACACCTTCTGAGAAGATTTTTTTCCTATTTTTATTGTGTGCTTAGAATTCGTAAACCCTTCACCCTCTAAGTATCGTACCCAACAATTGGAAATTCTGTTCAAGTGTTCTGAGCCCCCGTTAGTTTTATTGATAGACCTCCTTGATTTTCTAAAAAAAATTAATATCTCTTCTTTTTTTGAATATCTGAAGTTTCATTAGCTTTTGTTGTGCCTAATACAGAACGTGTTCCTCCACCTGTTAAGTTCTTCTTCTTCATCCTTACGAACATACGGGAAATAATTTACGTCCAAAAAAGGTCCATTTTAAACGCACTACACACTTTGCTTAGCAAGATTTAAAAAATTTTTGTTTTCATCACCTCATACCAGGGTCGGACTGGCCCTAACGGCAGGTCGTTCATTGCCAACGGGGCCAAACGTTTGTGTATAAGCCAGTTCGAGTTTATTTTTTTATACGCAAACCAAACATAATTCCACTTACCCTACCACACCCTAACCTACCCTTTTGTCTTTTCAAGGGAAGGGGAAAAACTTAATTTAAAACCAAGATACGAATTTTTTTTATTTGTTTAGTTATATGCGATCTCATTAGATCCAGAAAATTAATGATCTCTCTAAGGAGTCGGTGCTCAGGAGGGCGTTATTGAGGGTATTAAATGAAGCCAGTCCGACCCTGGTCTAACTTAGGTTATTTACTCGTTTAACGCCTAATTTATCGTAGGTAATATTTTCCTTTAGTCTACGAAGGCCTGGCTTGATATAATTTATTTTTTCATTCTCTTTAACTTACACCTGTGTTTGGACTAGCGACTTAACGTAGAAGAATTAAATAAATTGCTAGTATACAAAGTACAGGGTGGGCCACAAAACTTGTAGCCACTGACGATTTTTGACTGCAACCCAAATAACCAATATCATTACAGTCTATACTTTAAATCCACCAATGTAGATAGTCGTGTCATTATCAAATGAAGAGTAGATTGCATCGAGATTTTTTTCGGTACAGCATTATGGCCAATCGTTCGTACTCGGATCCACTTCTACTACCAAGATTTGATCAAATTATACTACAGTAGTACGTTATGCTATTAAAGCGGCACGTGTTTTCTGCATCTATCTCAATAGAAACCGCGCTATAGTTAGCTAAAGCTTATGAACCTATATTAGGAATGAGTCACTATCTACAATTGTGGAAAAATAGTATAGACTTGTCTAGATTGTAATGATATTTGGTTATTTGAGTTGGAGAAAAAATTCGTAAGGGACTACAAATTTCGTGGCCCACCCTGTATACGAAAAAGTAAAAATAAATAAATAATTTTATAATTAATTATAATTTGTTATTTAAAATCTATTTAACATAATTATACGTAAGTAATAATGCGTCATTTCTACAGAGCCTTCAATAATAATTAATTAATTTGTTATAAACAATACAATGCGTTTTCTCTACTAGTTTCTAAATCATACATTATTGACCTGTTGCCCAATTTAGAAAACTGGCAAATTCGTCCAAATAACTCCAAGTATTATTTCTCAAATCAAACTTATCGTTGCTGAAATAAACTTCTTGTAAATTCGTTAGTGGTTTCAACATTTCGGGTGTAATTTCTCCCCAATTATTGGGAGATAACTTTAAAAGACGTAAACGCTGGAGACCATCAAACATGCCATCTGTTAATTTAAAATCTGTACTTTGATTTGTTTCTGAAACGCTATTTGAAAGATCTAAGGTGATGAGGTTCGAGAGTCCAGAAAGTAAGCCTTTTTGGAGGTGCTTCATCTTTTTACCACGAATTGTTAGATGCTCCAACGCGTTTAGTCCTTCAAATACAGTTTGAGATAAATATTCTAGACTGTGTTCGAAAAACAACGTTGTTAAGTTCGAAGACCTTTCAAAAATACCATCGCCTATCTCGGTAATGTTGTTGTTGAGTAATGATAAAGTGGTAAGAGCTGGAAGTGGATGGAACAGGCCATGTGTCAAGTTGTACATTTTGTTGTTATCCAAATAAAGTTCAATTAATTTTGGAAGTTTGAAAGTACCTAAAAGTGTCTCGTTTATTTGGTTTTCGGATAAATCTAAAATTCTCAACTCTTCAGCACCAGCAAAAGTATTCCCAGTTAGTGTTTTTATATTATTTTTTTCTAAATGTAACTCGCTTAGCTTGTTGTTACTAATAAATACAGAGTATGGTAAGTTTGGAAGTTTGTTATCATCCAATCTGAGTTTTACTAAATTGTCCAAATAGGCAAATGCGCCATCATCGAGTTCACTGATGGAGTTATTCTGTAACGACAGCTCGACAACATTTGTAAGTTCGTTGAAAACATCTGAATCAATTTTAACTATTTCGTTATTTTCTAAATTAATAATTTTTAACTTTTTCAATCCTCGAAACATTTTGTTCGAATTCAAAAGCATTTTGTTGCCGCTTAAATTAATTTTTTCCAACTTCGAATTTCCGGAAAAAAAATTTTCTGGAACATTTTCAATAAGATTCCCTTGTAAATTAATTTCTTTTAATTTCAATACACCATTTAGGGAGTTTTCTTCCAAATTGATTATTTTGTTATTGGCTAAATTGAATACACTTAGATGGGGTGAGTTGGAAAATAATTGGCCAATAGTTTCAATTTGATTTCCTTCCATTTCGAATTGTTTCAAATTGTTTAAATTAGCGAAAAATTCCTTCGGAAAATTTTTAATTTTATTGTTGTTAATTTTGAAAACTTCGAGCTTGTGTTGATTAAACAACAGCCTTTCTGGTAAAGCTTCGAGTTGATTATCGCTTAAATTTAATTCCTTCAAATTGCGACAATTTACAAACAAATCTTCTTCCAACTCCAAAATTTTATTATTACTCAAACCGAACTCTGTCAAATTTACCATCGAATGAAGAAAATTGGGTGGCAATTGACTAATTTCATTTCCGTCCAAAATCATCTCTCTCAAATTAATCAAATTTGATATAATCTTCACGTCTTGTAGCTTATTGTTGTGTAAATCCAAATATAGAAGTGGTTCCAATCTATCGAAAAACTCTTTTGGCAACACCTTCAATTCACTCGAAACAATGATCACACGAACCATTCGTTGAAGTTGCGTTAACTTATCGAATCGAATCTCTTCGATTGTGCTGTTGTGAATTTCGAGTTGCATTAAATTTATTATTCCTTCATAAAAGTTCTCCGGAAGCGTAAAATTACTCGAATCAGGTTTATGAATTTGAGATAGGGCGTCTGTGGTGAAGTAGTTAAATTCGAGTGTTCTGACGTTGCCTAAAACAAAATCGTAGGACTTCATTTTTGCTGTGTACATTTCGGGTGAATTTAGATCGTAACAGGTGAATACTTGATTATTTAATTCCAATGTGCAATTATCAGGATGCGATTGGGCGAGTGTTAAAAAGCAACTGAAGAACCATAAGGTCCATTGTATTAATTTTAAAGCCATTTTCTTCCTACAACAAATAATAGAATAATTGAATAATCTATATAGATCTACACAAAGTTTTCATGGTGGGTAGCATCCGTTAATAAGGGGGTGTAAACCAAAAAAACTTTTTATTATACAAAAATGCTAAAAGCATCTTAAGAACAACGGTGAAAACCGCACATCTTTAGCACAAATATTAACCGAGATATATAAGCTTTGATGTTTCAAGCGTGTGACGTCACACAGCCGAACGCAAACATCAGTTAAGCGCGTAGCTAACATTAAACAAATGCAACATTAGCTGTAGCGCGCAGCACACTCAATTTTGTTAATATGAAACTACTCTCCTGTGTGACGTCACGCATTTTTACTTGGAAAGCTTATATCTTTTGAACGGCTCATCACTGCGATATGCGGTTTTAAAATTTGTTCTTAGAATTCGCTCTACTACAACTTTAATTTTTTGTTTACACTCCCTTTAAATTAATATTCCCAAGTGATTAAAATTGCTAAGTAGCTAGACGCGTGAACGCCGCACTTAAGCAGCAACTAACACCTTTAGACGTGTTAGGGTCGGTATTTTTACTGTTAGTTAAGCAAATCTGATAGTTGATTAGGCATAACCTGTTCTCGACCCCCCTCCCATCCCATTGAGTTTTGAAAAGTGACTAACTACGAGTAGTTTAGTAGATTGTTTAACGTTTAACCGATAGTAAAAATACCAGGCCTTAAACTATATTTTTATTTAAATAATTGTTGATATAGGTATGGGATGCATATAACCCTCACCCACATCCCCATGACAGGTTATTTTAAATAACAGCTATGTAAGAACATGCCGTTGTAGGATACTGTACTACAACACAACTGGAGGTAATTGAGTAGATATTAAATAAATGAACAAATTTTAATTATTTTTACATACTTACGTTAAGTCTAAGACGTACAGATCACTGATGTCACTTTAAATTAAATAACATTGATATAACTAGCACATACAAAATAGGGTCACGAAAGTGAAGATAAAAAAAATTGCTTTGATAAAAATACAAATCTTATCAAACTGCTATTAATTATGTAACAAATCTACAAGAAGAAAATTAGAAGGACGAAATAAAAACATTCAATAATAGTATATTAAAGTACAAGTGTCACAAGGTAGCATTTTGTCGCACTAAGTTAGGAGACCGACTGAAAAGAGGCTTGCAAATAGCTGAGTAGGTGTAGGTCACAAGTTCTTAAAATATTGCGCTTCCAATTCAAAATTTTGATAACATGACCATCAAACATAAAAAGGGTTAAATTTAGAACTGTCAAATTAATGTCAATTTATTAAAAAATCATTACTCGATTTATACAAATTTGTGTCAGAACTACATATTTATCCTAGTTGTAAATAAAATACTGTATTTAACTCGCATAATAACTAAATAACACTCAGATGACTATAAAACTCGTCTCCGGCTCAAGTTTTAAATTTCATGCTTGTGTAATTATGGAATTATGTTTGTTAAGTAAAATACTATTAACTCGACATTTGTAATATAACACCCTGTATTTTTAATTGTAAATTCCTTATAAATCATAGGCTGGTGAAGCACCCTGTATACCTATTTGAATGTGTTAAATACTGAAAGACAGATTTATGCTGGCGAACGGTGGGAAGTTCGCGCAGATTTGGTCACGCCTCTTTAATAATTTAAATACAGGTATAATTTTTTAAGATGGCGAGCTGAGGGGATGCGCAGATACCTAAATTGGCATTTTGCCTCTTCAACGCCGTAGTTAACGTATTTAAATTATTAAAGGGGCGTGGCCAAATCTGCGCGAACTTATCTCTACTGCTCCTCATCTTAAAAAATTATACCTGTACGTTAACTACTACGTTAGTGGGATTACATACAAATATAATAGTGATCAGAGCATCCCCACCGCTCGCCAGTATAAATCTGTCTTGCAGTACCTTTCAATTTTTTTTGTTTTGAGGTTTTCAAAGTAAAAGTAGATACAGTTTTAAATTAACTAGTTTTTATTAATTCATATAATAGGCGTGGCTACATGGCACATGTTTGCTTATTTGTATTATACATTTGTTATTATTTACAGACAATTTAACATAATTATACAAGTATCTAATCAGTTAGAGCATTCAATAATTAATTGAGGAGTTATTAAAAATTGAATAAAGGTGGTGCAACAATTTAAAGATGTATAGAGGTAGACGTTGATTTTTTAGAGATTGTCTGGGCAGAGCCAATATCTGCGTAGTACATAATATGGAGAGAGCGAGTACTCTCTCTCTCTATCGCTCCTTTCCTTTCTTTATATCTCCCCCTCTCTCCTGCTCTCTGTCTATCTCTATCTCTCTCTTACTAAAATTGATGCGACCCTATGCGATTGGTCACATTTTCGACGTAACACATTGGCTCCGCCCAGACAATCTCTAAAAAATCAACGTCTACATCTAAGGTAGAAAAAAACCCTTATGTAAAATTATTATTTATTTAATTTCGAGTTTGCTAACTGAATTGACTATTTTAGATTTTTACTACATTTTTGCCCGTTCTTCATGTATTTGACAATTCCCTTAGGGCGGTGACGTCATCATTTTACGTAAACGTGATACCCTGTAGGTGTAGGTGTACCTTTTACTAACATAAAAGTTTACGGTCAATACAAATTAAATGATGACTTTTTTAGCAATCATTTAATATTGAAAAATTTCATAGATTATTAAACAAATGAGTAAAGTATCTCATAGCTCATGTGATGGAATACTGATAATTATTATCAGCCCATTCGCATTCTGTAATAATAAAGAGAACGCGTAACTGATCCATGTGAAAAGATGCCAGTGAATGTTGACGGACAGCACCGATGGTCTGCACGGACAATACGCGCTGACACCTACACTGCATGTGAAACGGCACTTAGTAGCAGTCGTTTCTATTGAGCCACCTTATAAGGGTCGTGATTTATGATTATAAACGACAATAGTAAAGTTTATCTCGAGAATAAAATTTATCTATTGTAGACATGGTAACGTAGCAATGTTGCAATATCAAAGTATGACGTTTGTATATAAACACAACACAAAAAGAACTTAACCTCAAATTTTAATATTTAGATTCAAACGTCAGACTTTGACATTGTAACGCTGCTACGTTGCCATGTCTACAAAAGATACATTTTATTCTCGAGATAAAATTTATTCGTCGTTTATAATCTCAGGCCTAAGAGGATTGTCTTCTGTGGAAATCAGCAAAACTATACAGAGCGTACCTTATAAAAAACCATCGCTAAAGTTACCATCTTAAGAACGTTATCACCAAACACAATGATAAGTAAGTTGGAACGTGGTACAAAGTGCGCAGAAAAGCTCCGTTTGTGGTGCGATTTTTCGACTTGGTATTGTTTAATATCGGCCCCAAATCCTCACCATTTAAATAAAGTTTGTCCAATTTAACGGAATTGGTCAATGCGTGCAATGTTACATTACTAAAACTATCATTTCTATCCAAATTATTATTAGTTAAATAAAGTTCTCTTAAATCCGTTAAAGGTTTCAAAATTTCGCTTTTAATTTCATCTAAATTATTAACAGCCAACTTTAAAGAACGTAAACGATGGAGGCCGTCGAACATGCCTTCGGTTAATTTAAAATTTTCATTTTTTAAATTTTCGCTTTGATTTGTTTCTGAAACGTTGTTTGAAAGATCCAAGGTGAGAAGGTTCGAGAGTCCTGAAAGTAAGCCTTTTTGGAGTTGCTTCATCTTTTTACCACGAAGTGTTAGATGCTCTAATGCGTTTAGTCCTTTAAATACAGTTTGAGGTAAATCTTCTAGTCTGTGTTCGAAATACAAAGTTGTTAAATTCGAAGACTTTTCAAAAATACCATCGCCTATCTCAGTAATGTTGTTGTTGAGTAAAGATAAAGTGGTAAGAGCTGGAAGCAGATGGAAAAGGCTACTTTCCAAGTTGTACATTTTGTTGTTATCCAAATAAAGTTCAGTTAATTTTGGTAAATGGAAAGTATGTAAAAGTGTTTCGTTAATTTGGTTGTCGGATAAAACTAAAATTCTCAACTCTCTAGTACCAGCGAAAGTCATCCCAGTTAGTGTTTTTATATTATTTTTTTCTAAATACAACTCGCGTAATTTTGTATTATTAATAAACATGTGGTATGGTAAATTAGGAAGTTTGTTATTATCCAATCTGAGTTTTTCCAAATTTTTTAAAACTGGAAATGCTTGGTGATCAATTTCACTGATTGAGTTATTCTGTAACGACAGCTCGACAACATTCGTAAGTTCGTTGAAAATATCGGAATCAATTTGAACTATTTTGTTATTTTCTAAATTAACAATTTTTAACATTTTCAACCCTTGAAACATTTTGGTCGAATTCAAAAGCAATTTGTTGCCGCTCAAATTAATTTTTTCCAACTTCGAATTGCTGGAAAAAAAATTTTCTGGGACATTTTCAATAAGATTCCCTTGTAAATTTATTTCTTTTAATTTCAATAAACCATTTAGGGAATTTTCTTCCAAATTCCTTATTTTGTTATCGGCTAAATTGAACACACTTAGATGGGACGAGTTGGAAAATACTTGCCCAATAGTTTCAATTTGATTTCCTTCCATTTCAAATTGTTCTAAGTTGTTTAAATTAGCGAAAAATTCCATTGGTAATTTTTTAATTTTATTGTTGTTAATTTTGAAAACTTCGAGCTTGTGTTGATTAAACAACAGCCTCTCTGGTAAAATTTCGAGTTGATTATCGCTTAAATTTAATTCCCTCAAATTGCTACAATTCACAAACAAATCTTCCTCCAACTCCAAAATTTTATTATTACTCAAACTGAACTCTGTCAAATTTACCATCGAATGAAGAAAATTGGGTGGCAATTGACTAATTTCATTTCCGTCCAAAATCAACTCTCTCAAATTAATCAAATTTGATATAATCTTCACGTCTTGTAGCTTATTGTTGTGTAAATCCAAATATAGAAGTGGTTCCAATCTATCGAAAAACTCTTTTGGCAACACCTTCAATTCACTCGAAACAATGATCACACGAACCATTCGTTGAAGTTGCGTTAACTTATCGAATCGAATCTCTTTGATTGTGCTGTTGTGAATTTCGAGTTGCATTAAATTTATTATTCCTTCATAAAAGTTCTCCGGAAGCGTAAAATTACTCGAATCAGGTTTATGAATTTGAGATAGGGCGTCTGTGGTGAAGTAGTTAAATTCGAGTGTTCTGACATTGCCTAAAACGAAATCGTAGGACTTCATTTTTGCTGCGTACATTTTGGGTGAATTTAAATCATAACAGGTGAGTACTTGATTATTTAATTCCAATGTGCAATTATCAGGATGCGATTGTGCGAGTGTTAAAAAGCAACTGAAGAGCATCAAGGTCCACTGTATTAATGTTAAAGCCATTTTCTTCCTACAACAAAAATTAATAGTTTAAAACTCTAATATAAAAAAAATCCCATCCTCGTCGCCAGTCGTCATCACAAAAGTTATACTAAATCCGCAATATGAAATAATTTAGTTTTAATCATAGTTAGACACCTACTGATGAATCCATATTTTTTTTAAGAATCTCGAAAATGGTAGAAAATAATCCTAGGAGTTTAGTTATGTGTATCACTCCGGAAACCGCAAAGGAACCCTATAGGAAACCTGGCCAAAAGCCAACGGATCTGATATTACCAGTAGTGGCTACGCCAATCGGACACGGATCAGCGCAATTATGAACCGGTTGAAGAGAAAACAACGAATCGTAATACAACTTCAACATCACAATCACCTGAACTCTTAAAGTAAGGAAATTTCCAAATGAATCCGGCATTCCTGAGCAGTGCGTTAGCTTTTGGGCGTCTTTGGAAGACTGGCCTTTCTCCGGAAAAAAGTTAGGTTACCTGGGGTAACTAAGACCAGCTAGAATTGTCTTGAAATATCTTCTGTCTTTTGTAGATGACAAATAAACAAGTAAAAGTATTCGGAAGGGGAGGGGGGGCTCTTTTAAACATATGTTTGAAAATTTACGTGTCTACTAATTTTAGTTTTAAATTTTAATGATAATAATGGATTTCGAAAAAAATGGCCCCCTTAATGACGTGTAAATTTCAATAACAAATTAGACCATATGGTGTTACGACACTGGACTACAACAGAACTATAAAAGTTTCTGATGATAACATTACCAATGGTAATTAATGGAATAGTATATAAATAAAATTGTTACATAAACTTACGTTGATAGTAGTTAGAAATATTAGAAAGGCACACCCGATCACCTGGTAGTCACTTTAGTCAGTTAAAATTAAATAAGAAATTTCGTCATTAAATACAAAGTTAAGGTCATGAAAGTGATGATAAAAATACAAAATTGCCAATTTAGTTTGATAAAAATAGAAGTCTTATCAAATTACTATTAATTTTTGTCATTTTGTTTTTTTACTTTTATTTACGTTTGTTTCCGAAGAAAATCCACCCTAAAGTATGTTTCAAAACACCCAAGAACAATTGAGTCTTACCAATTGATAATTTGACACTTTATCATAGTTGTAACAAAATTGTTATTATTGGAATTAAATTGTAAGTTTATCTTCACACCTGCAATCCACAAATCCTATAATAGTGGCGTGTAAAACAGTCAAATTTTGCATTTATATTGAGAAAATGCGTCGGTCAATACTTGCTTGTTTAAGGTTTAATTAGTGTAAGAATCCAAGTTTTGATTTTTGATTACGTGAATTTAATTAGAACAATGATTTATACATTTAAAACGTTTTAGATGAGGTACTGCAACACAGATTGCTGATGGCGAACGGATAAGTTGGCGCAGAGAAAATGTCTCCGTCAATACTTGCTTGTTTAAGGTTTAATTAGTGTAAAAATCCAAGTTTTGATTTTTGATTACGTGAATTTAATTAGAACAATGATTTATACATTTAAAACGTTTTAGATGAGGTACTGCAACACAGATGACTGATGGCGAACGATAGGGATAAGTTGGCGCAGATTTGGCCACGCCCCTTTAATAATTTAAATACGTTTACTACTGGGTTAGTGGGGATAAATACCAATTTAGGTATCTCCGCATTCCCACCGCTCGCCAACATAAATCTGTCTTGCAGTACCTAACAGTAGTTTTGACTTACTTTGAAAAGATCGAAAACTATCGATTAATAAACATCTTTTCGTATCGTTTCAGATGAGTGGAGCATCACTTTGCTATCGGTTGAGGATCTTCATCGAAGGTAAGTCCTCAAGGTTGAGGATTAATTTCATAAACTCCTATTTTTTTTATTTTAAATCTTATACTGTTAACGACTCAAAAGAATGAAATATAATTTTTAAGAAACTTTGGTTTTAAAAGTGATAGACTACGATCCACACAATAAAAGACACATGGATCATCGGAAATGCGCAGTAAGTCTGAAAGAGACAGAGATATAAAAAAAGAAATGGAGATAGAGAGAGTGGGTGAAGTAGGATAGGGATTGGTTTAGAAAAATGGGAAGTAGGGGAATTAGGATAGGGATTGGTTTAGAGAAATGGGGAGTGGCCTGTCACCATAGTTACCATGCGTCATACAGAAAGAACCTTCTACTGCTTGTGTTGCAGAATGGAATGCTTGTATTCGCTCGACATTCTGTTATAAGTAAACTTTATTTATACAGGGCCACCCTGTAGGTATATTGATTTTTGAATTTTAGGTATTTACGAAGCACCTTGTATACGTTAATTCGTATCGTTTTAAATCTGACGTAATAAATAATGTATAATAGCTTTTCCGATTGTATTTATTTAACCAATCGAATTAAAATTGTAAACAGAGAAATTACCCTTAGTATAAGAGGAGAAACCCAACTAAACCAAATGAGCCAATTATACGAACTCGAACTATAAAATAGATCTAAATAAGAAAACTATAATCCAACTAGTATCTATGTCGGTTCGGTAATCTTATATTTACATGACTTGACTTAAATGAAAATTGTTTGTAACAGAAGTGCCTTTTAGAACAATTTATGTATGTATTTTCTTCTAGCTATAGGCGGCTTTAGAATTTTTTAACAGTTGGGGTTAATTCTTCAACTTTTTTTTCCCTTCTTCCTTCCTTCCTTTGTCCCTGTCCACGGACAGGATGACAGTTGTAATGATAGATAGGATGACAGTTGGCATGACTCTCTACCTCGCCCCCACTCTTTCTCTACCTCTTTCTGTGTCTCTTTTACCCCACCCCCTCCATATCTATCTCTATCCTTTTCTATCATATATCTAATGACACTTTAAATCAACTCTTATTTTTGCAAAAATAATATTGTTCACCGTTTAAAATTAATCATTTTTTACGTCAAAAATAGTTGCCGTTTTGTTACTGAAGTACGTTTAAAGTCGTTCTTTTACATCCTAGGAGATAGGTAACATTGAGAGAAATTGTAACATAAAATGATATTTCTAAGCATTTGTAATGTAAAAAAGTTAATGTTTTTTAAATTTTCTTTTATAATTTGTTCGTTGCGTTTAGTAATTGACAAGAGATGGCGCTTGTTCAAAATTTTCTATTTTTAGTTTTAATTAAGTTTTACGTTTGAAGAAAAAATTAAATGTTTCATAAGGAGTAAAAGTACTTTTTGAGCTCGTCAGTAGTTGTCAGACTCACCTTCGTTTCGTCGCTACTCACTCGCCTAAAAAAGCGATACTTTCACTCCTAATAAAACAATATACTATTTTATGACTATTTTTATTTTTATACTATTTTTATAAGGTATCGGTACTCTAAATCTACCCTTATTTTTGAAAAATCATCCTTGTTTATTTAGTTTATTTATTTCGAGATGTTAGGTACTTGAGCATAATTATTAATAATAAGATTTTGAAAATTTCTCTCTAGCGGTTTTTTCAAACCAAATTTTGCAGTAATGAGCCTCTCAAACATTCGTTTGCTTATTCGAGCTTTAGAGCTATCTCAAATCGCGTCTTGTCCTGTAAAATCCTTTGAACCTTGTTAGTATTAGATTTCTCAGATCTTACGTTTTATTATACACTTTTGTAGTAACAATCAAACAATTTAATTTTATTAAAATATTTTGAAACGTTAGAAGATTGTTTTAGTAGGAGTAGGTATTTAAAGTCCCATTTGCTAGTTTTATGATTTTTTTAGAGATTTTTAAGTATTATCAAAAGTTTATCTTTTAAAGGTGACACTTTTTTCCATTAAAATAAATGGTGTACAGGAACATTTTTGTTCCCATTTCCCATTTTTTTATTAAAATCAGTTGCTCTATAAACATGCCGAGTGCTTTTCAAAAACTCCGGTCCTGGAAAAGTTTATGAAATGGCATGTTAAGAAAATGACCATAATGAATGTTTTATTCATTCTATCATAATATGTGATGATTCATCACATATCATAATAGCAAATAAGAAGTATAAACTAAGTACCCAATAGTAAATATTGGGCATCGAAATGAAAATTAAAACTTTGTTGAATGTTCCAATTTGCTAAGTGATTTCAGAAACTAACTGTAGAAAGTTTTGAGCTGCTTTAGCGATAATAAATAAGTAATTATTCTAATAATTATGTTCTTGATCTGAAACCTTTTGCTTCTCACGTTATTCAATTAGAATTGATTAAAAACCATAAATGAGCTAAAGAGTCCATTATTTTCTTCGAGTGCATTTTTTCTTAAATAAGAACAAAAATATTAAGAATTTTTTTATCAAGGAAGGCTGTTACGGAAATTATTTTTAAATAGTGACACAAAGCGCCACCTAACGTTTACTGCAAATTTTACTAGAGAATTCCGCGTTAGAGCTCTGCTAGAGAAAAATATTCAAAATCAATATGTTCTCCCAACAACAGACATTAAAAATTCCAGTTCATAATTTAGCTTCGGGATGGCGCCTCGTCGAACACCATTAACATCAACTCTTTGCGGTTGCTCTAGAGCACGGTAATAGATATAAAAGGTATGCCGACGGACGTTCTAAGTTGAAGCAAAACTTGAACACTAGCGGCGAAAGAGAACCTATACTGACCATAACTAGTTATTTTCAAATGAAACACCCTGTTTATTTTTATATATTTGAATTCCTTGTAAAATTTAGATACAAAATTGCAAAAAATACATTGCAACAAAATACAAAATTTAAAAATACAACGGCTTTAGTACGATTTTAAAAAGCAACACTTGTTGCGGGCATTTTTTAGAGAAAAAAATTAATAACTTGGCAACACTGCATAGAAATTTAAAAAAATTGTTATGGCCATGTAGGCAACTTAATTACTAGTCAAAATATAGAAAAATATACAGGGTGTTTCATTGAAAAAAACTAAAAATATTCTCGCCGAGTAGTAATACAACACTCTGTAGAGATGAAAATAATTTTAGTTGATGCTCCTTAAGGTGTTGAATAACTTTTATATTTAAATATATGCCTTGTTTCAAACGGCTAGGGAGCTATCGAAGACGGTTGCTTCAATGAATTACCCTGTAGAATCCGAATACATTTAATAAAGAATTAATTTTGAGTTCCCTGTTATGTAAAACGCCGATTTATTAGTGAACTTTTATAGGACTGACCCTATGGTATTTACTAATAAACTTGTTCGTTTAACCTTTTGAGATTATTAAAATCAGTTTATTTGGAACAAGGAGAAAAAATTAGTTAATTTGTTAGTTAGATTTGGTGGTCAATACGATACGGTGAGTGATAAAGCTGCTTATTCTAAAAATAATTATAAAAATATTTTAGATGATTTTCAAAAATTTCCTAACAATTTTAATTCTTTTGGGATGTTGTTTCAATTTTGGACGTACTCGCAATCCGTGCGATTATAGATATTATCAAGATCACTCAATTACGTGTTCTCGAATTAGCTCCGGTGAGGAACTTTTGGAAAGTGTAACGAAATGTATCGAAAGCGAAAACGTATCCGAAGAAAATTTCAAAGGAATAAACATACACGAAAGTGATATAAATTATTTAACAGCCGATTTACTTGATAATTTTAAAAATATCACTTTCATTGGGTTGACATTTACTACCGTGAGTGACATTCCATCCAACACTTTTGAAAGGTTGGAAAAACTGCGCCAAATTTCCATATCTTACAGTACAATCGATAATTTAAACTATGGGAGTTTTGCAGGAATAAAAAATTTAATCGAGTTACATTTTTATTCCAATAAATTGCGTCAGGAATTACCAAATAATTTTTTTGATGACTTAGAGACGTTGGGACATTTAAATTTACAAGGCAATAACATTGGAGAAATTGCACCGAATTTATTTAAAAATTTGAAGAACTTAAAGTATTTGAATTTGTATAATAATAAAATCCAAAATGTACCAATAGATGCATTTTCATCGCTAAAATTGTTGAAAAAATTAAATTTGTACGGTAACGAAATTTCAACTTTGGACGAAAACATTTTCAAAGGCTTAACAGAATTGGAGTACATCGATTTGAAACGCAACAACTTGACTGCTTTACCAAACAAATTATTCGAAGATCAAACGAAATTAACCGAACTCGTAATTAACGAAAATCAAATTAAAAAATTAGAAAATTTATTTTTAAACTTGAACAGTTTGAAAAGGCTCAAATTGAAGAATAACCGAATCGAAAAAATTCAAAACAATTGCTTTATGGGTACAACGAATGTGGAGAAATTGGATCTTTCAGAAAATGCAATTTTTGAATTAGACGTGGACTCTTTTAAAGGGCTCAAAAGTGTGATTGAAATTAATTTGTTTAACAATAGCATCGTTAGTCTTCCAGATGGACTATTTTTGGATAACTCGAAATTGAAGGAAATTAACTTAAATAACAATCAGATCCAAACAATCTCCGTGAGTAGTTTTAAAGGTTTAACAAGCTTAACTGACTTAAAATTGGCTTATAATAAAATATCGAGGCTTGAACCGACAACTTTTGATGACTTAGAGCAACTCAAAAACCTGCAACTCGATGACAATCAACTAACCGAATTAGACGTAAATATTTTTCAAAATTTAAAAATTTTGAGATCTTTATTTCTCAACAATAATAATTTGATTAGTTTACCATCGGACGTATTTAGGAATCTGCACGGGTTAGTCAACTTATTTTTAGCCAGCAACAAATTGAAAGGCGTCGACGAGACCACCTTCAACGGACTCGACGATTTAGAAACGTTGGATTTGCCACACAATCAACTTGAAGAAATAAAATCAAACACTTTTGAAAAATTAACCAAACTCGAATTTCTACACCTCAACAACAATACCATAAAAGTCTTAAAAGAAGGCGCATTTAAAGGTTTGAAAGAGGTCGTTTACTTTCAAATTGATGAAAACGATTTAATCGAAATCGAAAGTGGTGCTTTTGAAGATTTAACTAAAGTGCAAGATTTGGAAATCGAAGGATCTTTGGAAGACTTGCCACCGGGCGCTTTTAAAGGACTATCGAGTTTGAAGTATCTCCAATTGGTGAAGAATAAAATTCGCGTTATAAAACCAAACGTATTTTCCGGATTAAATAATTTGGAAAAACTCCATTTGATTGAAAATGAAATCGAAACAATCCAACCTGGCGCTTTTGATGGTTTAGATAATTTAATCCAGCTCAATTTGGCTGGAAATCGTTTAAACATAAATTCCGACACTTTTGCAGGTTTAAGTAATTTGAAAATTTTGAATATTAGTCATAATGGCCTTAGCACTTTAACATCTGCTGATATAGCTTCGCTTCGACTAATGACAGAATTGGATTTATCTTACAACGACTTACAGAGCTTCCCAATTGAAGCACGTGGTACCGTAATTTTAACAAATTTAAATTACGATGGAAATTATTTAAGAGTGCTTGATAAAAATGTTATGGAAAGATTTCCATATGTAACAACGCTCTCGTTAAGTAACACTTCTTTAGAGAAAATAGAAAGTGGTGCTTTTGAAAGATCTTCTTCTTTAGAAATGCTCGATCTATCCAACAATCACCTTCAAACTTTGGATCATTCGCAAACTCTTGGACTTAATAATCTTCGGTGGTTTAGCATTCATAACAACTCAATAAGTGACATGAATATGGAAATTTTTGATAATATGCCCAATTTGTTTACATTTGATGTTCGTGGTAATAAATTGAAGGTTGAAGACTTCAAGCGACTCCTTGAAAAACATTTAATATATATACTTATTTAGTACTGATATTTGAGCAAAAATAAATGATAATGAATTTGTTAATACCCTGGCCTTCTCTCTCTTTCTATCTCTGTTTTTATTTCTCTCTCTCTCCCTCCATGTATCCTCCTCTGTCTATGTCAATCTTATATGTCGTTTTATCTGTTAGTTTCATCTGTCATTTTATCACATTTGTCAATCTCATCTGTCAGATTTATCTGTTAATTAATCGTATCTGTCAATTTCATCTGTCAAACTCATCTGTAACAGCATCGTGTAGCCAAACTATATTATAGTCCTAACCTAATCGACTTTTAAATTTGTTTCAAAATAGGGTATTTTCCAATTTTTTAAATATCGATTATTACTGCGTTATTGCATAGCAAAGTCGATTATAAATGACTTGGGCACACTAAAAATATGTTAATCATAAAAGTTTTTTCAAAAACTGCTTTAGAAAAAGCATGAAATGCTACAGTTTCAAAGTGAAAAGTTAAACAGAAGTGACGTAGCTGGTCGTATAAATCACGTTTGTTGCTTAGTTACATGTGTTAAATGTCAGTTAATGTGTAATCCGGTTATAATAAGTTAGAGCTCATGAAGCTCAATATTGACAGGAACGACCCATGACGTTACGCCGCGTTTATGCGGGAAATTTTATAGTTTGAATTTTAAATAATTTTTTTGGCTAAGCCTACAGTCGAAATTTTTTTTAAATGTGGTTTTGGGATTACTCTATCAATAAGGTAACTTTCTAGATACATTTTAAAAAATTGGAAAATACCCTATTGCCTACTTTTAATAAGGAGTCAAAATAGGTGAATTTTTCCGAAATTTGTTACCGCCGTTTTTTTCATTTTTGAATGTGTTACAGACAACATAGTTCTTTATCGAACTTCACTTATTTTATTTAGTTCTATGGAGCAGGACAGAAGTTATGATTCTTTGAATGTTAAAATTTCAATAATACGTATATCATTTCTTTTATAATAAAAATGAAAACTTGTAAATTGGTAAATATACATATAAATACCATGAACATTATTTGACATTATAAAAAATGTGAAAAGTTGCAAATAGTCATAAAAAATAATATGTGTCTGATCTCGGAGATCGGTGGGCGTTAATGGTTTGAAGGCGATCGATGAATGTGACCATTTTCTATACTAGAACTGCTAATTTTCAGGCCTCATACCTAGGAAACTATTTGAGCACAATTTTTTTAGTATAATTTAAAAGCACTACCTTAGTAGTGCTAATTTGACCAATTTCGTAACTCTTACGGTTTCCGAGATCCCAATGTTAGTGCCACTAAAAAAAATTACCCTATAGATACGTAAAAACTCAGAAACTCAGAAACTAGGAAACTAAAAACTAAATTCTTTCTTCAGATAAATTGAAAAGCACTAAATTAGTACTCAATTATAGCACCGATTTAAGATAATTGGTGACGGTCAAAATCTAGAGAAGCAATAAATGGGCATTAAATTGCACTAAATTAGCACTAAATTAAGACTCCTGTTTTAAGGTTATTGATTGTGGAGGTTATTACGTATGAACTTGATGTAACCACATTAGCAGCTCTTGTATTTTTGAAAGTATAAGCGAGCACTAAGTTTATTCTTTAGAGCATTAAATTGCACTAAATTAGCACTAACTTAAGATACGTGTTTCAAAACCATTGGTTATGGTAGTAATTACGCGTGAACTTGTAATAAGCACATTGGCAGCCCTTGTGCCTTAGAAAGTAAGCGAGCACTAAATTTATTCTTTAGAGCATTAAATTGCACTAAATTAGCACTAAATTAAGACACCTGTTTCAAGGTTATTGATTGTGGAGGTTATTAGGCATGAACTTGAAGTAATCACATTAGCAGCACTTGTACCTTTGAAAGTAAGCGAGCACTTGTGATTTAGAAAGTAAGCGAGCATACATTTTTCTCTTTAGAGCATTAAATTGCACTAAATTAGCACTAACTTAAGACACCTGTTTCAAACCCATTGGTTATGGTAGTAATTACGCGTGAACTTGTAATAAGCACATTTGCAGCCCTTGTGCCTTACAAAGTAAGCGAGCACTAAATTTATTCTTTAGAGCATTAAATTGCACTAAATTAGCACTAAATTAAGACACCTGTTTCAAGGTTATTGATTGTGGAGGTTATTAGGCATGAACTTGAAGTAATCACATTAGCAGCTCTTGTACCTTTGAAAGTAAGCGAGCACTTGTGCCTTAGAAAGTAAGCGAGCATACATTTTTCTCTTTAGAGCATTAAATTGCACTAAATTAGCACTAACTTAAGACACCTGTTTCAAAACCATTGGTTATGGTAGTAATTACGCGTGAACTTGTAATAAGCACATTTGCAGCCCTTGTGCCTTACAAAGTAAGCGAGCACTAAATTTATTCTTTAGAGCATTAAATTGCACTAAATTAGCACTAAATTAAGACACCTGTTTCAAGGTTATTGATTGTGGAGGTTATTAGGCATGAACTTGAAGTAATCACTTTAGCAGCTCTTGTACCTTTGAAAGTAAGCGAGCACTTGTGCCTTAGAAAGTAAGCGAGCATACATTTTTCTCTTTAGAGCATTAAATTGCACTAAATTAGCACTAACTTAAGACACCTGTTTCAAAACCATTGGTTATGGTAGTAATTACGCGTGAACTTGTAATAAGCACATTTGCAGCCCTTGTGCCTTACAAAGTAAGCGAGCACTAAATTTATTCTTTAGAGCATTAAATTGCACTAAATTAGCACTAAATTAAGACACCTGTTTCAAGGTTATTGATTGTGGAGGTTATTAGGCATGAACTTGAAGTAATCACTTTAGCAGCTCTTGTACCTTTGAAAGTAAGCGAGCACTTGTGCCTTAGAAAGTAAGCGAGCATACATTTTTCTCTTTAGAGCATTAAATTGCACTAAATTAGCACTAACTTAAGACACCTGTTTCAAAACCATTGGTTATGGTAGTAATTACGCGTGAACTTGTAATAAGCACATTTGCAGCCCTTGTGCCTTACAAAGTAAGCGAGCACTAAATTTATTCTTTAGAGCATTAAATTGCACTAAATTAGCACTAAATTAAGACACCTGTTTCAAGGTTATTGATTGTGGAGGTTATTAGGCATGAACTTGAAGTAATCACTTTAGCAGCTCTTGTACCTTTGAAAGTAAGCGAGCACTTGTGCCTTAGAAAGTAAGCGAGCATACATTTTTCTCTTTAGAGCATTAAATTGCACTAAATTAGCACTAACTTAAGACACCTGTTTCAAAACCATTGGTTATGGTAGTAATTACGCGTGAACTTGTAATAAGCACATTTGCAGCCCTTGTGCCTTACAAAGTAAGCGAGCACTAAATTTATTCTTTAGAGCATTAAATTGCACTAAATTAGCACTAAATTAAGACACCTGTTTCAAGGTTATTGATTGTGGAGGTTATTAGGCATGAACTTGAAGTAATCACTTTAGCAGCTCTTGTACCTTTGAAAGTAAGCGAGCACTTGTGCCTTAGAAAGTAAGCGAGCATACATTTTTCTCTTTAGAGCATTAAATTGCACTAAATTAGCACTAACTTAAGACACCTGTTTCAAAACCATTGGTTATGGTAGTAATTACGCGTGAACTTGTAATAAGCACATTTGCAGCCCTTGTGCCTTACAAAGTAAGCGAGCACTAAATTTATTCTTTAGAGCATTAAATTGCACTAAATTAGCACTAAATTAAGACACCTGTTTCAAGGTTATTGATTGTGGAGGTTATTAGGCATGAACTTGAAGTAATCACTTTAGCAGCTCTTGTACCTTTGAAAGTAAGCGAGCACTTGTGCCTTAGAAAGTAAGCGAGCATACATTTTTCTCTTTAGAGCATTAAATTGCACTAAATTAGCACTAACTTAAGACACCTGTTTCAAAACCATTGGTTATGGTAGTAATTACGCGTGAACTTGTAATAAGCACATTTGCAGCCCTTGTGCCTTACAAAGTAAGCGAGCACTAAATTTATTCTTTAGAGCATTAAATTGCACTAAATTAGCACTAAATTAAGACACCTGTTTCAAGGTTATTGATTGTGGAGGTTATTAGGCATGAACTTGAAGTAATCACATTAGCAGCTCTTGTACCTTTGAAAGTAAGCGAGCACTTGTGCCTTAGAAAGTAAGCGAGCATACATTTTTCTCTTTAGAGCATTAAATTGCACTAAATTAGCACTAACTTAAGACACCTGTTTCAAAACCATTGGTTATGGTAGTAATTACGCGTGAACTTGTAATAAGCACATTGGCAGCCCTTGTGCCTTACAAAGTAAGCGAGCACTAAATTTATTCTTTAGAGCATTAAATTGCACTAAATTAGCACTAAATTAAGACACCTGTTTCAAGGTTATTGATTGTGGAGGTTATTAGGCATGAACTTGAAGTAATCACATTAGCAGCTCTTGTACCTTTGAAAGTAAGCGAGCACTTGTGCCTTAGAAAGTAAGCGAGCATACATTTTTCTCTTTATAGCATTAAATTGCACTAAATTAGCACTAACTTAAGACACCTGTTTCAAAACCATTGGTTATGGTAGTAATTACGCGTGAACTTGTAATAAGCACATTTGCAGCCCTTGTGCCTTACAAAGTAAGCGAGCACTAAATTTATTCTTTAGAGCATTAAAGTGCACTAAATTAGCACTAAATTAAGACACCTGTTTCAAGGTTATTGATTGTGGAGGTTATTAGGCATGAACTTGAAGTAATCACATTAGCAGCTCTTGTACCTTTGAAAGTAAGCGAGCACTTGTGCCTTAGAAAGTAAGCGAGCATAAATTTTTTTCTTTAGAGCATTAAATTGCACTAAATTAGCACTAACTTAAGACACCTGTTTCAAGGTCATTACTTATGGTGGTTATTACGCGTGAACTTGTGACAAGTACCATTTGCCGCCCTGGTAGCTTTGAAAATTGAAAGTAAGCGAGCACTAAATTTTTTCTTTGCGGCATTAAATTGCACTAAATTATGACACCTGTTTCAAGGTCATTGATTATGGTTGTTATTACGCGTGTACTTGTAATAAGCGCATTGGAGCACTTGTACCTTTGTACATTCCTTGTCTAAAGTATCTAATAGTAAATATTGGGCAACTAAATGAAAATTAAAACTTTGTTAAATGTTCCAATTTGCTAAGTGATTTCAGAAACTAACTGTAGAAAGTTTTGAGCTGCTTTAGCGAGAATAAATAAGTTATTAATTCTAATTATTATTACGTTCTTGTTCTGAAACCTTTTGCTTGTCACGTTACGTAAGTTAAATTGATTAAAATCCATAACTGATCTAAACAGTCCAGTATTCATTGGATACATTTTTTTAAAATAAGAGCAAAATTATTAAAAGATTTTTCATCAAGGAAGACTGCTAGAAAAATCATTTTAAAATAGTAACACAAAGTGACACCCAACGTTTACTGCAAATTGTACTAGAGAATTTCGAGCAGAACTCTGCTAGAGAGAAATATTCAAAATCAATACATTCTCTCTACAACAAACCTTACGAATCCTAGTTCAAAATTTAGCTTCAAGATGGCACCTCGTCGAACACGATAAACTCTTTGCGGTAGCTCTAGAGTCGTCTTTATCCAAAAAGTTGGCTCTTGGCACACTATAATTTTTTTAGAACACAATTTCTTTACAATTATTAACCCAAACTTAAAAATTGACACATCGTTGAAAAGTTAATTTAAACGGCTTTAAAATGACATGTCGCTTGACTGCCTTTCCCTACTAAAATTTTTGGGGTTGATTGTATCACTGCTAAGGGATTGATGACGATATTCAAAGTAGAAAACAATAATAATTTGATTAGTTTACCATTGAATGTATTTCGTAATCTGCGCGGGTTAAAGTCAATTTATTTTTAGTCAGCAACAAATTGAAAAGTATCGACGAGACCACCTTCAATGGAGTCGACAATTTAGAAATGTTGGATTTGCCACACAACCAAATAGAAGAAATAAAACCACACACTTTTGAAAAATTAACCGAACTCGAATTTCTACACCTCAACAACAATACCATAGAAGTTCTAAAAGAAGGCGCATTTAAAGGTTTGAAAAATGTCGTTTATTTTAAAATCGATGCAAACGATTTCATCGAAATCGAAAGTGGCCCCTTTGAAGATTTAACTAAAGTGCGAGATTTGGAAATCGAAGGATCTTTGGAAGACTTGCAACCGGGCGCTTTTATAAAGGACTATCGAGTTTGAAGTATCTCCAATTGGAGAAGAATAAAATTCGCTTTATAAAACCAAACCTATTTTCCGGATTAAATAATTTGGGAAAACTCCATTTGATTGAAAATGAAATCGAAACAATCCAACCGGGCGCTTTTGATGGTTTAGAAAATTTAATCCAGCTCAATTTGACTGGAAATCGTTTAAACATAAATTCTGATACTTTTGCAGGTTTAAGTAATTTGAAAATTTTGAATATTAGTAATAATGGCCTTAATACTTTAACATCCGCTGATATAATTTCGCTTCGAGAAATGGAAGAATTGGATTTATCTAAAAACCACTTGGACAACTTACAACTTGAGGTATTTCGCAATAATACTAGAATTCAAAGTTTGGATTTATCGTACAACGGCATACAGAGTTTCCCAAATGGAGCAATTAGTGCCCTCATTTTAAAAAATTTCAAATACGATGGAAATTATCTGAGAGTGCTTGACAAAAATATTACGCTAGAACTTCCATACGTAACAACGCTCTCGTTAAGTAACACTACTTTAGAGAGAATAGAAAGTGGTGCTTTTGAAAGGTCTTCTTTTTTAAAAGTGCTCGATCTATCCAACAATCACCTTCAGACTTTGGATTTTTCGCAAGCTCTTGGACTTGATAATCTTGAGTGGTTTAGCATTCATAACAACTCAATAAGTGACTTAAATATGGAAATCTTTGATCGTATGCCTAAATTGTTTACATTTGATGTTCGTGGAAATAAATTGAAGGTTGAAGACTTCATACCAGTCGTTGAAAAGCGTTTCATGTATATTCTTATTTAGTGTGGCTATTTTAGCAAAAATAAACGGAATTTTTATAATTTTATATGAATTTGTAAATATACACTGCCTCTCTCTGTTTTTATCTCTCTTCCTTCACCTCAGCTTTATTTCATCTCAGCTGTAAGTTTCATCTGTCATTTCATCTAATTTTTCTCATTTATCATCTTATTTCATCTATCAATCTCATCTGTCAAATTAATCTGTTAATTCATCTCATCTGTCAAACTTATCTGTCAATTAATCTCATCTGTCAATCTCATCTGTCATTTCAGTCTGTGAATGTCATCTGCCGATCTCATCTATCGATCTAATCTGTCAATTAATTTCATCTATCAATGTCGGTCTGTCAATCTAATCTGTCACACTCATCTGTCAATTAATCTCATCTCTGTCAATCTCATCTGTCAGTGTCATCTGTAATGTGAAATTAAATATTTGACTTCCGGTTTAACCGGAAATGGAAACGATTTTCTTAATTTAAATAATTTAAACCTTTAAATAGAATAAAGTTTGAAAAATAAACACCTGTTATCTAAACAACGTCAATCTAAGAATGATCTAGAAAAATCCAAACTCTAAAAACCCTTACAATTAAATCCTATTTTCGCATTTTGAAAACGCAATTATTATAAATTAAAATAAATCATACAAACGAAACCACTAGCGACATCTAATAGGAACAATAATGACTAACCGTACTTAAGTAAAGAAAACGTGTTGATACTTAAACCAAGACTAGACTATATCTGTGACTTAAACTGTACACTATACAAATCAAATCTGTTGAATTTTTGCTAAATTTTGCTTGGAATTATTAAAAAAAAAATGTAGTAAGTCAAAACGCGATCGCCAATGTAAAGTAAATGGGGCCTTATTGTTGATCCTCTAAGATCCAAGATCCGATTGGGGTTATGGTGTAACGGCACCACGCCCATAAAAATGATAATAAAAAACAAAAATATAACGGAAATGAAGCAAGTTTATAGAAAGACAAGAAAAGTTCAACAGTAATGAAATGAAGTCGTAATAAATTTTATTTCGAATAACAAAGAATAATTAGTTAATTTGTCAGTTAGTGCTACTATACGGTGAGTGATAAAACTGCGTATTCTAAAAATAATTCTAAAAATATTTTAGATGATTTTCGAAAATTTCCAAATTTTAATTCTCTTGAGTTGTTTCCATTTTGGACGTACTCGCAATCCGTGCGAATATAGATCTTACCAGGATCACTCAATTGCGTGCACTGGTATAAGCTCCAGTAAGGAACTTTTGGAAAGTATTGAAAGCGTAAAAGTATCTGAAGAAAATTTCAAAGGTTTAAACATCTATAGAAGTGATATAAATTATTTAACAGGCCATTTACTTGATAATTTCAAAAATATCACATTCATATGGATGGCGTTTAATAATGTGAGTGAAATTCCATCAAACACTTTTGAAGGGTTGGAAAAATTGACCCAAATTTCCATCTGTTTCAATACGATCGATAATTTAAACGATAGAGGTTTTGAAGGAATAAAAAATTTGATCGAGTTAGAATTTTTTTCCAATAAATTACGTCAAGAATTACCAAATAATTTTTTTGATGAATTAGAGACATTGGAATATTTAGATTTGAAAGACAATAACATTAGTGAAATTGCACCGAATTTATTTAAAAATTTGAAAAACTTAAAGTATTTGGATTTGTATAATAATACAATCCAAAATGTACCAATAGATGCATTTTCATCGTCAAAATTGTTGAAAAAATTAAATTTGAGCGATAACCAAATTTTGACTTTGGACGAAAACCTTTTCAAAGGCTTAACAGAATTGGAGTACATCAATTTGAAACGCAACAACTTGACTGTTTTACCACTAAAATTATTCGAAGATCAAACAAACTTAACCGAACTCTTAATTAACGAAAATCAAATTGAGCAATTAGAAAATTTATTTTTGACCTTAAACAGCTTGGAAAAGCTCGAGTTGCAGAACAACAAAATTGTTAGCCTTCCAGATGGGCTATTTTCGCATAACTCGAAATTGAAGGAAATTAACTTGAATAATAATCTTATCCAAACAATCTCCGTGAGTAGTTTTAAAGATTTAACAAACTTAAAGGATTTGAAATTGGGTTATAATAAAATATTGAGGCTCGAACCGACAACTTTTGATGACTTTGACCAACTCGAAGACCTACAACTTAATGACAATCAACTAACTGAGTTGGATGTAAATATTTTTCAAAATTTAAAAGTTTTGAGATCGTTATTTCTCAACAATAATAATTTGATTAGTTTACCATCGGACGTATTTCGAAATCTGCACGTCCTAGTGACGTTATTGTTAGCCAACAACAATTTGAAAGGTGTCGACGAGACCACCTTCAACAGACTTGACGATTTAGAAACGTTGGATTTGTCACACAACCAAATAGAAGAAATAAATCCACTCACTTTTGAAAAATTAACCAAACTCCAATTTTTCCACCTTAACAACAATACCATAAAAGTTCTAAAAGAAGGCGTCTTTAAAGGTATGAAAGAGGTCGTTGATTTTAAAATCGAAGCAAACGATTTCATCGTAATCGAAAGTGGCGCTTTTGAAGATTTAACTAAAGTTCGTGACTTGGAAATCGAAGGATCTTTGGAAGACTTGCAACCGGGCGCTTTTAAAGGACTATCGAGTTTGAAGTATCTCCAATTGGAGAAGAATAAAATTCGCGTTATAAAACCAAACGTATTTTCCAGATTAAATAATTTGGAAAAACTCCATTTGATTGAAAATGAAATTGAAACAATCGAACCGGGCGCTTTTGATGGTTTAGAAAAATTAACCCAGCTCAATTTGGCTGGAAATCGTTTAAACATCAATTCTGACACTTTTAAAGGTTTAAGTCATTTGAGAGTTTTGAATATTAGTAATAATGGCCTTAATACTTTAACATCCGCTGATATAATTTCCCTTCAAAAAATGGAAAAATTGGATTTATCTAAAAATAACTTGCACCACTTACAAGGTGACGTATTTTCGAAAAATGCTAGAATTGAAAGTTTGGATTTATCTTACAACGGAATACAAAACTTCCCAAATGCAGCAGTTACTGCCCTAGTTTTAATAGAATTCAAATACGATGGAAATTATTTGAGAGTGCTTGACAAAAAGTTTATGGATAACTTTTCAAATGTAAAGGCGCTCTCGTTAAGTAACACTACTTTAGAGAGAATAGAAAGTGGTGCTTTTGAAAGGTCTTCTTCTTTGATAAATCTCGATCTATCTAACAATCATCTTCAGCCTTTGGATCGTTCGCAAACTTATGGACTTGATAATCTATACCGGTTAAACATTCCTAACAACTCAATAAGTGACTTGAATATGGAAATTTTTGATAATATGCCTAAATTGTTTTTTCTTGATGTTCGTGGAAATAAGTTGAAGGTTGAAGACTTTAAACCAGTTCTTAAAAACCATTTTATATATATTTATATTTAGTACTGATTTTTGAGCTAAAATAAATGGTAATTTTAAATGAATTTGTTAATAAACTGCCTCCCTCTCTCTTTCTATCTCTGTTTTTATCTTTTTCTCACCCCTCTTTCTGCCAATCTTATGTCATCTCATCTGCTAGTTTCATCTGTCACCTCATCTAATCTGTCATTTCTTCTCATTTGTTAATCTCATCTATCAATCTCATCTGTCAAACTCATCTGTCCATTAATCTCATCTGTCAATTAATCTCTTCTGTCAATGAATCTCATCTGTCAAACTCTTGCACAATTAATATCATCTGCCAATCTCATCTGTCATTTATGAAATTAAATACAGGGGTAGTCGCTACATTTCAGAAAGACGTCTATCTCTCAAAATTATATTAACCCCATTAGTTAAGATTATTTCACTAGCCGCTACGCGGCTTGTGAATTAAATTTTCATCTCACGAAAAAAACGGATGTTTCATCTCTTATAAAACTATACTATTTTCTTATCCTTTGCAGTACTTGGTAGGGATGGGCGTTTTAAAACGTAAATAGTTACAAAAGCTGCTATCGCTGCAATAACGGGTAGCTAGTTTTGACAATAGCGAGAAACTATTTATTGGTTATTGCGAGTTTTTGATAACTCGTACAGGCGAAGCGAAACTACGGAAAAACTGAAACGAAACGGAAAGGAGAAACGACAGAAACGAAAAACGTAAAGATGCTAAATCTTTTTGTTTACGTTTTTACCACGTTCAACCTTCGGCGTTGTTTCACATTTCACTTTTGGTTCGGCCACTTGCAACTTCAAAATATACACTTCTGGTGGTCGCTGTTATGTAGATAAGATTAAAGACGTATAAATAAAATAATAGATGCATTTATATAGCAAAATTTATACGTTACTTAATTTTTTTTATATAGCTTTCAGTTTAAAAAAGTTTATGCTTTCCAGCAATAAATATTTAATTTCATTGCAGTTTTTATTTTCTAAATTAAATAAATATACCTAATAACAGTTTTTCTGTTGCCTGCTACGAAATCAACCTGTCATTTAAAATGTACAAAAAAAGCTGCTATTAAAATAAATAGTTTCAGAAGCAGCTATCGGTACTCAAAAGCTGCTACCGTTTTGTTATTCATAAAACCTGCTATTACCCATCCCTAGTACTTGGTTCTATTGTTCTTGTCAAGCTAGTCGGGTAGCTCGCTCTCGCATTTCTTCCGACTAGCAGGACGTGTTGAGTTCACGACTCAATGTACGTTGCAGCATTTCTTGCTTCGTTCGTCTCGTTGTACGTTTCCTCTTTGTTTCTCATCGTTTTTTAAAAATTGTTTAAAATTCCCTCTCTTGTTCGTCGTTTCATTATTGTGGTTATGTGGTTATACGATTATTCCTCTTTAGTTCTCGCCAAAGTTTGTTTAGTTTCTCTGTAGTAAATTAATTTTTCCTGTTTCCGCTTTGTGCTGTAGGTGTTGGTTACAACCAGCTTCTGCCATACGCCCTCGACTCGGAGTACTTAGTGTCGAGGGTTTCTAGCTTCGGCTTGCTGCTCCCGTTCCAGCTGCTCCTTGGTCCCCATGATGTTATGGACCAATTCTGCGACGATGCCCCAGCTTTCCTCGTCTCGGAGCATGATTTCGACGAGGTTATCTGGGGTCAGAGTCACGATGCCGAGTGTTATGGCTGCGGTGACTCTCCTCTGTTCCCACCGGTAGCAGACGAACAGGGTATGTTGTGGTGTGTCGTCCTCGTCGCAGAATTCAGACTTTGGGGAGGCCAACTTACCGATCCGATGCTTGTACTGGTTGAAGCATCCGTGGCCAGAGAGGATCTGTGTCAGATGAAAGGACGGTTCTCCGTGTTTCCTCTCTGCCCACGGGAGGATGTTGGTTATCAGGGATCGGGTCCATTGCCCTCTGTCTGTGGTTTCCCATCGTTGCTGCCACTGAGCCATGGTGTCGGCGCGCGATGTCGGTGTTGTGTCGCGCCGAGTTGCTCTCTCCATGACGAGCAGGTCAATCGGTGGCAGGGATGCCAATACCAGCGCCGCGTCCAACGAGACGGCCCGATACGCGGATTTTATGCGTAGGGTCATCTTCCGCTGGAAGCTTAGCATCCTGTTTCTATTGCGGCCGTAGACCAGCGCGTCTTTCCATAAAGGAGCTGCGTATAGCACGATCGATTGCGCGACCGAGCTCAGCAGTCTTCTTTTTGTCGCTTTCGGTCCGCCTACGTTGGGCATGATCTTTGCCAGCTGGGTGGTGGTGGACGCCGCTCTGGCGCTGGCCTCAAGGATGTGCTCGGCGTAGTTGAGATGTTTATCAACTATTACACCGAGCACCTTGACCGAGTCTTTCATCCGAATCTCCGCTCCATCTAGTTGGAGTCGGATTTGCGGGCATCGTCTTCTTCCGCAGACCATGACGGCCTCCGACTTCTCAGGGACCAGAGTCGGCCCCCGTTTGCTAGTCCAATGAAGGATCCTTCTGATCGCTTCGTTCGCCCTTAGCTCTACGTCGTTCGCTGTCTGTCTGTTACAGCTGTGGAGTAAAGAACACTGACCCGATTTTAAAGAAATTTGGAAAAATAAGTTTTAAAAAAAATCTATACAGAATGTCAATCGCTGAGATTGACATCTGAGGTCAATGAATTTTATCTGCCAAACTCACGCACAATTAATATCATCTGCCAATCTCATATGTCATATGAAATTAAATACAAGGATAGTCGCTATGTTTCAGAAAGACGTCTATCTCTCAAATTTATATTATCCCCATTAGTTAAGATTATTTCACTCGCCGCTACGCGGCTTTTGAATTAAATTCTCGTCTAAACGAGAAAAAAACGAATAATTCATCTCTTATTTTAAAATATACTGTTATCTTAGAAGCCACTTGTCTGTCTGTTACAGCCGTGGAGCAAAAAACACTGCACCGATTTTGAAGAAATTTGGAAAAATAAGCTTTTTAAAAAAATCTATACAGAGTGTCCAGAACTACGGTGTTTATTTTGGACACAATTTTGCAAATTTGGTCTAAAGTTATTTCTACTTGGCTGTAAGATGGTACATCATAGTCTAAATTGGAAAACAAATTCTCAATTTTTAAATTTACAATGGCGTCCAATAAAACAATTGTTCCATTTAGTTGTTCTTTTCTCATAACTTCGCCGGTAAAACTACAAAAATATCAGAAGATTTTAAGAACATCCTGTATAGTTTTGAATATTTGAGACACTTCTTATATTCATAATTCTGCTAAACCCAACAGAGGCCATCGAAGCAGATATCTCAATATTCACCAATGGGTCAAAAACCAAGAGGGAGCGGGTGTGTACTCACCCGAACTCGGCCTCAAAAACAGTTTATCGTTGGGAAAATATGCTTTAGTTTTTCAAACCGAACTGATGGGTATATTACACAGCGCCAATATAATCCTAGATAGGAAAATACAAAATAAAAAGATTTTGAAATCATCGGACAGCAAAGCTGCTCTGTAAGCTCTAAACACTTGCAAGATAATCTCCGGCCTCCTTTTAGAGTGCGTGGAGACGCTGAACCAGATGTCCAAAGATAATGTCCTTAGCCTTAGCTGGGTCAAAGTACATCAAGGAACTGAGGATAACGAAAGCGCAGATGAGCTGGCCAAGAAAGGTTCAAAAAGTCTTCTCTATGGCTCTGAACCAATCATAAAACCAGCCATAAAAACTGTCGATAACCTCCTTCAGAAACAAACGCATCTAATACACACTACAAGATGGACAAATAGTGCAAGCTGGTATGGATTTTTTGCTCTGGCGACGACTACTTAGTAGATAATCCCAGATTTCGAGTATGCGATCACGAAGACGAGACCGCTGAATACGTGCTTTGTCAGTGTCCATCTCTAGTGTCTTCAAAAGGATCCGTGTTGGGGGACTTCTAGCCGAAATAGCCAGAATAAGCGCCACTCCTCCCGCCAGAGTTCTGGAGTACATAAAGTGGGATGGCTTGAGTTGAGACCTGATGGGCCTGGCTAGGCTGCTTGGAGGTTGTACAATGGGCCCAAACAAGTGGCCTAAGTGCTGGGAGCGTGCTCCCCCTCCACTAATAATTCAAAATCCAGAATCCATCTGTTACATGATTTCAAACTCTTTATAGTTTGACTTCCGGTTTAACCGGATATATAAACCAACTTTCTTAATTTAAATGGAATGCCCTGTATATTTTTCAATATTTTGAATCCAAGTTCTTTCTCTTACCTGTGATTAGGCTGTATACTGTATACTGTCGGTCTCCTCTTCCTTACTCACCTTTCACCCTTGAGTAACCCATTGTCGAATTGGACAGAGGACTGGTTTAATTTAATCTTCGAAGAATTTAACGCAATTCCTAAGATGATGTTTGTATAGGAAGTGGGAAGGATAATTAATTCTGCGAACACAAGTTCCGGCTTGGACCCTTGGACGGAAGTAGCTATTATTTAAAAGTGCCGGCATAGTAGGCTTGTGACCTTCTTTGAGTAAACAGGGCACATAAATTCACTTGGCCTAAGTACAGTAGGGCACCCATTGATGGTGGAGCGAGTATAGTAAGTCTTCTTCTGCTAAATGGGTAAATTTGGCGTTTGTTATTAAAAAAGATCGTCATAGTAGGCTTGTGAGCTTCTTTGAGGAAGCAGGACAGGTATACTTACTTGGCCTAAGTGACTAAGGCACCCATTAGTAGTGGAGTGAGTATATTAAGTTTTCTTCTGCTAAATGGGAAAATTTGGCGTTTGGGCAACTACATATATTCATCTCTGTCTTATTTTAGTAAACGTTCTAAAATAGACAAGGATAGTGATTAAGCCACCACCCATCTCTCTCTTGCAAATTTGTTCTGTCTGTTGAATTCGTTCAATATGGTTCTAGGGCCTGTTATTTACCTGATCGGTGATTACTGATGATTACCGTTTAGGAACTATCAGTCTACGATGCTGTTGGGTTAACGACTTAAGGGCAGCATTTTAATATAAAATGCGACTTGGCTAAAAGGAGACGCCAAGCTATGTATGTAATACAAGTAATATGAACTGCCATGGTAAACTTCATGAGTAATGACAATGAGTCAGAGAAAAGTAAAGATGGTGTATGCGTTCACTTTTCTAATAAAATTAAATAATTTATCGGTATTGTCATGGTAGCAACGTGTGTTTATTTTTCATCACTTATTATCGAAAAAATGAATTTCTTTTCTAATAATCGCAGTCTTAATAAAACAGTTTAATAAAAAAATTATAAATAATATTTATTTTTACTTTACACTTTTGGTATGTTATAAATTGTTGGATATTTAACTCGAATTAAATCCAGATCGCCCTCTGTCAAGTTATTTCCAAGAAGTATTAAATTCCATAGCCTATTCATATTGTCAAAACTATTCAAATCTATTTCATGTATGTTATTGTTTTGCAAATTAAGCTCTTCGAGTTGGCCAAGTCCAATAATTTGGTTAGAACTCAAAACCGTTAATTTATTATTGGAAAGATCGAGAGTACGCAATTTTGATAATTCTTTGAAAGCATCTCTTTCGATACTATTTACACAGTTGGTACTTAAATCCAAATGCAACAAATCGTTCAAATTTTGAAACATATCGTGAGTTATTATTTCGAAACAATTTCCATTAAATTGTAAATTTTTGAGGTTAACTTTTTCCAAAGCGTCATAGGGAAACGAAGTAAATTTGTTGTACGACAAATCTAAATCGTTCAAGTTTGGATTATTATCAAACAAATCGCTCGATAAACTTTCCAACTCGTTGTTTGTCAAATTAAGGCCTACAAGTTCACCAAGTGGGCTTAGAATTTCCTCAGTGACACTTTTAATTCCATTATTGGCCAAGTTTAAGTAAGTAACGTTTGTCGCCGTTGAGAACGTTTCGGAAGTTAACTGAATATGGTTGTCGTTTAAGGTGAGGATTTTTAAATCGGGAGTATGGCGAAAAGTGCCATTTTCAATAATGGTGATTTCATCACCAACTAAGATGAGTTTGAATAATCGATCTAAACCTGCTAAAGAGTCAGAATTGATTATGGTCAAGTTACTTTTTGTTATAGTGAGGACTTTTAATTGGCCTAGACCATCAAAAGCGTTTGCTGGTATGTCATCGAGTTGCATTGGGAGGTCCAAGATGGTAACTTGGAAAAGAGGTCTAAAAGCTCCACTTTCGATTTTTGTAATGTTTGTTTCTTCCAACTCAATCCATCCTAATTCGCGTAATCCGTCAAATGACAAATTTACCAATTTTTGTATTGGATTCTTATTTAGAACTAACGTACGGAGCTCGTGTAGTGGATGAAAAGCTCTTGGTTTGATTTCATCAATTTGATTGTTGGTCAAATTCAACAGTCTCAAATTTGAAAGTCCATTAAAGTCATCTTCATCGTTCAACTTTAAATTATTGTTATTTAAGTAAAGCTCTGTTAAATTTGGTAAATTTTGGAATAAATTGTTTGGAATCTTCCCTAAATTGTTATTTTTTAAATTGAGGACTTCTAAGTTGTATACATTTAGAAAAACATTTCCAGCGAGCACCATCAAGTGATTGTGATCCAATTCTAAATTTACGAGTTGCTCCAAATCGTCTAAAGCTCTAGGATCGATCGTAACTATTTCGTTACGCCCTAGTTTTAATTCTTTTAAACTTTTCAACCCTTTAAAGACGCTCTGCGAAACGGAGTCGATTTTATTGCTTGTGAAATCAATGTGGTTCAACAATGGCGAGTCTTGGAATAATTTATCTGAAAGTTTGTTAATGTGGTTTTTGAAAAGGTCCAATTTTTTTAAACTTTTCAACCCTTGAAACGCATTTTCGTCCAATTCAGATATGAAATTATCCGATAAAACAATTTCTTCCAACTTGGAGAGATTTTTAAATAAATTTGGATCGAGGGTGGCAATTTTGTTTTGTCTCATTTCAAACTTTTTTAACTCGTGGCACTCTTTCAAAATGCCCTTCAATTCTTCTACTTTATTATCGTTTAGTGTCAAATTTTGCAACTTCGTTTGATCCTCAAACAAGTTCAAAGGGATGTTGGTTAAGGAATTTTGATCCAAGTCGATTACTTTCAACTCGGTTAAATTTTTAAAAATGTTTTCGTCCAAATTAGTAATGTTATTCTTCTGTAGGTGTAAAGATTCGAGCAATTTTGTACTTTTAAACGCATCGAACGAAATATCTACAATTTTATTATCGGACGCATCCAACTCGACCAACTTAACGAGATCTTGAAGCAAACGCGATTGGATTTCGGTTACATTGTTTTCATGGAAGTCCAAAATTTCCAAAGAAGTCAAATTGGCAAACAAACTATCTTGTAATTTTTTCAACTTGTTGCTAGGTAGTTGTAAATCAATCAACTCTTCCAATCCAAAAAATGCGGCTTGGTTAAGTTTAGTAATTTCGTTGGAACGCAATTCAATTTTTCTCAAAGATTTTAAATTTTGAAAACTTTTAGAAGGAATTTCCACATTTTCACTTACTTTAATTCTAAACACTTGTAATTGTTTCATATTGTCGAACAATTCCGCTGATAAATAATTTATTTTGTTACTACCATAAAGTCTTATATTCTCCAAGTGTTCAATTGAGGCTTCAGCATTAATGTCATTTATTAGATTTTCAGAAGACTCTGTAAAGAAACACGTAATTGACTTGTAACTTTCATACGTACAATAGCTGTTTCCATTTGTAAAAGTTAAATAATTTCCCAATAGTAGAAGGAAAAACAGTTTCATTTTGTCTAAAAAATAACAGAAATATAACAGAAAAAAACGGTAAAAAATTTTAAGTTTTAATTTTACCTTATAAAAAATGTTTCTTGTGAGGAAAAGTAGTGAAGTGAACTTGTACAATTTCACGACCAAAATGTGATAAAATAATAATTATTACATACGCGCTCTTATAAATAAGGTCACTAACATCTGACCCCTAAATCTTATCCACCAAAAACGTTTCGATTAAAAAAAACTTAAAAGACCCCGCACACTTTAAATGGGTTTCGATGAAATGTTTTGAAATTTTAGTATAAGTCCTGTGAACAAAAGTCTCTATTGGTCCAACCCCAAAAAAACATCTTGACTGATTTATAACCCCTTAAAGGGGGTTATATATTTTTTTAAATGGACCACCCTGTATATTTAATATTTATAACAAATTTTACAATATAGAAGATTTAGAGATAAGAAAGTTTTGTTAAGAACTTTTTTTTTATATTTCTTACAGAAGTTAATTCTAATGGAACATCGAGCTAAACTCATTCTGTTTTCTGGGGGGGGGGGATTAGTGTAACGTAGCATGGAGGCCGAGAACAATAGTATTTATGTTTATTTAACGAAAAAACAACGGAGGAACTTTTTCCGTCCGTCAAATCTGTTTTAATAAAATTTTTTTTTATTGCTTGCGTAAAGGATTGAACCTGAGACTTCTGTGTGTAAGCAGAATTTTTAGGTATAAACCACAGACTTATACCTAAATAATTAGACCGCTCAAGTTCGATGCGCGAAGTGCTAAAATAGAATGCCGCCATTTTTACGTTTTCAGGAGGCGGCTATTTCAAACTAATGAAGTTGTAAACAAAAATTATGTGATTTACGTTTCTTTATTTGTTACAATGAGGTTTCAATATTGTGTTTGCTTAAATGTTGGTTCTTGTTAAAAAATTGTGTTTTACAACACTAATAAAACTGCCAGAAGACCTATTTTTTCTTTTTTGGATATGTTACAGGCAACGTAATTCTCTATGGAAATATAAATTTTTATCAAAATCGCCCGAGCCGTTTTGGAGTAATAATTTTGGGAATGTCAAAACTTCAAAAATTTTTAATTTCTTTAGTAATAAAAATGAAAACTTAAAAATGGATATATGTATCAATCCCATAAATATCTATTATTTGACACTATTTTCGATTAACAAAACGCTTCCAGTTAAACCGGAAATTAGAAAAATATTCTAATTTTTCGGAACACCCTGTACATTTTTAAATATTTTGAAAGCTCGTAAAATTAGCTTTTAAACGATACCAAACACTTTATATTTTGACTTCCGGTTTAACCGGAAATGAAGTCAAATTTTTTCATTTAAACAGAACACCTTGTATATTTTTCAATATTTTGAAAGCTCATAAAATTAACTTTCTGAAGATATAAAATAATATGTATTTTGAACTTCAATTAATGCCAAATTTAAACAAAAATGAAATTAATATTTTAGACAGTTCGAGTCTAAAAATTCTTCTTACACACAGGAGTCCTAGGTTCGATCCCGGGTAAAGGCAATTTAAAAAAAAAAATTTATTTTTTATTTTTTTTTATATCATGTATTTATATTAACATAAAAATAAATTTAATAATTAAAACAACGGATGTGGCCATACGAGGAACTGTTTTCAAGCTAAACTTCTATACCCAAAAGTTTCTTTAGTGCGCTTTTTAAAGTTTTTTTGAATTTATTTTATTTATAAGATATTAAATAAAAATTTTAATAAAAAAAATAACGGATGTGGCCATACGAAGAACTTTTTCCTGTCTGTCAAATATTATAATTTTATATTTTTGTTTATTAAAATTTAATTTTATATCTTATAAATGAAATACATTAAATTTACGCAAACTTTTGCCTCTAGCACCTCAGCCCTCCGATTTACAGTAAAAATCTGAAGTCAGAAGTTGTAGAGCATTAAATTTTATCGTGAGCTATTATTAATTTTTCCTAACTGGCCATTGTAAAAATTAATTTTCTCTTCTGTGAATTAATTATGAAAATGTATTTATTCGAAAAGAAACTTTTGAGGTCAAAACTCAAAATGTTTCCTCAATTGCAATTTTAACTTTTTCCAATCCAAGAAAAAGTTACTAATAATCGAGAAAAAAAGTAAAAATTTTTTTTTATTGAAGTTCTCGACGTTTTGAGTCACCCTGATTCCAAAAATCGAAAAAAAAATTTTTCAAAATTTTAACCAAACTAGTTTAAAAAATTTTTCAAAAATATTTTTAGAAAATAATTTTTTTTAAACTTATCAAAAATTTTTTCATGAAAAAAATTAAATTGGAAAATTTTAAAAAATTATTTGTTTAACAAACATTCGACATTGGAGAAAACATATTCGACAAACTTTTGACGACCTTTTTTTAGAACATTGGACAAACATTGAAGAAGTGAAAAAACCTTGGTTAATAAGTAATTTGTTGGCTTAATGAACTTATTTTATAGGAATTTTATTATAGCTAAACTTAGGGTGTTTTATAACAAAATTCAAGTTGACTTTAAATTTAAAGTTTCCTTGAAACTACGACTACCAATATAGAATTACCTATACCTGGAAGAAGCTTTAAAATTGAAGTTGATTTTAATATTTTATTTTGAAATAATAAACGATATATTTATGTTACTTATCCCTTTAAATAAAAAAGTGCTCTAAGCCAACAAAATACTTGTTAACCAATGTTTTTTCACTTCTCTAATGTTTGTCCAATGTTCTAAAAAAAGGTCGTCAAAAGTTTGTCCAATGTGTTTTCTCCAATGTCGAATGTTTGTTAAACAAATATTTTTTCTAAAAATTGTGAAAAATATTTTTCAAAAATTTTTTTCGTAAAAATTTTCAAAAATTTTTTTCGAAAAAATTTTCAAAAATTTCTAAAAATATTTAAAAAAAATTTTTTTTTTAATTTTCGTAAAATATTTTTTAACAAAAATTATATTTTAATATAATATTTTTTTTTTTAAAATTCGAGAACAAAAGTTCTATAACACGACAAATTATTAAAATAATCTTTTTTCACTTCTCTTGTTAAAGTTCTAAAAAACAACTCGTCAAAAATTTCTCTTATGCGTGTTTGTTAATGTCGAATGTTTATTAAGTAAATAATTTTTTTATGATAAAATTTTAATAAAAATTTTGGGCGCCATGCCCAATAGTACGATTGTCCCATTTTGTGATTTTTCCGCTATAACTTGAACGGTAATTACTTTTATAAAAGTTTCGAAACGGCATTATATTGCCAAAATATGGGACTTTCATCCTAAGTTGATTTTTAAAATTGTTTCAAAATTGCCTACCTTTAAGGGGCCAAAGTAGGTCAAAATTTTGATATCGATTTTCTTAAAAATCGGCCCGAGGATATTTTTTTACATTTTTGGGTATCTTATATACAACGAAATTCTCTATCTAACTCTCTCTTAAACCCTTGTATGATGCGGATTCGGAATTATGATTTTTTGAATGTCAAGACTTCAATAATTTCTTTTGCAATAAAAATGAAAACTTGAATAAATGGTATCCGAAATAATTGAACAAACTTCGAAGGTACGTTCCTTAGTCAAAATGAAGGTATCCGTGTTTTTTTGTTTTGATCAATTTCAATTTTTGAGCAGTTTGGGGGCCCCTAACAGCGGGCCTTCTAAAACACTATTTTGTTAACGTTTTAGAAATCTGTTGACCTCTAATGATATTTGACATGAGAACTAACAAAGTGAATTAACCATCACCATCAACCAAGTACCATACTACCATACCCCATTTTTGTAAAAGCCGCTAGAGGGCGCTAGTTACGGGCAAATGGTCTTGGTTTTTCTGCAATAACTTTTTTGGCCAAATTATTTTCAAATTATTGCACAATTAAATGTAAAATTTCATTCTCTAAAACAATGGATGTGGCGATACGAGCAACTTTTTCCTGTTGCATTTTTTTGTGCATTTCTTTAAAAGTGTATAGTTTAAATTTTTTTTTAATGTCATTTATAAGATATCAAATTAAATTTTAATTAAAAAAATATATAATTATAATATTTAAAGGACAGGAAAAAGTTCTTCGTATGGCCACATCCGTTGCTTTTTTTTATAACTTTGGCATAAATTGATGTTGAAAATATACATTATTTTATATCTTCAGAAAGCTAATTTTAAGAGCTTTGAAAATATTGAAAAATATACAGGGTGTTCTATTTAAATTAAGAAAGTTGATCTCCTTTCCGGTTAAACCGGAAGTAAAAATATAAAGTGTTTGATATCGTGTAATAGAAAATTTAACTATCTTTCAAAATATTTAAAAATACACAGGGTGTTCCTAAAAGTTTTGATAATTTTGTAATTTCCGGTTTAACCGGAAGCTTTTTGTTAACAGAAAATAGTGTCAAATGCTAGATATTCATGGGATTGATATACATACTTATCTCATATTCAAGATTTATGTTCTATTACAAAAAAAATTAGAAATTTTTGAAGTTTTGACATTCAAAAAATTATTATTCCAAAAAGGCTTGAGACATTTTTATAAAAATTCTTTTTGTTAACAGAAAATAGTGTCAAATGCTAGATATTCATGGGATTGATATACATACTTATCTCATATTCAAGATTTATGTTCTATTACAAAAAAAATTAGAGATTTTTGAAGTTTTGACATTCAAAAAATTATTATTCCAAAAAGGCTTGAGAGATTTTTATAAAAATTCTTTTTGTTAACAGAAAATAGTGTCAAATGCTAGATATTCATGGGATTGATATACATACTTATCTCATATTCAAGATTTATGTTCTATTACAAAAAAAATTAGAGATTTTTGAAGTTTTGACATTCAAAAAATTATTATTCCAAAAAGGCTTGAGAGATTTTTATAAAAATTCTTTTTGTTAACAGAAAATAGTGTCAAATGCTAGATATTCATGGGATTGATATACATACTTATCTCATATTCAAGATTTATGTTCTATTACAAAAAAAATTAGAGATTTTTGAAGTTTTGACATTCAAAAAATTATTATTCCAAAAAGGCTTGAGAGATTTTTATAAAAATTCATATTTTGATAGAGAATTACATTGTCTGTAACATATCTAAATAAGAAAAAATTATGGCATTAGAAATTTAGAGAAAATCCATTTAAAAATTTTGACCTACTTTGGCCCTTTAATGGTAAGCAATTTTGAAACAATTTTGAAAATCGATTTGTTTAGGACGAAAGCCCTATATTTTGGCTGTACAATGCCGTTTTTAAAAATTTCATAATAATAATTACTGACCAAGTTATAAGGGAAAAACCACAAAATGGGACAATCGTTCTTATTGGCCGCCATTTTAAATAAAAAAATTCTAAATTTGTTTTTTCAATTGGGGCTTACATATACTATCTTATAGCCAAGTAGAAATTAATTTGGCCCAAATTTGCAAATATGCACCCAAAATAACCACCTTATTTTTGGACACCCTGTATAGATTTCTTATTCAAGCTAAAATAAAATTGCTTTAGTAGTTTTTGCTCATACATACGGACATTTTAGTTCAAAAAATCGAAATTTTTTTTGCATTTTTGAACTCAAAATGCAAAAAAAGAATTTTTTTTTCTTGATTTTAACAACTTTTTCTTGGATTGGAAAAAGTTTAAATTGTATCGTACAAATATTTTTTACAATTTGCCCCTTTTAAGGGGTTATAAAGCAGCCAAGATATGTTTTTTGGAGTTGGGCTCATGAAGACTTTTGTTCACAAGTGTTTAGCTATAACATACCAAAATTTCAAAACATTTCGTTGAAACCCAGTTTCCCATTTAAAGTGTACGGGGTCCTTTATTTTAATACGTACAGTCACCCTCAAAATTATTGGCCACCTCAGCTATTCGCCAGGGTGGTTATTAGCCAGCAACGACAAAAGGACAGAAGGGGAAATTGTTGATTTGCTACTTGTTGGCAAAATAAAATTACCCCTCAATTTAAGTAGGGGGTGTTATGATGGTTTCATCCACAATCCGTGCCATTAATTGTGAGGTTGACTGTACACCTAGCACTAGTTGTGGATGCAACCATCATAACACTCTCTACTTAAATTGAGAGGTAACTTTATTTTGTCAACAAGTAGTAAATCAAGAACGGCCCCTTCTGTCCTTTTGTCGTTGTTGGCTAATAATAACCACTCTAGCGTATAGCCAAGGAGGCCAATAATTTTGAGGCTGACTGTACGTACAGTTGACGTTTTCATAGAAAAACTCGGTTACTATTTAGAGTTGTTAGAGAAAAACTGATGGCATTTCCTAGATCTCTTTTTGTCAGAAACTAATATTAGGAAAATCGAAATCCAGCTATGTTCTTTTGTTTTCAAGTTATAAATTTATAATAGAGTTACCACATAATAAACATTTTCATGTATATAAATAACCTTGTAAAGCCTTAACATTACCATTTTAGACACTTTAGCCCTCTTGTTCGTACTCTTAACGGTAAAAAGATACGATAGACGGTAAAAAAGACGGGTTGAGACGCGAATATCTATGTAAATCAGAACCGGACTCATTGGCCCGACTGGTCAATACGTTACCCCTGAATATTTATATATTTTTTCATTTATTTTCATTTGGCCCTAATTTCACTTGACACCGACTTCACCGGCGAGAGCCGACCGGGCCAGTCCGGTCCTGGTGTAAATTTAACAGTATGGAAAGCTCCGTTGATAAGTTTGTTTTTTTACTAGCACCATGTATGAAATATTTATATTTATAGAAAATTTTAACCGTAAAATGACAACTAAAAATTTTTCCTCAGGTCTATAAATAGCTATAACATTTTTTATTATAAATGGCAAAATTGTTGCATTCATCCTGTACATTAAAAATTTTAAAACATCATTGATAATTATTATAATTTAAAAGTTTTACTTTAAAAATAATAATTTAATCAAATAACGTCGCGGTCGCGAGTGGATTATTGTTCGATAAGAGCAGCTGCATCAGGTGCTATCGCACAAATGTGGCTCAATAGTTACAATTTTCTAGACAAATGAATGATTTTGAAATTTCATTTTATTTTAGTCGTGTTTTGCATTCGGTGTGAGCAACTTCGCGTTACGTGTTTTTAACTTTTGTGCATTTTTGGAGAGAAGCTATGAATCACTTAAAGAAAGGTTAGTCTTTTCCTTCAATTACTTATTACTTATTACATTAGCTACAATTTGGGCATTTATCTTCCTTGTATGCTTGTCTCTTCCATCATCTGTAACATTTATAATAAGAGTCATCACTTGACTAATATGTTCTCACACGTGGACCTGATAATATTACCTGTTTAAAGGTAATATTAAACCGGAAATTACAAAAATATTTAAAGTTTTTAGGAACACCCTGTATATTTTCAACATTATCTGTTACATGGTACCAAACACTTTAACACTTTATATTTTGACTTCCGGTTTAGCCGGAAATGGACACAACTTTCTTAATTTAAATGGAACACCCTGTATATTTTTATGCTTTGGCTTATGATTTAACCGGAAACATTTTTACAAAATATTTTCTTATTTGAATAATTTGTTATACTATTGAACTAAACACTCAGGATACTTTTGAATGATCTTTTCCAAAACTTGAGGATGAAATTTATTTCTACGAAGATCAAGTCGTTTTAAAGCAGGTAATTTTTCCAAAGTGGTCTCGCTCATCTCACCGATTAAATTATTATTCAAATTTAAAGCAAAAAGGCCATCGAGTCCAACTATTTGCGAGGGGTCAATATTTTCAATCGCGTTATTTGATAAGTCCAGTGCTATTATTTGTTTGGAATTTTCAAAAGTATTACTTTTTATTTTTTCCAAACCCACCGTGCTCAACGATAACCCTGTTACGTTGGGTAAACTATCGAGGATACTTTTATCTAAAACTTTTATCTAAAGCTAAATTGATGGAATTTAATTCTTGAATATTTTTAATATGGTCCGACGTTAAGATATTGAGGCCATTGTTGCTCATTTCCAACCATTGCAACTTGTTTAATCCAGCAAAAGAGTCTGAGTTAAGTTTAAGGTTATTATTATTCAAGCGGAGCGTTTCTAGGCTTTCGAGACCACGAAACGCACCAGCTTCGATCGTCTGGATTTGATCATCTAGCAAATCGAGGATTTTCAATTTGCCCAACCCAAGAAAGACATCAGGTTTCAAAATTGCAAGTTTCATTTGGTTCAAAAAGAGGAAATTCAAGCTGTCGAGTCCTTTAAAAGCGTTCGATGGTAAATCTTCCAAAGATCCTCGCAGGAATAAATATTTAATTGTGGATAATCCCTCAAAAGCGCCACTTTCAATTTCGCTAATATTGTTTCCATCCAAATTTACAAAGTTGACTTTGTCCAGCCCTTTAAACATGCCGGCTTTCAAGTTTCGCAAAAAGTTGTCGTTCAAGTCAAGCCGTTGAAGATTTTTGAGCTCTTTGAAGCTGTTTGGTTTAATTTCTTCTATTTGATTGTAAGATAAATCCAAACATTTTAATTTAGTAAGCCCATTGAACATTTCTTCATGGATGGATTTCAAATTATTTCTAATTAAGTATAAGTTCTGTAAGGAGTTTAGGTTTTTGAAAGCGTCGTTTGCTATGGTGTCCAACCCATTGTCATTGACATTTAGAGAGTACAAAGATTTTAATTTTGAAAATGTACCTACACCTATTGTAGCCAAGTGATTGTTATCCAATTGTAAATCTGTCAACGATTCTAAATATTCAAAAACATTTCCATCGAGAGACGAGAGGTTATTGTAACCTAATCTAAGGTGACCCAAATTGTTGAGTCCTCTAAAACAGTTTGGAGAAATAGATAAGATTTGGTTTCGACTAAAATCCAAAGTAGTCAATTTTGGGTTATCCACAAAAAGCTCATCCGAAAGAATTGTCAATTTATTTCCAAAGAAATCAATTTCATTGACATTTTTGAGCCATTTAAAAGAGTCGACACCCAATTCGGCTATTTGATTGTGAGCCAAATCCAGTAGTTCCAAATTTTCGAAATTTTCAAAACAATTGCTCGGAATAGTTTCCAACTTATTGTTCCTCAATCTGATTGTCTTCAAATTATTCAAATTTTCAAAAAAGTTTTCCAAACTACCGATCTGATTTTCGCGAAGATCAAGTTCAACTAACTGTGTTTGGTCTTTAAATAAGTTTTTTGGAAAACCTGTAAAATTGTTTGTATTTAAGGAAACAAACTCCAGCCCTTTTAGACCTTTAAAAATATTTTCATCCAAACTCAAAATTTGGTTATCGTTTAAATTTAACACTTTTAACGACTTTAGGAATGAAAATGCATCTTTTGGAATTTCTTCTATTTGATTACTATAAAACGAAAGCGTTTCTAAAGTTTGGAAATTATCAAAAAAAGCTGGTGATAAATAACTAATTTTGCTCTGAGTAATTCTCAAACCTCTGGAATTTTCTTGTTGGATGTTTGCAGTTTCCCGACATTTTACCACCCCTTCTAGAAATTCTTGAAGTGAATTTACCGACGAACACAAAATTATGCCATCGTAATTAGAGTAATTACAATCTCCTTTTGAATATCCAAATGTAAAACAACATTCGAAAAGGACTAAAATGAACATTAACTCTTTGGGCATCTAAAAATATTTAAATTAATTAAAAACCACTCTCTTACATTAATTACTCACTTTTAACACCCCTTAACTAATAGTTTGCCACAAGTAACTTTTAAAACTAGTTAAGACTTACACTAGTTAAGACTCCCTCTCTTAAAATACTGTTTACATGAATTCTAGTTAATCTGGAAGGTTAAATGAACATATTTTTTTCAAATCTAAAGGCCCGTCCACACACACAGGCCTTGCTTTTCGGTTTGGTCTGAACGCTGTACAGATGCTCCGGTTTGACCTGTGCAGACCGCCTGAACGATGTTCAGACGTTCCGGTTTTGCCTGTGCTGGCCACCTGCACAAGCCAAACCTGGATGCGGGCCATTCACGTTCGCACTTGCCTTGAGGCAGGCCTGCAAGCCAACAGTGTGTGCGCGCAAATGGGAAATGATACTTTCGTATTTACCTGAATCGTGTGTGGTGGTGTATCACTTCACATTTTCGCGCACACTGTTGGCCTGCAGGCCTGCCTCAAGGCAAGTGCGTAGGTGAATGGCCCTCAGAAGGCTAGCCTGTATGTGTGGCGCCGCCATTAGATAATAAAAATTTAATTACTATCAAAAATATTGGCTAATAATGAAATGAATAATGTAAACGGTATTTTGGTTTAAAAATAAATTATTTCGGGAGATGTAGATTGAAATGATATAAACTTTAGAAAGACATAAAATTAAATTGAGAGATCATCACTGGAAATCTCCTAAACCTCATTTGTTAAATTGGCTCTAAATACATGAAGATCTAGTAGGTTTAGAAAATTTTTCAATATCGTGTTTATAAAAGAAACTGTTGTTACTATGCCTCGAAAGATCACGCTGAAGAGATCGTTTTCTTACCTATCTAAATCCACAGCTAATGTAGCTTTTTCAATTAAATTAATTAAAATAAGACACATTTTCTCCCAATACAGTCATCCCATATCGTGAACCAAAAAACCCATAACTCTCAAAGGTGCGTCTATTTAAGCTTAATATTTTTTTATACAGTGTGCGTAAAAACGTATGGAACATATTAAATAAAATAGAAATAAATGTTTTTTTTAATATACTAGCCTAAATAAAGCTATCATTATTTACCGATTTTTAAGTAATGACGTCATCAATAATTTTTTTAATTCAATGTACTTTTTATTCGTGATTTGGGTACGCCACTGGGCTCTGAAGCCACGCCTCACGCAGATTTGGTCACGTGGTTGGCCTTTCTTTGGGGATTGGCCTTTCGTTTGCTCATATAGCGGAAATATGAGCCATCAAGAAGGGGGCTTTTTTTTAAATCCTCGCTGGTGCTGTGCATGATTTTTCTGTAAGGCATTGTTTGTAATCAAAAGAATTTATTTTATTATTTAGGAAGGTACAGTACTAATTTTTTAAGTTGACGAACGGTGACAATGCGCAGATACCTAAATTAGTATTTATCCCCACCAAAGCAATAGTCAACGTAGTGTTAGGGGTGGTATTTTAAAATAAGAAAAACACATCGACTTGGATTATAACTAAAATCATTCTTTAATAGTCAACGGCTGAAACAGGACTACTCTCTCGTACATTTCACACAATAACCTTTCTCATAAAACAGTAACATAATCTTGTCGAACGTGACATCATTAGTTTTTATTTAATTCTGCACTATTAACAATAAACAATCTTTTGTCTTTTCCTAATTTTGGAACTTCTAACAGTAGGTATTTAAATTTTTAAAGGGTCGTGGCCAAACCTTCGCGAACTTACCTGAAGTTAAATTATTTTAGCTGTAATAGCTAAAGGAAGCAAAGAGCGGAACGTGGAGAACGCGCAAGTTCTGCCTCTTCGTCACTCTCGACGTGAGAAACGCATTCAACTGCGCAGGCTGGAAATGGATTCTCAGGGCACTCAGAGAAAGCGATGTGGACCCGACTATATTCAATATTGTCGCCTCCTACCTAAGTAACAGAAGAATTATCCTCAGCCCCGGGAAACAGGAGATGGAGGTTACCAGTGGAGTTCCACAGGGCTCAGTTCTCGGACCCGCCCGTGGAACATCATGTACAACGGAGTTTTGGAACAATGTCAGAAGAAACGAGCTTTTATGGATTCGCCGACGACCTGACTTTGGTCGTGTCAGCTAAGGCGGCTTAACAGGTTGAAGCGAGAGCGAACGAAGCAGTCCACAACATACTGCGCTGGACTGCAGAGAGAGGCCTCACACTCGTCCCAGAGAAGGCGGAGGCGGTTATGGTGTGCGGAAAGAGAAGCTGCCCGCCCGTCTCACTACGTCTACACGGAGTCGACATCCACCTAAAAGACTCCGTCAAGATCCTCGGCGTGATAATCGATAACCGCCTTAACTACGCCCAGCAAATCCTGAAAGCCTCCGCCAGGGCATTATCTACCACCACCCAGATGGCAAGACTTATGCCTAACATAGGAGGACACAAACCGGCAAAGAGGAGTCTGCTCGGTATGGTCGCGCAATCGATCATGCTGTATGCGGCTCCTGTCTGGCACGAGGCACTGACTATCAAAAGGAACGAGGCGAGGATGTTGAAAGCTAGCGACAGGTGTGGCACTTAGGGTTGCCTAAAAATTCTAGTCATCTTTCTTCTACCGGCAGAACCCGAAGTAATGCGCAAGCGGTCCCAGGTACTGTACGATGGTCCCTCGAGGAGGAGTTTTCTAGTGAGTAAAAATCTCACACTACCGGTCCAGTGCGGACTGCTGTATACCCGAACCAAACAATATTTGGTTAAAACGGAAAAATAACATTTTTTAAGATTTATGGTCGATTATGATACTTAGGGGTTGTCATGTAATTACCTGCTTTGAAAGTTTGTCTCAAACCATGTGTCTCGTCGAACATTCAAAGCAGGTAATTACTTGACAATCCCTAAGTACCATTAATCGACCATAAATCTTAAAAAGTTATTTTTCCGTTTTAACCAAATATTGTTTAACTCGGGTATACCTCCGTATATAAAAAAAAAGCTGTAATAGCTATTAAAAAAATTTTTGTAGAAATGACAGCTGAAAAAAAACACAATTTTTTTACAAAAATTTTAGTTTAAAAAATTTATAAATTTTGAACTAGGTACCCAATCAAAAAAAGTCCTATGTTAGCCGATAGATAATAAGGAATATGTGTTGTAAATTTGAACAAGATCGGTTGATTAAATCTTGAGATATCGGTCACACCAGTTTGAAAAAAGTTGTTTCGAGAAAAACGCAAAAGAAAAATCAGGTAAACTCTCTGACGCCCTCGCTTCTAATTACTATAACTTACGATATAATTGAAATATTGGAATGATGAAGGTTTAAAATATTTTTAAAAGTATTGACAATTTGTTTATAAAAAAAAATCGATTTTTTGAAAAATTAAGGTGGTGTAACTTCTTAACCAAGCTGTCTATAACTTTTGAAAATCAATGTTTAGAAGTTTGACTTGTAAAGCTTTCTAAAAAGAATTTAGAAACATTTTTGACACAACTGATAACAACGGACAGAATTTGTTTCATTATAACTCAATAACTTAATTAATTTGTAAGTGAATTAAATGCGAGTATAGGATTATTTTTCTAAGATTGCGATTTTGAAGTTTCATAATGACAGCGCAGGATTGCCACATACCAACAAATCAAGCTAAAAAACATTGAATTTCAAAGAAATTAAATTGTAATGTGACAACTCTGTACAGGGATACCAAATTAAAATAGTCCCTAACTGCATTGTATTTTCACATTTCTAACTAACTTTAGGTTTGCTCCGGTAAGTGCCAAAATCGCAATTTTAGAAAAATAATCCTATAACAAATAAATCACGCCAGGCAACTGTTTTTACTGGCGCAAAGAGGATTATTTTATGACTGGCGAGCCGCTAATTTTATATTTCGATAAAATAAATTTGTTTTTAAAAAACGAACAAAAACTTTTATTAAAACACAACTTTATTATAAGACGTTCAATCTAAGAGTAATTGTATAAAACATGTATTTCTTATCTATTAGGTAAATGAAAAGCTTGCATTTTACAATATCAAGTATAATTTATATTAAAGCAACTAAAGAACTTCCTAATAAAGCGACTACGTAACTCCTCCCTTCTTTAGGTTAAGAAAACTACGGGAGTATTTTTCGAAGACCCTGGTCCATTTGGTTCTTCTTCTTTCACGACTTTTTCTTTTTTGAAGTACGGAAAATTCTTGCATTTCCTTAATTTCGAAATAAGTAAGATGATCGCGACTATGATGAATAGGCCCATAAAGATTTGCCCAAAAAGTTTCCAAAAATTTGTTTTCGTTGTTGGAGTTTCGATTGGTTTTAATTGTTCCGTGATTTCGTTGAGTCTAAATAGCTCTTCAAAGTTCAATTTAGTAAAATTTGGAGTTTTGTAAATTTTTTGAATTGTTAAATTTTCCATGTTTAGTTTTGGTAGAATAAGTGGCTTTCCATGTTGAATTTGAATATCATTAGAAAATTTCTCGTCATCGATTGTAATTTCGCATGATTTTGGAATTTTCACTAAAACTGGATGATCGGTGTCGATGTACTGGTCCGTGTTACATTTTGAAAATATTCTTTTGTTTCCGACTGGTATTAACAGTAGGCTATCTTGGCTGACTTGTTCGATTATCGATTGTTTAAAATTGATTTCGAAAGTATGGCAATTTTTTGGTGTTTGACCTTTTAGGATTTGGATCGTGCAGTTATCTTTTGGAATAAAATTTTGTAAACAATAATACAATCCTTCTAATATCGGGCATTCCTCTCGTTCGAATTGGCTATCTGTTTCAGCTTGTGCCAAATATTGGTATTTGGGGGTAAATATTCGGTTGTTTTGGATAACAGGATATAAATGGTAAAAGTTAAGAACTTTAGTATTTAAAATAGGTACATGAATTGCAAAAATTAATTTATTTTTTGAAAAAGTAACTTGAGTACCTAAGAATTGATAATAAGTTAAGGTGTTATCAAAATTTGGAATATTATTTTTATCATAGATTTTTTCTAAATATTTTAACATTTCTTGTAATTCTGAATTTGATATTATTGAATGGTGTAAAGCATTGAGTTTTGAGAAAATAATAGCATTCTCAATATTGTCAATAAACGTGATCGCGTTTTGGCAATCTAAATTGATTTGTGACATTAACCCTTGGAAGCTTATATAGCCGGAGATATCTGAGATGGTTGAGTTCATAAAAGATTTGGTCTTTTCTAAATCATTTTCAAGTTTTTCCTGATTTTTACCTAAAGCCATTATTGTTTTACTATAGTGATCGATTAGCCTTTTTGATAGTGAAATTTGTAAATTAACTTCGTGTTTTAAGTCTTTTTGGGTTTGTTCTAAATTTAAGATGGCATGGTTATATCTGTTTTCGTCGTCCGAATCTAAATTTCCGAATAACCACTTATTTAATTTTCCTATTCCGTTAATTAGTCCTCTTTTTGAACGTTTATTAGAATTTAGAAGAGGGGAAATATTTTGAAGTTTATTTTGGGTTGTCTGAATTAAATACTCTGTTCTTAAAAGCATACTTTGCGCTAAACCGTGGTAAGAAATGGGGTTTGTTGCTTCTACTCTATTTATACTACTTTTAACTTGATTATAATTTGATTCTAATCTACTAATATGGTTAATAATATTTTCTAAATCTATATAATGAATAAATGTATGTTTAGTGTAAATAATTTTAGCGTTCCCTAATTGCATGGGAAGTATCAAATTATCGATGTTTGTTAATTTGATGTCGTCGTTACATAGCACTTGTGCTAGCCATAACATCAGGTGAAGAAGAATTGTTATCTTCATTTTGAATGGGTACCTGAAACAAGATATTAGGTTTAGGTTTTCTGGAATTACTCTTGTGGTAAGTTCCGGATTTAGTTTTTAATTTTATATCTGTTTCCTCAATTAATTCGGTTTTCTTGAATTTGGGTAGTTTTTTGTCTCTATGTTTGGTTTTGATATACACGTGGGTTTGGTCTGAATAATTTTGGGGATCTGATCTATTTTCATTTCGTTTGTCTATTATATTTTCTTTAGTTTCTTGGTTCTTTTCTTTAATTTTTGAATATAATTTTTGACAAACTTCTTTGTGATTTTGAACGTAATTTGAAATCAAAAGATTATCATTAAGGTCGAAAGGATCTGGGTTATTAATATGACCTTTGATAATTTCGAAGGGGGTAAACTTTGTTACGCTATGTATTGAATTGTTATAGCTTAGGATTGCGTGTTTTATCAATTGATTAGGGGTGAAATCTTTATTCTCTTCCCTTAAACATCTAAAATGTTCTATCAAACTTGAATGAAAGCGTTCGACAGGTGAATTCGAATTGCTGTTCTTTGCCGTAGTAAAGTGCAACTCTATTCGGTGTAATTTACAAAAGTTTTCTAAATCGTAATTTTTAAACTCTGTTCCACGATCGGATGTTATCTTTTGGGGTAATCCGTGGTGTCCAACAAAGTTGAGTAAATTGTCAACTACGGATGTTCCGGTTATTGACATTAAAGGGTAAGCTTGTCCATAACGTGAAAAACTGTCTATTATTGTCAAATAAGATTCGTTTGAGATTTTGAATACGTCAACGTGAATATGTTCAAATGGTTTTGATGCTGTTGGTGTGAGGTTAAACTTTATAACTGGTGGGTTTCGATCATATTTGTTTTTCAAACAAATTTCGCAATTATTTATATACTTCTCTACGTCCTCTGACATTTTAGGCCAATAATATTTTGTACCTAATGCCATTTTGACTTGATTTATACCTCGATGTCCTGATTTGTACTTATGATAATATTCTAGTTTTTGTTGTTGATCTTCTAGCGTTTCTACATCGGTAAGAAATTTCGTACATTGTGTAAGTTTAAGAGATTTGTACTTGAAATAATTTTGAACTGTTGTCGCAAATATTTGTGACAGTGAAGGATTTTTGAAATATAGAGCGAAATGCTGTTTAGGGTGCAAATAATCTTTAACAAATTCGGCAATTGATATTTCTAAATTATAATTTGGAAAAGTTACATAATAACGCATATTTTCGAAGATCTTTTCTCGTCTAACTTGTGTAGTGTCCATTTCTCCACAGGTGATTATTATTTGGTGTTTAAATTGATTTAACGGTCTATCAGATATTGGAATAAGAAGAATTGGATTTTCTACAGAGGTGTGTACCGTTTCTGAGTTAGAATTATTTATCATTATTGAGTCATTTCGTACTTGATTTGAAAGTTTGGTTTGAATGTCCGAAAGAATGTTTATTTTATTTGATTTTGGTACTTCGTTTAAAGGTAAATTAATCAAATCGGGTGTTTGATATAATTCTTTTAATTCTTGTTGGATTATTTCGTCTACGTCGTCCAAATTTATGTCTGTCGAATGTGTTTCTAAAGCGTTACCGTCAAAGTAAATGTCTCTGTTATTATTTTGGCGATACTTGATCGGAATTTCTACTTGATCATTTATTAATTTTCTATTTGTAAGATCAATATTGAATTTCATTTTGATTAAATCTGCTAAACCTATTATTCCATCAAAAAACTCGTGAAAATCGAAAAGAATAAAGTTAATTTGATGATTGCTAAAGAATTCATTAAATGCTGGTATCAATGCTTGATACTTAATGTTCTTTTTACCAAAGCTATTTTTGAGAACGGTTTTAGAGTTATAAATTAAATCTGGGTAATATTGTTCCACTATTGAGGGTTTAATTATTGATCGCAAACTGCCAGTATCTATAAGCAATTTTAATTTTGGGTTTTCGATTTCTAAATATGGTAATGTGTTATCTGAGAAGGTGTTTACTTCAGTCACAATTTGGTTTCGTGGGATCATTACCTGAAAGTTTTCGGTTTCTAATTCTTGGTCAAAGTCTTGGTCTAAATTTTGGAGTTGATGTGGGTTTTCATCCCTTGCATTTAATTCTGGGTTGTATTCAGAATATTGATATTGATGGGGTTCTTCTTCGGTTTCTTTGAAATATAATTCTTCTGCGTCGTAGTTTTGTGAGTTATGTCTTTGGAAATTTGGTCGATTTTGACTTGGAGCAAATGACCTTTGGAAATTATTAAATTCATGATTTTGTGTAAAAGGTCTTTGGAAATTTGGTCCAGTTTGATTTGATGCAAACGGTCTTTGGAAATTTGGTCTTTGAACCGATGGATTTCTAGATGTTGTTGACATGGGTTCTGGTTTAGGTAATTGATTTTCCGTGATTTGACTCGGTTTGAATACGTTACGTGGGGGTCCAAATACTTGTCGATTAGTTGGATAATTGGTTTTTTGTTGAGGTTGAGTTTGAATCGGTACCGGTCGGCTTTGCCAGACAGGTTCTGCATGAAATTGTGAATTAAAATTTGGTTTTTGAAATGAAGAATAGTTTGTCTGAAAATTAGGTTGAAAGTTTTGGGGACGATTAAATTTTTGAAAATTTTGTTGATGAAATTGAGAAGATGATGTTTGGAAATTAGGGTTAAAATTTGGTTTAGGTGCTAGGTTATTACCATATAGTCTCTCAAAATTTTCGTATTCTACCACATAAGACATGGCATCTTCTAACGTTTCGGGACGTTTGAGGTGCATGTTATTCTTGAGCACGCCTGAGCAACCTGCTATAAACGTATTAAGGGCGGTTTTGTCATAATGACTGATCTGACACAATTTTGTATTTCTATCTAAATTAGGGTCATTACTAACTCTTTGGCATACATTACTTCTTATTAATTGAAGCCTACCACCAAAATCTATTAAATGTTCATTTTTAAATGGTCTAGTTCTGGTTAATTCCTGTACTAAACAATCTAAATCGCGACGATCTGAAAAGCATTGTATTAACGCGGTTTTTAAGCTTTCCCAATCGTTAAGTTCTGTTCGATTGCCTACCATAAGTTCAGCTCTACCTATTAACTTTTCTTGGATACAATCTAAAATGTGTTTGTTCAACACTGCATCATTATAAGGTGCATACGTACTTATTAAATTTTCACAACGGCCTATAAATTTATTCAAAGTGTTACTGTCACCGTCGTAAGATTTAACGTTATCCAATTTGGATTTAAACAGGTGCCAATTGACCTGATTTTGATTTGCTACTGCCATATTTTCGCTATTATTTATCTCTAAGCTCACCGTAGAGTTTTCAGAATTGTTATCTGAGTTATCGTCAACTGAGAGGTTTATTAATCTTTCTAGTATAGTATCTAGTTCACTCATAAATTATTATTAATTCTTATTATTTTTATTTTAAAAATTTAATTCAATTGTTAATTTCAAGTTTAATTCTTAATTATTATAATTTTCTAAATCTTATACATAGGTTTAGAAAATTCCTACCTATCTTTTCGTAAAGCTCTTAATCAGAGGGCTTGGAAAAGGTGAAAAAAGGAAATTTGGCACTTACTTCAAGATGCTCGTTCTCCTTGATCCCGACTCGATAGATTTGACAAGTTATAACTTCAGTTCTCGTTCGTCTGTTCGATCACCAATAAATCGTTAACACGAAACACGCCCGAATCACCGCCAATATTCAGTTGGATTTTTGATTACGGAAATGTTTGGCAATCCTACCGACTGCGCCAATTTTATATTTCGATAAAATAAATTTGTTTTTAAAAAACGAACAAAAACTTTTATTAAAACACAACTTTATTATAAGACGTTCAATCTAAGAGTAATTGTATAAAACATGTATTTCTTATCTATTAGGTAAATGAAAAGCTTGCATTTTACAATATCAAGTATAATTTATATTAAAGCAACTAAAGAACTTCCTAATAAAGCGACTACGTAACTCGCTCAAGCGAACCTGTCACCTCTTTATGTAAATACTATTTGAACACTTACAACTTAATTTATCAATATTATTAAATTTATTTGTTTTTAAAATTAGTTCAATTATGAAATTGAATCTTTATGGGAAATTTTGAAATCGATTCTTCAGATATTTAGATTTAAATTCAAATACTTTTAACTTCAGGAGAACTATTACTATTATTAGGTATATATATCCTGATATGAATTTTAGTTTAAAACTTTTCTCTTCAAAACTAAAGTAAAATAGCCACGTTACTGAATCGTTAATGCACAAGATATTGAATTTAATTTTATTAAACATTGATGACATTTCCAACTTCTGTTGGTCTTTTCCACGTAATAGTTTAGTTTCAATTTTACAGTGCTCTCGATAAGTGCTCTCATTGAAATTGTGCTTTTAAAAGGCAAAGTTAAATATTTTGTGATAATTAAGCATTGCTACCTCTAATTTAATACACTTTTTAACGTTAAAATCTTAAAACATAAATTATAAAATAATTAAGGGAAGAGAAGGAAAAATCATGAATCAAAGTTTGTTGAATTTTCCTTTGAAGTTGTTAAGTAAATTGGGTTTATTGGTTCCTACTTCATTACAAACTAAATATCTATTAAGGTTTTTGCAATTTCTTTTATTATGTGAAATTCTAGTAGCTAGTTGGCAATTTCTTTATATGAAACGCGATATTTTTGAAATTATTGAGAACTTGAGTTGTGTCTGTGCTGTTACACAGGTAAAAACGAATATTTTGAGAAGACGTTTTCTTACAAATGTTTTTAAGGTTTATTTAAAATTATTATTCTTGATTTTTAACAAGAATAAAATTTTGAACTTGATTGAACTTACTGCATCGTTTTGGAACTCAAACGATTGTTCAAAATATACAAAGAAGAATGTAAATAGAATATTCGCTAAAGTTGCATTTTTACAAAAATTTTATTTGTACGCTGCTGTCCGCTTTACATTACCAATTATGATCTTTTCTACATATCTTGTGGATAGACCTCTCCCTTTCGGCACATGGAAAATGACAGAGTACACCCAGTTATATAAGGCAGCATACGTTATTAATTGCTTAAGTCTCTTCTTTGCTGCACTTATAGTTTGTGCATTTGATGGCCTGTTTTTAGGCTTTTGTTATGAAGTTATACTCCAGTTTAACATATTTTGTGATCATCTGGAGCAACTAAATGTTGAAACTATCAAAACAGAAGAAGATTTAACAAATCATCTCGAACAGTTGAAGGAATACGTCGAACATCATAAATTTCTTTTAAGGTAATTTTTTCTAAAATTTTAGCGTTACCGATTTTCACTAAACACGGCATTTTTAAGCTTTGTCAGTGAGATGCAAAATTGTTATTCGATACCTTACATGATTCAGTATGTAACAACGGCTCCGTTGATTTGTTCAACCTATTATGCAACATTTGAAAGGTTTGATAATCAATTACTTTAATAACACTTTTATCAATTAAATCTAATTTCATTTTATAGCAAACAGTGTTTGTTAACTATTCAATTTGGACTTATTTGTTTCTTAACAATTTTTCAAATTTCTTTCTATTGCATTTCAACTGAGTACGTGGCACATGAGGTAATTATTATAAGACTTTAAGATTGGCTCATTAGAGAGCTATTTATATTTGATTTTATTTGCATACCCCTAGATCCTTTTAAATCCTTTTCAGTTTTCACCGCCTGTATATTTAATTATTAATTTGTGAAAAAATTATATAATAATTTGACTAAGTACTTGACTAGTTTGCAATGGCGTAAATAACGGGCCCGGGTTGTTGGAGAGCCCCGAAAAAAGCTGTAGTTTGTATCATAAAGAGGCACGATCCATGAAGAGGTGGATCAAAAATTAATTTTGTAATTTGTTGTCATTTAATGCGATCATGATGAAAATTAATTATTAATTATTAATTATTAAAATAAATATTTTTACAAACATTCATCTTTGAACGTACTATTTGTGTAAGAACAGAAAAAAAAAATTTCTCTAATTTATGTGTATTTTTGGCCGTTTTTTCCACTAATCAATTTTATTATTATTTTAAGTTGAAACTCAGAAATTTTCATATAAATTTTTATTGTTGCAAATAGAAAAAATTAAGTGGGGGCACTCAGTTCGTAGTTACGCCACTGCTAGTTTGGCTATAGGTATTGATGTAGATGCACTAAAATATGATTTCAATCTTGCAATCAAATATCACAATAATAAATTATTAATTAATACAGTGGGTTTGGATTTTGGGTTTTCTTGACGATGAACATTTTTCGTCATTATTTTGTAAAAAGAGTAAAAGTTCGGAACAAATTTACTAAAGTATATTATATAACAGGTTGTAACAGTTTCCGACGCACTCTATAATTCCAATTGGTACGGAAAACATTATAAAATTTTGAAAAAATGGACATTGTTAATGATTCAGCAGGGACAACAGGAGGTTCGTTTTACTGCGTGTGGATTAATTGACATGAACATCAATACCCTAATAGATGTAAGTATCTATTTAACCTCGTTAATTTCAGAAAGAATTCTTTTTTCACCTCTTCATTTATTATAGTCACTTATTAGTAGGGCTCGGATTTGAAGGCATTTTGTCTGTTTTGATGGAGTACAGGCCCATTAAAAATTTTTACACCAAAATCCATTTCACAACTTCACGATTATTTTAAACCGCATGTCATTTTGCCTAAAATTCCTATTTTACACATTTAGGGCCTATTTGTAACAATAGTGCCTAAACCACACCTAAACAGCATATTTTTTGTTATTTTCGTCTTCGAGTCTATTAAAAATTTTTTTTTTTTATTTTTCTCAATTTTTCTCGATTATATAAAAACTTTTTCTTGAAAAATTAATTCTTATCGCATTCATTATTTTTTATTTATCTTTCAAATACATATAAAATTTCAAGATAGCTGATGATAACTCGGAGGAATCAGTCAAATATTATTCAGAGACACTAACGCAATAGCTAACAAAATGGAAGCTTCAGAAATTCTCTGTTTCAATAATTGTGCTCCACTGACTTCCTGCGACGTTTTAACTGTGTATGTCTTGATCAAATATTAATAACTTTTCCTTATTATATTTAGATAAATATTCATTTGAATTACTTGCCTATTTTGCTTTTGCAGTGCCTTTGCTACCTATAATTGAATTTTTACTGCCTATTTGCCTGCTTATAATGGATTTTTTTAGTGCCTAAAAATCCGAGCCTTATTATAGTTATTACTATTTATTTAGTAGTTGAGGAGATCTTAACCCTGGAAAGCCCAATTTCATTTTTAGACTTAAATTTTTATATATAATTTTCCAAATTCAGTCGTGCTCTTCGGTGACTTTTCCTAATTTTTAACATAGATTTTGAAAATGTAAAAACAATTTTTACTTAAATTTCGAATTAGTAGAAAAACGATGATTTTGCGTTGGTGGAGTTTTTTTAGACCCCAATGCATTTTTCGTCATGTAAATCAATGCAGACTTTTTTTTATGTAATTGCATAGCTCTTGTAAATTTATCAATTAGATGAAAAAGCTAAATAGGTTTCCTACACTGTAAAAAGTACATTTGCAAGACTCGTTACATTTTTTTAATTTTTATTTTGTGGGGTCTAACCCCCTCCCCCCATTGTGGTTCTTGGTCGTTTCAAAGCGTGGCCTTTCTAGGGTTAAATAGCTGACAAATGTGAATTCAATTGCTTGTTATTTTCTATTTTGTGAGGGATTTAATAAATAAGTTGCCAAGTTAGTCAACTACTACGACTTCTTTGAAAGCTGTAAAGAGATGATATTCGTGCTAAAAATAACCTTCAATTGCTTTTTGTATTATAAAATAGTTACGATTTCGATTTCCACAATTCTAACATATTTTTATTTCAAATTGCAGATACTTCAGTTTTCATTTTCCACAAGCACGTTTTTAAGAAGTTTGAATAAATAAACATTGCTTATAGGTATAACTATTCAATATTAATGTTATAGATTAATATGCGCACTTTACCTACTCTATTTTTTAACAAATTGTTTGCATACACTTTATTTGTAGTAAACGAGTAGTAAATTAGTAAATTGAGATACAACAAACTGTTAAAAATAGAATAACTATATAAAAAATGTAAAATATTTATTATATAATTTTTAATCTTATTTGTAATCTTCAAATCTCTACTAAAAGTTCGAATAAATTATTATTATTAATTAAAGTGTTTATTGATTATTCGACGACACCTGTCCAAAGAACCAATCAAATACATTATAATTATAAATACCTTTGGAATTTATCCAATCGCGACTATAGATTATTTATGTAGTTATCACTCTTTAGACTACAGTTCAATTTATAAATGGACAAATTACATTATCTGAGTTCGAAGTGAAAGCAAAAATCTTCAATTTTAATACTTCGTAGTGTGTCCTAATAATCGAAGCTCGTCGTTAAAACTGTAACGGTCCTTTTGATGCATCAATGATGCTGTTAGTGGGTCTCCAAAAACTCAATAACATCCTAGATATTTATAAAAACCTTAAATAAACAAGTACGACTCTGATTCAATTTTCATAATAAATAATAATTTCGTAAATTTTCATAACGTTGTTCACACGTTCCCGGCGAAAATTGCTAGGGAAAACTCGCTTGAGTTAAAGAACGCTGAACGTCCATCAAATTTCAGCTTTCTAGGACGGTTTCCGAGAAATTTTTAGCAGGGTGGGGAACTCGACTGCCGATTATATTGGTATTTAATGTTTTATTTACAATCGTCAAATGTAAAATAATTGAAATATTTTCCATAAAATATTAATATTCTATAAAACGTTTCAAAGATGGCCATTTTACCCCATTAACTTCTTTAGCTCACCCTTTGTAAGCCTCTTAAAGATCCGTGTTTTTGAATAGGATTCAAAAAATTTTACTAACTTCACAATTATTTCTCTTTCACAATGATTTTAGTCCTATTTATACTTTATTATTATTGTTTATTGATTATTCGACGAGCGACGACACCTGTTGAAAGAACCAATCAAATACTGCATAGTTTTGAAAGGCAGCCAATCGCGACTACCTTATAGAACCGTCGATCTAGGTCAGTGTCTAAGAAGGGTGGAAGCCCTTGAGCTAATTCAAAAACTAAATAGGATTGCATACCGGGTGCCGACTTTCAAACCGGAACATACAGAAATAACAACTTATTTACATCAGTTTGATGCTTGCCAGTTAAATTTATTAGGGCGATGTGTTTGACATATCAAATATATCAATATTATCAAAAACCACAAGATAGATATCTAAAGTTAAATTTTTTATGCTTTCCTTTAAAGGATTTAAAAGGTAAAGTAATTAACCGACGGGCGGTAGATAAGGATCAGTTTGCCAAATTCTTTCTATCTCAATATTTTCGTATGTGGCTCAGTCTATTTGCTTTTAACATAAAAGTTAGCTATTGCTGGTAAGATCTGCAGTTTTCAAACTTTATATTTTACTTCGACATAACCTAATCCTAACAACGCGATTTGAATGTAATTTGAAACTTTTCTCTTCAAATCTACAACTAAAATAGTCAAGTTACTGAATGGTTAATGCACAAGATATTGCCACGAATGGAAATAAATGATAAAATATTAAATTGAATTAAAATTAAATTATAAAACATAAATTAAATAAAGAGTAGAAATAACTTCACATATTATCAGAATGCTAGTTCAGCATATTATTAAGGTGGAAAGTCCCGCTTTAGTAGATAATTCTTTATTGATCAACAAAGCGTACGGAAACAAAAAGTTTGAAACGTCTGTACAGTGTTGATGTCCCTGCGACTGCCTTTTTGGCAAAAAGTAAGCTATCCTTGAATGGTAGGCAATAAAGTATTTTCCAATTTTTTAAATATCGATTGTTGCTGCGTTAGTGCATAGCAAAGTCGATTATCAATGACTTGGGCACACTAAAAATATGTTAATCAAAAAAGTTTTATTAAAAACCGCTTTAGTAAAAGCATTAAATGCTGCAGGTTCAAAGTGAAAATTAAAACGGAAGTGACGTCACGATTCATACACATCACGTTTGTTGCTCAGTTACATGTGTTAAATGTCAGTTAATGTATAATCAAGGTTATAATAAGTTGGAGCTCATTAGTTGAATATTGACGAATATTGACAGCAACGACTCGTGACGTCATGCCGCTTTTATGCGGAAAACTTTATAGTTTGAATTTCAAATACTTTTTTTGGCAAAACCTATAGTCGTAATTTTTCTTTAATGTGGTTTTGAGATTACGTTATCAATAAGGTACCTATCCGGACACATTTTAAAAAATTGGAAAATACACTATTGTATACCGAAATTAAGCAGAAATACGCGCTAGCTAAACTGAAATTCTGAAAAAGTATGAAAACTTTTTGACGTAGTGTAGTCAACGAACCAAAATTTATCCTGATTTTCGGACTTTTTTTGTAACAGCGAGTTTTTTCTCTTAATCGGTCGAAACCATTCCTGTGAGTTTGTGTATAAAATGTCTCAACTCAATTTTGACCGGAAGGCCCTTATTCTTCGACTTTAGTGTAAAAGTTTGACTTTTTCAAGTTTCCGTTTCACTACTTTTTGAATAACTTCGCTTGTATTGGTCGGATCGGGACCAAAAAAGTTTCCTTTTGTTTGTAATGAATCTCTCTTTAAAACTGCCTGGGTAAAAATTATTTATATTAATTTCCTAACCCAAAAAAAGTGTCGCCATCTCTTGAAAATTATTTGTAGTTCAATTGTCAAATATTTTTAAAAATTAACTTTAACTTGTAAAAAGAAGCTAATTATTAAACGCAACGAATAAATTATAATAGAAAATTTATAAAAACATTACCTTTTTACCTTAAATTACCGTTGTAATTTTTGTTTATTACTGTTTAACTTTTACTATTTTTTGAGTGTGTGCTATGATTTTTGTCGGTTTTTATAATAGATTTTCTTTGATATTTGAACTGAAAATCGCAGTTTTTTTTAGTTCTGTTTGTGCTTGAACGAATGGATCTGCATCGGGCATTAAATCATCCTTTTTATTTGCATTCAAGTTTTTTCTTGGCTTTTTATTATTGAGGTATTATAACTATCATTATATGAATCAATTATTTCGTGATTAGAATTTGTTTGGTTAAGATCGCTGGGTGAGTTGAATGGGCGGGTTGGGTACTTGTTGGTGCTCACTCACGCACAAGCTTTATGCTTCTGTGAGCACTTCAGGTGTTCTTATTGTCTATCCATCTCTTATCGGTGTGCCTTTTTGTGTTTTATTATATGCAGATTTTGTGAACTAATTTGTAAACTAGATTGTACAATGTATTTTGTGAATTATTGTTAAATTTTTGGCTGAATAAACATTATTATTACATTACAAATGCTTAGAAATACCATTTTACGTTACAATTTGTTGTAAATATTTAGGGTTAGAAAGAATTTACCTCCTAGGAGGTAAAAGTGAACTTTTGATGTAGAAGTAGAACTTATTCAGTAACAAAATGTCAACTTTTTTGACGTTTGAAGAAAAACATATTTTTTACTAACTACTATAGTCTAAATAGTATAGGCATTTTCGACTTTAATTTATCTCGAGACGGAATTAATTATTAGAAAGCTAATTTCTTCTGAAATACCTTCTATAGGTCCCCCTGTATTTCCCCAGACAAATCCCAAGAAATCCTCCTTGGGGGACCCTCTTAAATTTTGAATAAACGGCCATCATCTTGCATTTTTCCAAGAAAACGCCATAACTCAGCGATGGACAATCATAGGAAGAGGCTGTTGGTTAGATAATGAGTTTTTACAAACAATATGTTCTATAAAAATTTTCTATTCGAGCAATGGTTTTCTCACAAAATGAAATTTAAAAGAGTTATGTTTTCAAAAATAATATTAAGCAGGCAGATTGCCATGGTGAAAAAAAATATGCGCTCTGATGGACAAAAAACCCTTTTACTCCGAGACGAACTATGATAAAATTACAATAAAAATATGAATTTAAAGCTGAAGGCTTCAGCTTTCATTTCCATATCTTTTGAATTTATTTTTGTTACATCTTGTGGTAACTTGTTTTTTCCAATCTTTGGAAAACCATTGCTCGAATAGAAAATTTTTATAGAACATATTGTTTGTAAAAACTCATTATCTAACCAACAGCCTCTTCCTATGATTGTCCATCGCTGAGTTATGGCGTTTTCTTGGAAAAATGCAAGATGATGGCCGTTTATTCAAAATTTAAGAGTGTTCCCCAAGGATGATTTCTTGGGATTTTTCTGGAGAAATACAGGGGGACCTATAGAAGGTATTTCAGAAGAAATTAGCTTTCTAATAATTAATTCCGTCTCCGATCTTATTATGCCTATACTAAAAATGGTATCATTATTAACTCATTTTTAAACAGAGAAATTAAATTTCTCAACCTAGGTAAATAATAAAATATTATAATAATCAAAACTGTTTTTGATGTAAATAATAAAATATTATTTACCTAGGTAAAAAATGAAAGGTGTTTTTAACGATATTTTTAGGAAAATTGAAATTACAAGTAGTAAAAGAAACTATACCGCGTGTCCCACTTAGCATGCTCACCATTGGGATCTCGTAAACTGTAAGAGATAGGAAGTCGGTTAAATGACACTAAATGTAGCCTCTTTCATAGCCAACTCGATCGTACTTTTGTTTTTTGAAAAATATTATTAGCACTCTAGATATTTAGAAATAACTGAAAAAGTTCGTTTTCTTTAAATGTCTATAACTTTTTTATTAATCAAGATAATTTTAATTTTTAAGAAAAGGATAATAGGCACTACTAAATCCTATAAATTTAATATACAAAAAAATTTTTTATTAGGCCGTTTTGGAGATATGATGCAAAGTTATATTTTTTTAAATGCAAACCTAACCTCAATTTTATTGAGGTTAATATTTATTTTACGTACAGTAACATCATATTATGCACTTTGAAAGCAATCGAGTTGATTGTGTTTATGTCTTTCTTTTTAAGATTGTTCCAATAATTGTAAAGATAAACTATTCGCTCATTCACTTTTTTATCTGCAAAACTTTCTATGTATGTGATCATAGGGTTCAGAAATCAACTAAAAATATATATAATATTAATAATTGAAGTAAATTATAGTTAGTAAGTAAACATTACATTCCTATATTTTTCGAGAATCTCTTCACGTTCTTCATTTCCTGCATCTAAGTATGCCTATAAACTCCATTATTTTAACAAAAATTATTTTCTCTATTATACGGTATGGTGGCTTAAGCAAGGCTAAAAATGTGTTAAAGTATGTTAGATTTTATATATAATAGCGAAGGTTTCAGTTTTATACCTTTCTCTTCAAAACTAAATAAAATAGCCAAGTAACTGAAACTTTAATGCACGAGATATTGAATTTATTTTTATTAAAAATTTATGACATATTCAACTCCTATGAGGCTTATTCAAGTGCAGTTTAGTTCCACTTTTACAGTGCTCTCGATAAGTGCTCTCATTGAAATTGTGCTTTTAAAAGGAAAATTTTAATATTTGGTGATAATTTATTAAACATTGCCTCCTGTGTTTAGTACCTGTTTAACGTTAATATCTCAAAAATAAATTAATAAATACAATAATAAAGGGAGAAGAAGAAAAAATCATGAATCGAAGTTTGTTGGATTTTCCTTTGAAGTTGTTAAACAAATTGGGATTCTTAGCTCCCAATTCTTTGCAAACTAAAATCCAATTAACGCTTTTGCAGTTACTTTTTTTATGTGAAATTGTAGCAGCTAGTTTTCAATTTTTTTATATTGAATGGGATATTTTCGAAATTATTGAGAATTTGCAGCGGGTATCTGGATATATACAGGTAAAAATCCGATACTTTGAAAAGGCATTTTTTCACAAATATTTTTAAGGTGTATTTAAAATTAGCATTCTTGGTTTTTTACAAAAACAAAATTTTAAACTTGATTGAATTTACCGGATCTTTTTGGAACTCAAACGATTGTTCGCATAACACAAAGAAGAATGTAAATGGAATATTCGCTAAAGTGGCACTTGTTCAAAAGTTATTTTTGTACACGATATATTTTACTATCCCAATTGCGATCTTGTCTACTTTTCTTATGAATAAATCTCTTCCTTTCGGAGTGTGGAAAATGACAGAATACACCCAATTATATAAGGCAGCTTACATTATTAATAGTTTAACTCTCTTCTTTGCTGGATTAATTTGTAGTGGATTTGAAGGACTGTTTCTTGGATTTTGCTTTGAAGTTATATTACAATTTAAGGTATTTTGTGATCGCTTAGAGCAAATGACAGTTGAAAATATTAAAACTGAAGAGGATTTAATGAATCATTACGAACAGTTTAAGGAATATATTGAACAACATAAATTTCTTTTAAGGTAAATTTGATTGAAATTCGTTCTTTACCGATTTTCACTAAACAAAACATTTTTAAGCTTTGTCAGTGAGATGCAAAATTGTTATTCGATACCTTACATGATTCAGTATGTAACAACGGCTCCGTTAATTTGTTCAGCCTTTTATGCAACATTTGAAAGGTTCGATAATTAATTATTTTAATAACCAACTGAATCTTATTTTATTTTATAGCAAACAATATTTTCTAACAATCCAGTTCGGCCTTACATGTTTATTGTTAATTCTTCAAATTTCATTCTATTGCATTGCATCTGAGTACGTGGCACATGAGGTAACTAATAGATTAGGAAAATAATTTTCACTGATGTAGATGAGATTGCGGTGAACTGAATGCATATTCAGAAATTATTTAAATGTACTTGGTGATTTCTGCACTTAGTAGTACCTATTGTTCTATTGCGGAAAGAAAAGCTTAGGTGAAAACGAGCGATGCTATTATCTCTATAGAAACCATAGACCGCGTGAGTTTCATTTTTACTGCTATCTTAGTAATTAATTGTTATTAAATTAAATTCTTTTCATTTCGTAATCGAACAATACTTCATTGCGCACTAATGGCTCTAGTAGTTACTAGAAAACGGTGTATGTTTGTTTATCTACGAGTACTAAAAGTTATAGAGATAGACACATTTATAAATGTGTAATTTTAAAGTTTTTTGATTACAAATCAACTTATTCGACATGAGAAAAAAGGTCTAAATGTGCCTTGTTAGTTTTAACAAGTGGCTTACTCTCGCATCAATTTAATTTGATAATTGTGTTTAATACAAAAGTATTAAAAGTCTAAAATTTATGCTGGCGAGCGGAGAGGTTGCGCAGATCACTAAACTGGTATTTATCCCCATCAACGCAGTAGTAAACGCATTTAAGTTATTAAAGGGGCGTGGCCAAATCTGCGCGAACTTAACCCTACCGCTCGTCAGCATAAAACTGTTTGCTGTACAACTATCAAATTAATAAAAGCCTCGGTAACAGCTTTCTTGGCAATATCAAAGCCAAACAAAGGTACAACAAATTGAATGCGTTTTTTATAACAGGTTCTAACAGTTTCCGACGCAATTTATAATTCCGATTGGTATTCAAAACATTTTAAAATTTTGAAAAGAACCACTTTGTTGATGATTCAACAGGGTCAGCAGGAAGTTCGTTTTACTGCGTGTGGAATAATTGACATGAACATCAATACGCTAATAGATGTAAGTTGAGTATACCTATCGTGTATTTGCGAACAAATAATTTTTCACCTCTTCATCCACTTATTTTAAAGTATTTATTTATTTGTTTCGGAGGTCTTGAATAGCTGACCAATATGAAATTAATTGCTTGCGATTTACTAAGCAATTTAAATTAGTTACTTATGGGTCATTCTTTTACAAACCGCACGAATTTCAGGGGAAAAAAATTTGACTGCAACTTTCAACAAATTAAATTGACCCGTATTTCAGGATTTTGCTGAATTTTCGATAATTTGTTGGATTTTCTCCAATCTTTTCATACTTGAAATTTATTATCTCCAATTGTACTGATCGGATCATTGTCGTTTTTTTTTATTTTACACTTTATTACATTAGCTTTCGAAGTGTATTAAAATTTTTTTTTTATTGTGAGCAAATGAAAAATAAAACAATTTAATTGTTTAAATAGTTTTAACATGCTCGCCCCCAACTTGAATTAATTGGAAAAAATATTATTTTTTTCCTTATTCTCTTATCTATAAAACTCATTTTACAAAAAAGTGTAGTCTCTATTAAATCGGAAGTTATTAAATATTTTCGAGCGCAAGTCACCCAGCGCGCTCCACATGCGGGAACGTCAGAGATCTCAGACGCAACAATTGCTCAATTACAAGTCCTTGCGCTGGAAAATATTTAATAACTTCCGATCTAATAGAGACTGCACTTTTTTGTAAAATGAGTTTTATAGATAAGAGAATAAGGAACAAAATGATATTTTTTGCAATTAATTCAAGTTGAGAGGCGAGCATGTTAAAACTATTTAAACAATTAAATTGTTATTATTTTTCATTTGCTCACTATAAAATTTTTTTTTTAATACACTTTGAAATCTAACGTAATAAAGTGTAAAAAAAACAAAACCCCATTGATCCAATCAGTACAACTGGAGATAATAAATTTCAAGTATGAGAAGATTGGAGAAAATCCAGCAAATTATCGAAAATTCATATATTTTCTAAAAAAAATTTGTTTCAGCAAAATCCTGAAATACGGGTCAAGTAATTTTAAGAATATAGGTTGTAAAAAAATTTTTGGACGATTCTAAAATGTCAAGTTTAAATTGGTGTGCGGTTTGTAAAAGAATGACCCTTTATAGTACTAGCTGGCCAACTACTTCTTTGTGAAAGACTTCTTTGACAGATATAGATAATAATTCTTCTTAAAAATAATCTTTTGCTATTTGGATCATCATATTACATATAATTATTACGAAATGTAACTTCTACGATTCTGATTATGTTTACATTTTAGATAATCAAGTTCTCATTTTCCACAAGCACCTTTTTAAGAAGTTTGAAAAAATAAATTTTGCTAATGCATGCAACTCTATTATAATTATTATATAATGTTATTAAACTACACAATCATAGGTAGACAAAAACGAAATATATACTACTGTATAGGGATTGGCAAATCTAAGCGACCTGCGCAGAAAGCAAAATTGTGTACTACCTCATAACCGAGGCTACATATACGTCAAAACTATTGTGAAAACAATGTTTGGGCTTTTTTTTCTACAGCTATCTCTCTTGGTCTTCTGCGCATATAAGGTCGCTTACATTTGGCAATCCCAATAAGTTTTTGATAACACGTTTTCATACACTTCACCTGAAGTAAATTAGTAGGTAGTGAGATACCAAGAAACTGTCAAAATAAAATACATCAAATGTAAACTAATTATGATAACTTCTTCAATTTTATTTGTAATCTTCGAATTTAAAATAACTATTTAAATTTTCAATAAATTATTACCTATTGTTTTAAGTGTTTATTGATAATTTGACCACACCTGTCCAAAGAACAAATGAAATAGGTACTACCTTTGGAATTAAGCATCACTTTTTACCATTGAATAAATAAATCCGGAAGGATGATTAGCCACCGTTGCTTATTAGAGAAAATGACTTATTCATTTCGTCGAGTTTACATTATCATTGGCTGTCATGATCTTTCCTTATAAGTGGGAGTATAAGCAACCATTTATATTAGAGAAATTGACCGGAAATCGCTATATTTAGAAAACCATTGCGATTCATATTATTAGCTGAATAGCTCTTTCATCGTGAGAGTATCTGCTATTTATTCAATGCTCTTTTAGTGTAGTAAACGAGGGTTTTACTGCTAAGAACCCACGCCTTGAACGAATTTTGATGAAATTTTTTTTATTGAGTTCTAAGTACCCTAAAGATCAAAGTTTATATTGTTAAAAAGTGTGCATTTGCCTCATCATCTTTTTAAACCACTTCTTGTGAACTCAATTTTCAAAATCATGAAAAAAGAATTTTTATTTCAAAATTTTGGGTGCAAATGCTTACGGGTTTGATAATTAGTAACTAAGCAACAATTTTACGGAAAAAAATTTCAAAAATGCATGATGAAATTCTTATTAACATTTAATAAACAAGAGCTAGTGAAGCACTTCTAGGCATCTCAGAAACTTTAAGATTAAGTCCTCAAGATTAATAAAAAAAGTCTTCAGGTCCTGAAAACCCTCTTGGAGTCGATTGAAGGGGGAGGGGGGACGCCCCCGTACTTTTTAGAGGAAATCGGACCTTTTTAGGGATCTCTAGAGTGTAATGTGCAATGACACCAAATTTCAAGTTCTTAGGATGCTTAAAAGTGCTTGTGACTCAAAGTAAGAAAATCGCAAGAATTGGTTAAAAAGACGATGAGGCAAATGCACACTTTTTCACAGTATAAACTTTGATCATTAGGGTATTTAGAATTTAATAAAAAAGATTTCATTAAAATTCGATCAAGGAGTTGGTTCTTCTCAGTGTTATTATTTTTCAGCAAATTCGTAAGATGACGTTACTTGGAGTTACAAGCACTTTTAAGCATCTTAGGAGCTTGTAATTTGGTGTCGTTGTAGAACACACTCTAAAGATCTCTAGATAAGTCTAATTTTTTCTAATAAAAAACCTGTGTTGTCCCCCTCCCCTTTCAATCGGCCCCAGAGGGTTTTCAGAACTTGAAGCTTTTTGTTTTATTAATATTGAGGACATCATATACATTGGTGCCAAATTTGAAGTTTCTGAGATGCCTAGAAGTGCTTCATTAGTTACTATTAAGTAAATGTTAATAAGAATTTCATCATGCGTTTTTAAACATTTTTTTTCCGTA